>JASTWF010000046.1:1733181-2155156 GCA_030390025.1 Squalus acanthias
TCTCTCTCTGTCTATCTATCGATCTCTATATCTATCTATATATCTATCTCTGTCTCTTTCTATCTCTTCTCTCTCTCTATCTATCTATTTATCTCTCTCTCTCTATCTCCCTATCTATCTATCTATCTGCCTCTATCTATCTATCTATCTATCTATCTATCTATCTATCTATCTATCTGTCTATCTATCTATCTCTCTATCTCTCTATCTCCCTCTATCTATCTCTCTATCTATCTAGCCTATATCTATCTCTCTATCTACCATAGAATCATAGAGTCATAACGGCACAGAAGGAGGCCATTCGGCCCATCGAGTCCGTGCCGGCTCTCTGTAGAGCAATCCAGTCAGTCCCATTCCCCCGCTCTATCCCCGTAGCCCTGCAAGTTTATTTCCTCAAGTGCCTACCAGTCCTCCCCTTGAAAACATTGAGTGTCTCTGCTTCCACACTTTCCGTCGCAGCGAATTCCAGTCATCACACACTCGCTGTGTAAAAAAGTTTTCCCTCACGTCCCCCTGTATCTCTTGCCCAAAAACCTTAAATCTGTGTCCCTAGTCCTTGTACCATCAACTAGTGGGAACAGCCTTACCCTGTCTAGCCTATCCAAACCCATCAAATCTTGTACACCTCTATCAAATCACCCCTCAACCTCCTTTGCTCTAATTAAAACAAATCCAGCTTCTCCAACCTGTCCTTGTAGCTAAGATCCCCATCCCCTGAACCATTCATGTAAATCCCTCTGCACCCTCTCAAGGGCCTTCACATCCTTCCTAAAGTGTGGTGACCAGAAACTGGAACGCAATACTCCAGTTGTGGCCTAATCAGCGCTTTAAAAGGTTCAGCATAACTTCTCAACTTTGTACTCAATACCTCTATTTATGAAACCCAAGATCCCATATGCTTTGCTAACCACTCTCTCATATGTCCTCCACCTTCAGGGACCTATGCACATTAACTCCAGGTCCCTCTGTGTCCCTGCACACTCTTTAAAACTGTGCCATTAAGTGTATAATGCCTCTCCCTGTTCCTTCTGCCAAAATGCATCACCTCACACTTCTCTGTATTAAATTCCATGTGCCACTTGTCTGCCCATTCTGCTAGCCTTTCCATGTCCTGTTGCAGTCGATTGGTATCACCCTCACTGTTTGCCATACCCGCAAGTTTGTGTCATCGGCAAATTTAGAAATTTTACTCTGTATTCCAATATCCAGGTCATTTATATATATCAAAAAAGCAGTGGCCCCAGCACTGAACCTTGGGAACACCACTGTCTATCTCTCTCTCTCTCTCTCCACTCTCTCTATCTATCTATCTATCTATTCTATCTATTTCTGTCTCTATCTATCCTCTAATCTCTCTATCTATCTCTCTATCTCTATCTCTCTGTCTCTATCTCTCTATCTTTCTCTGTCTCTATCTATCTATCTATCTATCTATTCTGTCTCTATCTATATACTATTTCGTCTCTATCTATCTCTCTATCTATCTCTCTATCTCTATCTCTATCTATCTCTCTATATCTCTTATCTCTATCTCTCTATCTCTCTCTCTCATCTTCTCTGTCTCTGTCTCTATCTCTATCTTTCTCTGTATCTCTATCTCTGTTATCTCTCTCTCTCTCTCTCTTTCTCTATCTCTATCTGTCTCTATCTCTCTGTCTCTATCTCTCTATCTTTCTGTCTCTCTTCTCTCTCTGTATCTATCTCTATCTGTCTCTCTCTCTCTGTCTCTATCTCTCTATCTTTCTCTGTCTCTCTATCTCCCTCTCTGTATCTATCTATCTCTCTCTCTTTCTCTATCTCTGTCTCTATCTCTCTATCTTTCTCTGTCTCTCTATCTCTCTCTGTATCTATCTCTCTCTCTCTCTGTCTCTATCTCTCTCTATCTATCGCTCTCTCTTTCTCTATCTGTCCCATCTCTCTCTCTCTTCTCTATCTCAAAGTGTGTCTCTGTCTCTCTCTATCTCTGTCTCTCTCTCTCTGTGTCTCTCTCTCTATCTCTATCTGTCTCTGTCTCTCTCTCTATCTGTCTCTGTCTCTCTCTCTATCTCTGCTCTCTCTCTGTGTCTCTCTCTCTCTCTCTGTCTCTCTCTCTCTCTGTCTCTCTCTCTATCTCTATCTGTCTCCATCTCTCTCTCTCTGTCTCTATCTCTCTATCTGTCTCTGTCTCTCTCTCTATCTCTGTCTCTCTCTCTCTCTGTCTCTCTCTCTATCTCTATCTGTCTCTCTCTCTATCTCTATCTGTCTCTGTCTCTCTCTCTCTCTGTCTCTCTCTCTATCTCTGTCTCTCTCTCTCTCTCTGTGTCTCTGTCTCTATCTCTATCTGTCTCTGTCTCTCTCTCTATCTCTGTCTCTCTCTATCTCTGTCTCTCTCTCTCTGTGTCCTCTCTCTATCTCTATCTGTCTCTGTCTCTCTCTCTATCTCTCTGTCTCTCTCTATCTCTGTCTCTCTCTCTCTGTGTCTCTCTCTCTATCTCTATCTGTCTCTGTCTCTCTCTCTATCTCTGTCTCTCTCTCTCTCTCTGTGTCTCTCTCTCTATCTGTCTCTGTCTCTCTCTCTATCTGTCTCTCTCTCTATCTCTATCTGTCCGTCTCTCTCTCTATCTCTGTCTCTCTTCTCTCTCTCTGTCTCTCTCTCTATCTCTATCTGTCTCTGTCTCTCTCTCTATCTGTCTCTCTATCTCTATCTGTCCCTGTCTCTGTCTCTCTCTCTCTCTGTGTCTCTCTCCTATCTCTATCTGTCTCTGTCTCTCTCTCTATCTGTCTCTCTCTCTATCTCTATCTGTCCCTGTCTCTCTCTCTCTCTGTGTCTCTCTCTCTATCTCTATCTGTCTCTGTCTCTCTCTCTATCTCTGCTGGCCAAATTTGTCCAGTTGTCGGACGATCCGAGCGCTGAGCCCGGACCGCTTTCACAAACAGCCCCTCGGTACTTTTGAATTGTTGTGTGGACGTTGTTTGGTGTTGGGGGGGGGGGCGGGGGGCGGCAATAAATCAATCCTCCCCCCTTTGCCCGTGGCTCTTGGCAGGCAGAGGATGGCAATAGCTGGCAGTGCAAGGACTGGGAGGACCCACTGAAGGCAACGCCTCTGTGAGCCGAGCCGAGCCTCGCATGTGTCACAGTCCATCAAACGCGCCGCTCCACATCCCATAGCATCTTCCTACCAACAGCAGCCCGCTGCTCGGAGGCTTAACTTTTATTTTCCCCCAAAAAACAACAACAACAAAATAAGAAGAGGGAAGGAACGATTGAAATATTTCAACACCAAGCTGGACCAGAACGGTGTGGTGTTCGCGTGAGAGAAAGAAAACTTAAAGATTTTAAAGAGAAAAAAAATACTCGAAGATGGAAGGAGTTGAGTTGCTCAACGGGAGACCCCTAAGGCAGGCATGGTGACAGGAGTGGATTTACTGGCACATGTGAGGAGTTTTAACTGCACACCTTCTGTTTGTTTGGGATCCAGTACATTGAATCAGGGAAACTGACGTGTAAGTGACCGAGTTGTTTGTTGTCTCGTTCCTTTTTGCTGTTGTTTTAAATGCTGAGGAACCCCCCACCCCCTCCCCTCCACTCCACCTCTACCAGCCCAGTCCAAATCTGAAGGGTTTGTTCAGATTCAAGAGAGTTCCAGAAGCTCGCTTGCACAGTGTACTTTTTTTGTTGTTGTTGTTGAAAACCGAAAGTGTTTAATGTCACAGAAATAGAACAAACGCAGCGATGCAAGGGGGAAGAGCCTTTGAACAAACTGAAAATAACCTGCCTGTGTTTTTTGGTGCTTTGTTAAAAAAAAAATATCAGGGCTGGGTTTGGGCTATTTGTTTACCAATGTAGCAAGGACAGTGGAGCTGTGATGTAATCTCTGTGGCCTCTGGAAGAGTGTACGAGCCCCTCTTTGGCGTGGTACCACTTTTTGCATCTTCTACTTCAGACCATGTCGACCATACCCCATGGAATGATACAGCACAGAAGGAGGCCGTTCTGCCCACCGTGCCTGTGCCGGCTCTTTTGAAAGAGCTGTCCAATTAGTCCCACTCACCCCGCTCTTTCCCCACAGCCCCGCAAATTTTTCCTTTTGCAAGTAAACATCCCTTTTGAAAGTTACTGTTGAATCTGCGCCCACCGCCCTTGCGGGCAGTGCCGTGCATTCCAGATCGTAACAACTCGCTGCGTTCAAAAAAAAAAATTCTCCTCATCTCCCCTCTGGTTCTTTTGCCAATTACCTTAAATCTGTGTCCTCTGGTTACCGACCCTCCAGCCAGTGGAAACAGTTTCTCCTTTATTTACTCTATCAAAAGTGCCCATGTTTTACATTGCTGCTATCACAGTTACCCAGAGTTAAAAGATAAAGGGTAATTGAAAAATATTAAATTACAATCCCAGCACAGAAAGATTTTAATAAAAGTTAAAACAGTGGAAGCTTTTGGACCCTCAGATATGACAAAGAACTGGAGACCCTGGAACTACCCAAATGCCAGTATACTGATTAAATCACCGCACACATCTAAGGTATATGATGTATAGTATATAAAGTAGCTTCTTCATTGATTTAATTCTTATTTGTGTCGATGTGCATTCCCAGTAACATTAGTTCAAGTTGTGTAAATTGACAGGACGTATCATCAGTTGTTCCTCCTGGTGTTGTTTTTTTTAAAATGCTGTATCGCACCAGAACCCCATGTGGCAATCCTCTCTGTATAAGCACCTGCTTTCCCTTAACGTTAAGTTTATCAAGTGTCACGGAAATCCAAATGGACCTGCCCGACCACTTCTAAAATGTGGCTTTGTACTTTGGGACGGAGTTATACTGCAGCTGGCGAGTCGCCCCGGTGCCCAGAGACTTACCTACCGGAGGGGCTGGCGCAAAGCTCCGCTTTAGAAGGGGCGCAGGAGTCGGGTCAGCCTCGACGCACGCCCGAAACCGCTCGGCGCCAGCTTGTGCATAGCACAGTAGCCGAGCCGTGAGGCATTAAAGGGAATGGGCAGTTATGCGGAAGAATGGGGATAAAAATAAACGAAAGGGCATGTATGAGCACCACTGGGGATAAGTGTAAGGTTGGGCGTGTTAGAGGTTGTTTATGTGTCTGGTATCAGGTGGGTGCCCCCCTGGCTAAATCTGCTGCTGCTTAATTTCAACATTTATAGAAAAAAAAATCCGATTTAATTCTCTCCAGATCATTCAAAAGAAATAGCTGTCTGACAGACAATTGTGGAAAAATAAATAAATATACAGTTTTAATTGGAGCGCATCCCGTTTAAAAATAAAACAAAGTGATGATGGCTTGTCGAGCAATTAGCAAAAGGTCGAAAAAAAATTCCCACAAATGACGGAGCTACGATGGGAACGCTGGGGATGGGTGGTGTTCTGCTCTTGAGTTCCCTGCGAATCAGAGCACCTCAGTGGGAAGAGACACGTCGAGCCTGCAACGCGTGCCTGGAAACCCACATTAGCAATTCCCCTCAACATATTAAAGCGTGAGACGCACGTGCCAAACCTCACCCTGCGATGGGGATTGAGTGCAATAACTCACCAAACCCACAAAGACTTGTTGCCACCTGATGCGATATTTCAGATCGATGGCACACTGAAGGCACGGTGAGAGATAAAAGTACCAAAAAAAATTAAAAACTGCCCCATAAATCAGTATCTGCTTGTTGACCCAGGTGCTTAGAAAGTGGCTAATAAAATGATCCCGGAATATGATCGGGAGTGGCTCTGATGGCATGCAGGCTGTGTGCACTCCATGGCGGACAGAGCTGATGATTTAAAGGGCCCAGCAGTCACCACCAACTGCTATGTGGGTTTTAAACGTGTGTTGGATAAATAGCTTTATCTCCTCATTCTTAACCATTTTACCAGGTGAGGGGGGGGGGGAAGAGACAGACAGATGCACACACACTTTATCTGTCCAAGGTACTGAAACCGGCAAAAAGACAGGAGAGAAAGGGTGGGGGGGGGTGGGGTGGGGAGAGAGGCGGGATACAGAAACAAGCACAACACCCAACACAGTGGTGAGTTGCTGTTTCCCAGTGGAAAGATTCTCTTCTCGGAGATCGCATTCTGTTTGAAGCCGCTGCCTACTGGTAGAGTGTAATTTGATAGTGGTTTCAGATGTTTCAGGTGTTAAACCGAGGCTCCGTCTACCCTCGCAGGTGGATGTAAAAGATCCCACGCCACTATTTCAAAGAAGAGCAGGGGAGTTCTCCCCTGATGTCCTGACCAATATTTATCCCCCCCCCCCCCAATCAACATCGCTAAAACAGATCATCTGGTCATTATCGCATTGTTATTTGTGGGATCTTGCTGTGCGCAAATTGGCTGCCGCGTTTCTTGCGTTACATCAGTGACTACACTTCATACGTACCTCATTGGCTGTAAAGCACTTTGAGACGTCCTGCGATCGTGATTTAAAGGGGGTGCAAGAACAAAGAAACCTGGGGATGTTGGTGTACAAATCCTTGAAGGTGGCAGGATAGTATATCAATGATTTGGTCTTGAAGGTAGGAAGTATGATTAAGAAGTTTGCAGATGATACAAAAATTGGCCGTGTGGTTGATAATGAAGAGGAAAGCTGCAGACTGCAGGAAGATATAAATAAATTGGTCAGGTGGGCAGAACAGTGGCAAATGGAATTCAATCCGGAGAAGTGTGAGGTAATGCATTTGGGGAGGGCTAACAAGGCAAGGGAATACACAATAAATGGTCGGACACTGAGAAGTGCAGAGGATCAGAGGGACCTTGGAGTGCATGTCCACAGATCCCTGAAGGTAGCAGGACAGGTAGATAAGGTGGTTAAGAAGGCATACGGGATACTTGCCTTTATTAGGCGAGGCATAGATTATAAGAGCAGGGAGGTTATGCTTGAACTGTATAAAACGCTAGTTAGGCCGCAGCTAGAATACTGCGTGCAGTTCTGGTCACCACGTTACAAGAAGGATGTGATTGTACTAGAGAGGGTGCAAAGGTGATTTACGAGAATGTTGCCTGGGCTGGGGAATTTTAGCTATGAGAAAAGATTGGATAGGCTGGGGTTGTTTTCTTTGGAACAGAGGAGGCTGAGGGGAGACCTAATTGAGGTGTATAAAGTTATGAGGGGCCTAGATAGAGTGGATAGGAAGGACCTATTTCCCTTAGCAGAAGGGTCAATAACCAGGGGGCATAGATTTAAAGTAATTGGTCGGAGGTTTAGAGGTGATTTGAGGAGAAATGTTTTCACCCAGAGGGTGGTGGGGGTCTGGAACTCGCTGCCTGAAAGGGATGGTAGAGGCAGAGACCATCATCATATTTAAAAAGTACTTGGATATGCACTTGAAGTGCCGCAACCTACAAGGATACGGACCAAGTGCTGGAAAGTGGGATTAGGCTGGATAGCTCTTTGTCGGCCAGCACGGACACGATGGGCCGAATGGCCTCCTTCTGTGCTGTAAATTTCTATGATTCTATGATTGACAGGTTAACAAAGCAGTTAGTAAACCATTTGGGATCCTGGGCTTTATAAATAGTGGCATAGAAATCAAAAGCAAGGAAGTTATGCTGAACCTATATAAAACACTACTTCGGCCCCAGATAGAGTATTGTGTCCAATTCTGGGCACCACACTTTAGGAAGGATGTGAAGGCTTTTGAGAAGGTTACAGAAGAGATTTACTAGAATGGTTCCAGGGATGAGGGAACACAGTTGGGTGGATAGACTGGAGAAGATGGGGTTGTTCTCCTTGGAGCAGAGAAGGCTTAGAGGAGATTTGATAAAGATGTTTAAAATCATGAAAGGTTTAAATAGAGTAAATAAAGAGAAACTGTTTCCAATGGCTGAAGGTTCAATAACCAGAGGCCACAGAGTTAAGCTCATTGGCAAAAGAACCAGAGGCGACATAAAAGAAAAGATTTTTTATGCAACGAGTGGTTAGGATTTGGAATGCACTGCCTGATAGGGTGGTGGATAGAGATTCAATAGTAGCAATTGGATAAATACTTGAAGGAGAAAAAATTGCAGGAATATGGGGAAAGAGCGGGGGAGTGAGACTAACTGGATTGCTCTTCGAGAGAGCCGGCACAGACTTAATAGGCCGAATGGCCTCCTTCTGTGCTGTACTTTTCCATGATTCTATGATTCTGTATCAATTCTTTCTTTCTGTACTCTGTGAAATTAATAGCGCTGCAGGCACTTGTTACAACAAGTTTGTGTTATTGGGCATTCGAGTCTTAGGGTTCTTGTACATGGCAGGCTGGGTGTCACCCTGTTGACACTGCCTGGGTGAAAGGTGAATCCTACTGCCTTAGGAGAGAAAGTATTTGCCGAGCTCCTCTCATAGTGGTTTAATTCTGAAGGTCCAATACCTCTGCACTGCCACCTCCCCACCCCTCCCCCCGCCCCCCCACCCCTCCCGTGCTCCCTCCCCCCGCCTCCGCTGCCCTCCCCCCCACCCCTCCCTGGACACTTTCACATCTGGTTTGACACAGCAGTGGAGTTACTCCCCACACTGTGTTAAACAGACACAGCGTAAGAGTCCCTCTTCCAAGGAGCCTCACTCCACTTTGCTCCGGAGTCAGTTTGGCCCCAGCCTTTGGATTTACCCTGCAATGTTATGGTTGATATAAAGTGGACACCTTTTCACACTGATGGCAACAACAAACTGTATTTATATAGCACCTGTAACGTAGCAAAACGTCCCAAGGCGCTTCACAGGAGCGTTATTGAACAAAATTTGACACCGAGCCAGATAAGATAATATTAGGGCAGGTGTCCAAAAGCTTGGTCAAAGAGGGAGGTTTTAAGGAGCGTCTTAAAGGAGGAGGGAGAGGTAGAGGCGGTGAGGTTTCGGCAGGGAATTCCAGAGCTTCGGGCCCAGGCAGCTGAAGGCACGGCCACCAACAGTGAGAGTGTAAACATAGCCTTAAGTAGCAGCAGGTGAACTTGTCATTTATTCATTAATTTCACAAAACTGACCTTTTCAGGAATGATCAAAATATTTTGAAAACAGTGTTGTATTTTTAAATGTATCGTACTGAAAGCTTGCTGGAATATCCCTCCATTCCTGTCAGAAGAACTGGCCCATTCTGAAGAAATAGACTTGAGAGCCAGATAGAATGATCAATGCAACTCATCAAAACGGCCGTACAAGCCCTAAAGCAGAGAACTGGCTGATTCTCCGCGGGAGTTTCAGATGGGTTGCATTACTCCCCTTCCTTTCTGGTAGCGATGGTCCACAGTTGAATTCCAGCGTGAACTGGCAAGAAGAACAGGCTGATCCCTTGTATTGCTGGACTGTGCTTTATTGCCAGGCCATTGTTCTGTTCGTCCATTGAAAAGAAAGATAACTGCGCACTCATGTAAAGCTTGGAAGAGTTAAACCACAGTGTATACCTTGGGATGTTTTGATAAGCTAAAGGCTCTATATAAATGCATGTTGTTGTTGTTGTCGTCGTATTGTAACCACCATCCCCGAATAACCTGAACAAGTCACCTTGGCCTCAATGACTTTTGGCTTTGCATCACTGCCTGCTTATCAACTACAGGTCACCTCTTTATGGGTTCGAGATAGAATCTCTCAACCGATTTTTAAAAGTCATTTCTTTTAAGGTTCGAAGATTTGGATGGCAGGAATAACGGCTGGTGGTTGCTATGCTACTATAACAACAACTTGCATTGATAAAGTGCCTTTAACGTAGTATAAACGTCCCAAGGCGCTTTGCAGGAGCGCTATCAGACAAAACTTGACACCCAGCCACATAAGGAGATATTAGGTCAGGGCTCGGTCAAAGAGGTAGGTTTTAAGGAGCGTCTTAAAGGAGGAGAGAGAGAGGTAGCGAGGCGGAGAGGTTTAGGGGAGGGAATTCTGGAGCTTCAGGCCCAGGCAGCTGAAGGCACGGCCGCCAATGGTGGAGCGATTGAAAGCGGGAATGCGCAAGAGGCCAGAATTGGATGTGGAACAGTAAAAGATATGTTTAGATATAAAAGAAAAAAGACTTGCATTTATATAGCGCCTTTCACGGCCACCGGACGTCTCAAAGCGCTTTACAGCCAATGAAGTACTTTTGGAGTGTAGTCACTGTTGTAGTGTGGGAAACGCGGCAGCCAATTTGCGCACAGCAAGCTCCCACAAACAGCAATGTGATCTGACCAGATAATCTGTTTTTGTTATGTTGGTTGAGGGATAAATATGGGCCAGGACACCGGGGATAACTCCCCTGCTCTTCTTCGAAATAGTGCCATGGGATCTTTTACATCAACCTGAGAGAGCGGACGGGGCCTCGGTTTAACGTCTCATCCGAAAGACGGCACCTCCGACAGTGCAGCACTCCCTCAGCACTGCACTGGAGTGTCAGCCTAGCTTTATGTGCTCAAGTCCCTGGAGTGGGACTTGAACCCACAACCTTCTGACTCAGGGGGGAGTGTGCTACCAACTGAGCCACTGCTGATATAATAACTGTCACTGTCATTTTTTGACACTTGCATCATGCATGCTCCTCATGCTCACAAAGTACAGGGAAATGTTTGATCCTAAGGTTCTGGAGGGTCTCTGGCCCAGTATTGGAGGTTTCTGCCTCTGCCTTGCACCACCTCCCCGTCATGAGAAGTAGCCTCGGAAAGTCCGGGAGCACTGGAATTAGCTGTCCTTTTTACCGACCTCACTTCCTGATTCATATGCCTGATTGCGGTAGCAATAAAAGTGCTAGCCTGCTTATCCTGTCAGTTAGCAATCTTAATTATTTTGCCGGTTAAATATTTTGATGCGATTCTGTAAAGATATTTATGTATCTGTTCAATCAATGGCTGTATGGAGGAGACATAAAGGAATCCACTAATGCAGGAAATCTGAACTAAAAATGGGAAATGCTCTTACAGCACAGCAGGTCAGACGGCATCTGTAATAAATAATCCTTCATCACAAGGTAGATAGAGATGAGGAAGGTCATTTGGCCTGTCCTAGATCATTCATCCAGAGAGCCCTCCGCCTCCACATCACAACATCCACTGTTTCAAATGATTCCAGGTTGTTCTGCCTCTTATCCTACCTGCAAGTCCATTCTATGGTTTGACCAGTCTTTGTGAGAAGTTTCCCAACAGTCCGAAATATGCCATTTTATCAGTTTGAACTGATGGGGGCGTTCAGGACAAGGGGGCATAACCTTAAATTTAGAGCTCGGCCGTTCAGGGGTGATGTCAGGAAGCACTTCTTCACACAAAAAATAGTGGAAATCTGGAACTCTCTTCCCCCAAAAAGCTGTTGAGGCTGGGGGGGTCAATTGAAAATTTCAAAACTGAGATTGATAGATATTTGTTAGGCAAGGGTATTAAGGGTTACGGTACCAAGTCGGGTGGATGGAGTTAACAGAGAGTCGGGATGAACGGGTCATTTTCCGGTTGGCAATCAGTAACTAGTGGGGTACCACAGGGATCAGTGCTGGGGCCTCAACTATTTACAATCTATATTAATGACTTGGATGAAGGGACCGAGTGTACTGTAGCCAAATTTGCTGATGATACAAAGATAGGTGGGTTAGCAAGTTGTGAGGAGGACACAAAGAGTCTGCAAAGGGATATAGATAGATTAAGTGAGTGGGCAAAAATTTGGCAGATGGAGTACAATGTGGGAAAATGTGAGGTTATCCACTTTGGAAGGAAGAATGAAAAAGCAAATTATTATTTAAATGGAGTGAGACTACAAAATGCTGCGGTACAAAGGGATCTGGGGGTCCTAGTACATGAAACACAAAAAGTTAGCATGCAGGTGCAGCAAGTAATTAGGAAGGCTAATGGAATGTTGGCCTTTATTGCAAGGGGTATGGAGTATAAAAGTAGGGAAGTTTTGATGCAACTTTACAGGGCGCTGGTGAGACCGCACCTGGAGTACTGCGTACAGTTGTGATCTCCATATTTAAGGAAGGATATACTTGCATTGGAGGCAGTGCAGAGAAGGTTCACGAGGTTGATTCCTGGGATGAAGGGGTTGACGTATGAAGAAAGGTTGAGCAGGTTGGGCCTATACTCATTGGAGTTTAGAAGAATGAGAGGTGATCTTATTGAAACATATAAGATTCTGAGGGGGCTTGACAGGGTAGATGCAGAGAGGATGTTTCCCCTCGTGGGGGAATCTAGAACTAGGGGGCACAGTTTCAGAATAAGGGGTCGCCCTTTTAAGATGGAGATGAGGAGGAATTTCTTCTCTCAGAGGGTCGTGAATCTTTGGAATTCTCTACCCCAGAGAGCTGTGGAGGCGGAGTCACTGAAATATATTCAAGGCGGAGATTGACAGACATTTGAACTACAAAGGAGTCAAGGAGTATGGGGAGAGAGCGGGAAAGTGGTGTTGAGGCCAAGATTGGATCAGCCATGATCTCATTGAATGGCGGAACAGGCTCGACGGGCTGAATGGCCTACTCCTGTTCCTATGTTCCTGTGAACCGTTTGCTATATTGTATACCTCGATCAGTCACTTCTCTTTGTCTGAAAAGCTCAGTTTTCTTCAGGTTTTCCTTACAACTCAATCCTCTGACGATCCGAATCAGACTCATTGCTCTTCCTTGGACTTGGCCCAAGCTTCGAATATAATCCTCTTGTGTTTCAGTGACCCAAAGCACTGTACGGTTTCAGCATGACTTCCTCTTACTTATACGCCACTCTTTTGGCTGTCAGTTAATTGGAAAAGCTCCTTTTGTAAGGACTGACCTAAGCGAAGAAAGGGAAAAGTAGAGGTCAGGTGTTCGGATGTGTTAAAAGTAGAGAGTGGGTAGTAAAATGAACCCAGCAATCAGTTTTAAAACACTGCAAAAAGGTGCAGTGACGTATGGAATACAAAAGGTGATCTCAGTCAGTCAGGCATTGAAAGGTGTAGAGTGAGTCAGTCGTAGCTCCAAAATAAAAGAGGAAACGGTGGAACGTGAGTGGAAGATTCCTGCAGGAAAATTGTGGAGACAGCTGGGTTGTATAGAGCCATACAAAGGGGCACTGACAAGTTAAATTCTAGTCTATATCTGTAGTAGTATGAGGAGTTTGCTCTGTGCCCTTCGCTCTACTGCCATTATGTAATGACAGTAAATTATAAATACTTGGCAAAGTGCTGATGCTGAAATGATAAGAAATTTCTTCTCTTACATAAATTAAAAGCAATTAACAATCTGGCTCAACTTCTAATTTTGAGCCAAACCAGCTGGTCACTGTTTCAACAAAGGTACCATTTACTGTAGATGAGCAAGCTTAGTCTCCTTACTAAGAAGATTTAAAGAAAGCCATTTATTTTTGTTTTAGTTCCCCGATGTAATTGCCCTACAACCCTCTGGGATCTCTGCGCTCCTCCAATTCTGGCCTCTTGAGAGCATCCCCGATTGTAATCGCTCCATTGCCGGCCGTGCCTTCAGCTGCCGAGGGCCTGAAGCCCTGGAATTGACTCCCTAAACCTCTCCGCCTCACCACCTCTCTCTCCTCTTTTTCCTTGGAACAGAGGAGGCTGAGGGGAGACCTAGTTGAGGTGTGTAAAATTATGAGGGGCCTAGATAGAGTGGATAAGAAGGACCTATTTCCCTTAGCAGAGGGGTCAATAAAGTAATTGGCTGGAAGTTTAGAGGGGATTTGAGGAGAAATGTTTTCACCCAGAGGGTGGTGGGGGTCTGGAACTCACTGCCTGAAAGGGTGGTAGAGGCAGAAACCCTCATCACATTTAAAAAGTACTTGGATATGCACTTGAAGTGCCGTAACTTACAGGGCTATGGACCAAGAGCTGGAAAGTGGGAATAGGCTGGGTAGCTCTTTGTTGACCGGCACGGACAAAATGGGCCGAATGGCCTCCTTCTGTGGTGTAAATTTCTATGATTCATTAAGATGCTCTTTAAAACCTACCTCTTTGACCAAGGCCTCCTGTCCTAATATCTCCTTGCGTGGCTCGGTGTCAAATTTTGTTTGATAACACTGCTATGGAGTGCCATTTCGCTCCTGTGAAGCGCCTTGGGACATTTTTACTACAATAAAGGCGTTATATAAATGCAAGTCTGGCTCAGTTGGGTTTTGCTCTCACCTCTGGAAGATTTTTAACTTTCACCGCCAGGAGAAAAACTGTTACACACCAGTGGATAGCACTCTCGCCTCTGAGTCAGAAGGTTAGGGATTCAAGTCCCATTCCCAGAGACTTGGGAACACAATCTAGGCTTGACACTCCAGTGCAGTACTGAGGGAGTGCTGCACTGTCGGAGGTGCCGTCTTTTGGATGAGACTTTAAATCGAGGCCTCATCTGCCCTATCAGGTGGAGGTAAAAGATCCCATGGCACTATTTTGAAGAAAAGCAGGGGAGTTCTCCCTGGTGTCCCGGCCAATATTCATCCCTAATCAACGTCACAAAAACAGATTATCTGGTCATTATCACATTGCTGTTTGTGGGAGCTTGCTGTGCGCAGATTGGCTGCTGCATTTCCTACAACAGTGACTACACTTCAGAAAGTTCTTAATTGGCTGTAAAGCGCTTTGGGACATCTGGAGGTCATGAAAGGCGCTATAGAAATGCAAACCTTTCTTTCCTCTCCAGAAGGAAAATTGGGTGGAAAAATCAAGCTTGTCAGTGCCCCATTATATGGCTCTATACAAACCAGCTGCCGTAACAATTTCCCTGCAGGAATCTTCCACACATGTCCCCCATTTCTATTTTGGAGCTACGACGGACTCACCCTACACCTTTCAGTGCCTGACTGAGATCACCTGTGTATCATTACCCCTTTTTGCAGTGTTTTAAAAAAACGATTGTATCATTGGTGGCCCATCCACTACTGCTGGTTACACAGCCAGCGGTGAAAGATTAAATCTACCCCTTTGTGCTCGAGCCCCACTCGAGGAATTGAGCACATAACCTCCAGTGCAGTGGCGCAGGGAGTGCTAAATTATCAGGGGGTGTTGTCCTTCAGGAAGGGCTGAATGGCCTGCTCCTGTTCCGATATTCAGATAAGGGATTAAATCGAGGTCCTGTCTTACCTGTTCAGGTGGATGTTGAAAATCCTACAGGGTTAACTATTTGAAAAAGTGCAGCGAGTTATAGAATTATAGAATCATAGAATGGTTACAGCACGGAAGAAGGCCATTCGGCCCGTCGAGCCCATGCCGGCTCTCTGCAAGAGCACTTCAGCCAGTCCCACTCCTCCTGCCCTTCAGGTACTTATCCAACTCCCTTTTGAAAGCCGCGCTTGAGTCTGCCTCCACCACCACACTTTCAGGCAGTGCATTCCAGATCCTAACCACTCGCTGCGTAAAAAAGTTTTTTCCCTCGTGTCGCCTTTGGTTCGTCTGCCAGTCACCTTAAATCTGTGTCTTCTGGTTCTCGACCCTTCCGCCAATGGGAGTTCTCCCAGTTAACACTCCCCCAGCAAGCGACACTACCAAAAGTCAGAGTAACCTGGATGTTCATCCCGCCGCTGTTTATGGGATGTTGGCGATACGGAATGGCTGCCGTGTTTGCCTACATAACGGTAGCAGCACTTTGAAAATAATTTATTGCATGCAAGACATTGGAACTGTTTCAGTGGCTTGATAAGTTGCTATCTAAATGTGAGTGTTAGTACTTCAATTACAACCAATTCCGGTTGTGCTCTGAGCTTTAGATACACCAGTCCCTGTGTTAGTTCGACCTCTATACTACTGGAATGTTATTGGATACATTGGAGCCTGGCCTGGTTTCACGACATCAGGACGTCCCAAAGCGCTTCACAGCCAATGCAGTACTTTTGAAGTGTAGTCACTGTTGTAATGTAGGAAACACGGCAGACAATTCTCGCACAGCAAGCTCCCACAAACTGCAACATGATAATGACCAGATAACCTGTTTTAGTGATGTTGGTTGAGGGGTAAATATTGATTAGGACTCTATTGCAACAGCACTCGAAGCTTGACACCATCCAGGACAAGGCTTGATCGGTACCTCATCTGCTAGCCTAAACATCCACCTCCTCCACCATCGGCGTACGATGACTGCAGCATGTACCATGTACAGAATGCACTGCAGCAACTCACCAAGGCTTCTTGGGCAGCACCTCCCAAACCCACGACCTCTACCACCTAGAAGGACAAGGGCAGCAGGTACAGGGGAACACCACCACCTCCAAGTTCCCCACCATCCTGATTAGGACATATATCGGCGTTCCTTCGTTGTCGCTGGTCAAAATCTTGGAACACCCTACCTAACATCACTGTGTGAGCACCTTCACCACACGGACTGTAGCGGTTCAAGAAGGCCCATCTTGGGCAGGGTGATGTGTGACTTGGAGTTGACGATGTTCCCGTGACATTGTAATACTATTTTTCTGTAGAAAATAGGGAGTGATTTGAACAGAAAATACACTGCCTACCCTTTTCTTCCCCATTACATGGCACATTGAACCTTAATAGTTTTTGGAAATGATATTGGGAAGAAAGATTTGTTTGATGAATTCTTAAGCATATTGAAACAAGGGATGTTAGGGATAATCCCATGATCCCAGACTTACAGCGAGGAAATTTGTGTTCAAAGTAGAGCATGGGGCAGCGATAGGATCATAACATCGCCACTCCGATTCTCTGACCTGTACTCCCCGTGACTGCGAAATTGGACCTAATCCCAGTTAGCACAGGAGGATGGAACACTTTCTATACCAGGCACACAATCTGAAAAATAAGTGGTCCCAGGGTCGGTACAAAACAGACAACTACAGAGTAAAAATCTCTCCAAGGGCAACTAGGAATGGACAATAAATACTGGCCATGCCAGTGATGCCCACATCCCAAGAATGAAAAAAATATAAATTTGTTCTTTAAATGCCTAGTCAGCTCTTGGTGTAGAGAGTGATTATTTAACTCCATACCAATAAAACACTTGACTATTGCTTTTCTATAACACGGAAAGGAATACCAATACACTATCTGCATAATTTATTAAGAAAAGAGGCGACCTAATTGAAGTTGTCAAGACCATGACCAAAGTTGATCCGGCCAAATCGTTCACTGTGCCCATCAAGTTCAAAAGTCGGAACCTGAGGGCAGGAAGGGAAGTCAGACAGAACCTTTTACACTAGGCGGAGAACTGTGGAATAGATTAATAGGGAAGGCCATTGAGGCAAATAGCATAATAGTTTCAAGAAGGAAGCACGTTTTTTTTTGCCGAGAGAAAGGATTAAGGCTATGATGTTAAGGATGCATTTAAGGGGAAGCTAGATAAGCACATGAGGGAGAAAAGAATAGAGGGTTATGTTGATCGGGTGAGATGAAGTAGGGTGGGAGGAGGCTCGTGTGGAGCATAAACACCGGCATGGACCTGTTGGGCTGAATGATCTGTTTCTGTGCTAATTCGATGTAACTCTATGTAGTGATGGAAAGGTACCATTGAGATCAATGAAATTGGATGGGATTATTCAGCCGAATGCATTTTACTGCCCCGTTCCCACCTGCCGCCATTTTAACCGGCCTTTTTTTTAGGCGGTCAAGGCATCTGCCTGACTTGGGTGGGAACCTCATTAATATATGCTAATCGGGGTCCTGTGACGTCCATAGAATCCCAATGGCATTTTAAAAGCCTACTGAGTGGGATGCCCACCGTAGGTGCTGCTGAGTAAAGCATGGCGGGGAAGAAGAGGAGGTCCTCCAAGGTAAGGCAGAAACTTCCTTCAGTGGGGCCCGGAGCAGTAAAAGTGCTCCTCTGGGCCCCTACAAGGAAAGCCTGGGCCTCTGCTGCCACCGGCTACCCACCAGCTCTCCCTACACGTACAACCTGATCCCCCCCCCCGCCTCACCCCACCTCGCCGTACCTTGGTGCT
This sequence comes from Squalus acanthias, assembly GCA_030390025.1. Classification (NCBI taxonomy): domain Eukaryota; kingdom Metazoa; phylum Chordata; class Chondrichthyes; order Squaliformes; family Squalidae; genus Squalus; species Squalus acanthias. The sequence continues at coordinate 1,750,938 of JASTWF010000046.1, forward strand.
GGCATGTGGTTCTCTGGGCCTCGTGAGTTTGACCTGCCCAAAGCCTTGCTGCGCACAGATTGGCTGCTGCGTCTGCCTACATTTCACCAGTGACTACCCTTCAAAAAGAACCTTGTTGACTGTGAAGCACTTTGGGACGTCCTGAGGTCGTGCAAAGAGCTGTATAAATGCAAGCTCTTTCTTTATGGAAGGAAAGGTTTTTCCAGTCTGGCTTCCCAGGGTCGCACTGATCCAGAGTGGCTCCCGGGCTGATCCAGAGCCAAAGCCACTTTTACTTCCTGGGTCAGATCGGGTCAGGTCATTTGAGCAGCTTAACAGTGGAGGGAGGGGAGGGTAACTCGTTACAAGGAGGCAAAAACCCAGGGAATAAAATTGATGTTTTGTTTCCAAAAACATCAAATAAAATTCTAATGAGTTTTTTTGTTATCCTTGGGATGAGGGCAGTGTGAACGAGGCTGCATTTATTGTCTACTCCGAATTGCCCTGAGCAGTTGGCAGCGGTCCTTCTCCTTGAACCGTTACAGTCCTTGTGTTGATGGAGCTCCCACGATGGTGTTGGGTAAGGATCTCCAGGTTTCTGACCCAGCGACAATGAAGGATCGGTGATATATTTCCAGGTCAGGGTGATGTGTGACTTGGAGTTGACGATGTTCCCGTGACATTGTAATACTATTTTTCTGTACAAAATAGGGGAGTGATTTGAACAGAAAATACACTGCCTAGCCTTTTCTTCCCCATTACATGGCACATTGAACCTTAATAGTTTTTGGAAATGATGTTGGGAAGAAAGATTTGTTTGGTGAATTCTTAAGCATATTGAAACAAGGGATGTTAGGGATAATCCCATGATCCCAGACTTACAGCGAGGAAATTTGTGTTCAAAGTAGAGCACGGGTCAGAGATAGGATCATAACATCGCCACTCCGATTCTCCGACCTGTACTCCCCGTGAACGCGAAATTGGGACCTAATCCCAGTTAGCACAGGAGGATGGAACACTTTCTATACCAGGCACCCAATCTGAAAAATAAGTGGTCCCAGGGTCGGTTCAAAACAGATAGCTACAGAGTAAAAATCTCTCCACTCTGCCAAAACATGAGCCTCAGAAGAGCAAACCCCTCCCCTGCCCCTCACCCCGTTGCTTCACCTCCGTTTCCCACAACAGACCTACTGAGAGTTACTGACACTCACGATTCACAAAGCGAGTCTCTGATCCAACGTCTCAGTAGGAGTCTCAGGTTATCATAGAATCATAGAACGATACAGCACAGAAGGAGGACCTTCGGCCCATCGTGTCTGACGTACGAAAACTACTAGACACTTGGTCTAAGCGTTAAATAAAGCTTTAATCAACTGTTTTACAACATGGAGATCTAGTTGTGGCCTTCACTAGTTCCTGTTGAGGAATGTCCTAAGCAAGCTGGGCCCATGCCCGAGTATTTATACTCTCCCTGGACAGCGCCACCAGCAGGCTGCCCAGTATTACTTCATACATGAATGACAAGATCATGTCAGTGTCTGTGCCGGCTCTTTGATAGAGCTATCCAATTAGTCCCACTACCCCCTGCTCTTACCTCCAAAACCCTGCAAACTTTTCCTCTTCCAGTATTTATCCAATTCCCTTTTGAAAGTTGCTATTTTTTTTTTTATCTGCCCTTGAGAAGGTGGCGGTGAGCCGCCTTCTTGAACCGCTGCAGTCCGTGTGGTGAAGGTACCCCCACAGTGCTGTTAGGGAGGAAGTTCCAGGACTTTGACCCAGCGACGATGAAAGAACGGCGAAATATTTCCAAGTTGGGCTGGCGTGCGACTTGGAGGGGAACTTGGAGGTGGTGGTGTTCCCTTGCGCACGCTGCCCTTGTCCTTCTAGGTGGTGGAGGTCACGGGTTTGGGAGGTGCTGCCGAAGAAGCCTTGGCGAGTTGCTGCAGTGCATCTTGTATCGACATTCAAGATCACAACAACCCGCCGTGTAAAAAAATAAATTCTGCTCATCTCGCCTCTGGTTCTTTTGCCAGCTGTCACTCCTTGGGCGATGCTTCGGCTCTACCTTGTGACGACAGCTTGGATATTTTGTTGGGGAGTCCCTTTGGAAATCGTGAGTGTTGATGAGACTGCACCCTTGTTGTCTCTTTGAGAGAGATTACCAATTAGTGCCAAATTAGATTCTCATGCGGTGGACCCACACCAACGAGTCTTCCAAGAACTCAACTCGACATTTTGATTGATGCTGAGCTGTTAATTGAATCTATGATATCCTGCTTTTATCAGACATTACTTACTGCAGTCTGCTTATGATCCTAGAATTTCATAACTCCAAACCATTGTTCACATAGCACTTATGCCAATTCTTGATTTAATCAAGACTGCCTAACATCATATTGCAGCTGGATCGAAGCCTTTCTCTACCTGGTCTACATATGAAAAGCCGGTTTATTAGCACAGAAATACATTAGCCAATGTGCGAGTGGCCTTGATCCCTGAATTAATCCTTAAAGTCTTTCACCCCCCCACTATATATCTCTCATTCATTAGCTCACTCTTTGATATATCCTTCTCTATTTTTTATAATTTCCCCCTGGCTGGGGATCTAGAACGAGGGGTCACAGTCTCAGGATACGGGGTAGGACATTTAGGACTGAGATGAGGAGAAATTTCTTCACTCAGAGGGTGGTGAACCTGTGGAATTCTCTACCACAGAAGGCTGTGGAGGCCAAGTCACTGAATATATTTAAGAAGGAGATAGATAGATTTCTAGACACAAAAGGCATCAAGGGGTGGGAGAGAGAGGGAATATGGTATTGAGGTAGAGGATCAGCCATGATCATATTGAATGGCGGAGCAGGCGCGAAGGGCCGAATGGCCTACTCCTGCTCCTATTTTTCTATGTTTCTATGTTTTATCCTTTTGGTGATTTTGCCCTCCTTCTTTATTAGCGTAATGTTCAACCCTTCTCCATTTCAGACGGGTGACTGGCAGACTGGGTTCTGGTAACCAGAGGGCAATTACCGGATACTGAGTTACCTTTGTTTGACTATTTGCACACCCGCCAGACAAAATGCAAATGACGGTAATAATTGCGGTCTTCAACACAGTATGGCCTGAGATGACTTAACCCTAGACAAACAGAATTCTTTGCCTTCACTGTTGTCCTAGATTACTTGTGTATTTTCTTCATTTTCTTTTCTTTTATTCACCCATCACCCCCTCTGCTCGCTGACCGACAACGCCTCAATTTTAAAATTCTCATCCTTGTTTTCAAATCCCTCCATAGTCTCACCCCTCCCTATCTCTGGAACTTCCTCCAGCCCACAACCGCCCCCCCCACCCCCGCTCCCCCGAGATCTCTGTGCTTCTGGCCTTTTGCGCATCACCGATTTTCATCGCTCCACCATTGGCGGCCGTACCTTCAGCTGCTTGGGCCCTAAGCTCTGGAATCCCATCTCTAAACCTCTCCGCCTCTCTACCTCTCTCACCTCCTTTCAGACACTCCTTAAAACCTGCTGACAAGGGTGGTGCTGTTGTTGTTTGGCGAACCGACCTCTACCGTGTGGAGGCTGAACACCAATTCTCTGACACCTCCTCCTACCTCCCCCTGGACCATGACCCCACTACCGAACATCAAGCCATTGTTTCCAAGACTGTCACTGACTTCATCTCCTCTGGAGATCTTCCCTCCACAGCTTTCAACCTCATAGCCCCCAACCCCACACAGCCCGCTTCTACCTCCATCCCAAGATCTACAATCAGGACTGCCCTGGTAGACCCATCATTTCAGCCTGTTCTTGCCCCACGGAACTGATTTCCTCCTATCTCGACTCTATTTTTTCTCCCCTTGTCCAGTCTCTTCCCACCTACATTCGCGACTCTTCCTCCGCCCTCCGCCACTTTAACAGTTTCCAGTTTCCTGGCCCCAACCGCCTCCTTTTCACTATGGACATCCAATCCCTCTACACCTCCATCCCCCACCAGGATGGCCTGAGGGCGCTCCGCTTCTTCCTTGAACAGAAGCCCAACCAGTCCCCATCCACCACCACCCTCCTCCGCCTGGCTGAACTTGTTCTCACATTGAACAACTTCTTCTTTGACTCCACTCACTTCCTCCAAATTAAAGGTATTGCTATGGGAACCCGCATGGCCCTAGCTATGCCTGCCTTTTTCGTGGGATATGTGGAACATTCTTTGTTCCAATCCTACTCAGGTCCCATCCCTCACCTCTTTTTCCGGTATATTGATGATTGTATCGGTGCCGTTTCCTGCTCTCGCCCTGAACTAGAAAATTTCATTCACTTTGCTTCCAATTTCCACCCTTCCCTCACCTTCTCTGACTCTTCCCTTCCCTTCCTCGACTTCTCTGTCTCCATTTCTGGGGATAGGCTATTGCTAAACATCCACTATAAGCCCACTGACTCCCACAGCTACCTGGATTACACTTCCTCCCACCCCGCTTCCTGTAAGGACTCTATTCCATTCTCCCAGTTTCTCCATCTCCGCCGCATCTGCTCTGACGATGCCACCTTCCATACTAGTGCTTCCGATATGTCTTCCTTTTTCCTCTACCGAGGATTCCCCTCTACCGTGGTTGACATGGCCCTTGACCATGTCCGTTCCATTTCCCGCACTTTTGCTCTCACCCCTTCCCCTCCCTCCCAGAACCATGATAAGGTTCCCCTTGTCCTCACCTTTCACCCCATCAACCTCCACACTCAACGGATCATCCTCGGCCATTTCCGCCACCTCCAGCGTGATCCCACCACCAAACACATCTTCCCCTCCCCTCCCCTTTCAGCATTCCGCGACACCCTGGTCCACACCTCTATCACCCCCAACACCCCTTCCCCTTCGCCCGGCACCTTCCTGTGCAAGCGCAGGAGATGCAACACCTGCCCTTTTACCTCCTCCCTTCCCACTGTCCAGGATCCCAAACATTCCTTCCAGGAGAAACAGCGATTTACTTGTACTTCTTCCAATTTAGTATACTGTATTCGCTGCTCACGATGCGGTCTCCGCTACACTGGGGAGACCAAACGCAGATTGGGTGATCGCTTTGTGGAACACCTCCGTTCAGTCTGTAAGCATGACACCGAGCTTCCGGTTGCCTGTTACTTTAATTCTCCGCTCCACTCCCACTCTGACCTCTCTGTCCTCGGCCTCTTACACTGTTCCAATGAAGCTCAACGTAAGCTTGAGGAACAGCACCTCATCTTTCGATTAGGCACTTTACAGTCTTCAGGACTCAACATCGAGTTCAACAATTTCAGACTATAACCTCTGCCCCTATTTTTTCAGACGGCAGCTGTTGATGATTCTGCCATTCCCATTTGCAACATTTCCATTTGCAACATTCCCATTTGCATCCTGCCTTCCACCCAATCTAGACCTTCCCTTTTGTTCTTTCCTCCCCTCCCCCCTTTCCCTGCCCTGCACTTGCTTAAAATCTGTTACATCTCTGACTCCCCAAAGCCTTTCCACCATCTACAAGGCACAAGTCAGGAGTGTGATGGAATACTCTCCACTTGCCTGGATGAGTGCAGCTCCAACAACACTCAAGAAGCTCGACACCATCCAGGACAAAGCAGTCCGCTTGATTGACACCCCATCCACTACCATATGTTAGATTGGATAGAGGATTGGCTAACTAACAGAAAACAGAGAGTCGGGATAAATGGGTCATTTTCAGGATGGCAATCTGTAACTAGTGGGGTGCCACAGGGATCAGTGCTGGGGCCGCCACTATTTTCAATCTGTATTAATGACTTGAATGAAGGAAGCAAGTGTATCGTAGCCAAATTTGCGGATGATACAAAGATAGGTGGGAAAGCAAGTTGTGAGGCGGACATAAAGAGTCTGCAAAGGGATATAGATAGGCTAAGTGAGCGGGCAAGAATTTGGCAGATGGAGTATAATGTGGGAAAATGTGAAGTTATCCACTTTGGTAGGAAGAATAGAAAAGAAAAATATTATTTAAATGGAGAAAGACTACGGAATGCAGCGATACAGAGGGATTTGGGTGTCCTCGTACATGAAACACAAAAAGTTAATATGCAGGTGCAACAAGTAATTAGGAAGGCAAGTGGAATGTTGGCCTTTATTTCAAGGGGGATAGAGTATAAATGTAGGGAAGACGTGCTACAACTGTACAGGGCGCTGGTGAGACCATGCCTGGAGTACTGCGTACAGTTTTTGTCCCCTTATTTAAGGAGGGATATACTTGCATTGGAGGCAGTTCAGAGAAGGTTCACTAGGTGATTCCTGGGATGGAAGGGTTGTCTTATGAGGAAAGGTTGAGCCTATACTCATTGGAATTTAGAAGAATGAGAGGTGATCTTATTGAAACATATAAGATTCTGAGGGGGATTGACAGGGTGGATGCTGAGAGGATGTTTCCCCTAGTGGGGGAATCTAGAACTAGGGGGCATAGTTTCAGAATAAGGGGTCGCCCATTTAAGACGGAGATGAGGAGGAATTTCTTCTCTCAGAGGGTCGTGAATCTTTGGAATTCCTTACCCCAGAGAGCTGTGGAAGCGGAGTCACTGAATATGTTCAAGGCTGAGATAGACAGATATTTGAGCAACAGGGGAGTCAAGGGTTATGGGGAACGGGCAGGAAAGGGGAGTTGAGGCCAAAATCAGATCAGCCATGATCTAATTAAATGGCGGAGCAGGCTCGAGGAGCCGAATAGCCTACTCCTGCTCCTATTTCTTATGTCCTTATGTTCTTAAACATTCACCACCGGCGTACCGTGGCGGCAGTGTCTACCATCTACAAGATGCACTTCAGCAACTCGCCAAGGCTTCTTCGGCAGCACCTCCCAAACCCGCGACCTCTTCCACCTAGAAGGACAAGGGCAGCAGGCACATGGGAACACCACCACCTGCAAGTTCCCCTCCAAGTCACATACCATCCTGACTTGGATGTATATCGCCGTTCTTTCATCGTCGCTGGGTCAGAATCCTGGAACTCCCTCCCTAACAGCACTGTGGGAGTACCTTCACCACACGGACTGCAGCGGTTCAAGAAGACGGCTCACCACCACCTTCTGAAGCCCAGCACGTGAGTGCAAAAATGTTTGCAACCATCTTCAGCCTGAAGTGCCGAGTCGGATCCATATCGGCCTACTCCTGAGGTCCCCACCATCACAGAAGCCAGTCTTCAGCCAATTCGATTCACTCCACATGATATAAAGAAATGGCTGAGTGCACTGGATACAGCAAAGGCTATGGGCCCCGACAACATCCCGGCTATCGTGCTGATGACTTGTGCTCCAGAACTAACAGCGCCTCTAGCCAAGCTGTTCCAGTACAGCTACAACACTGGCATCTATCCGACAATGTGGAAAACTGCCCAGGTATGTCCTGTCCACAAAAAGCAGGATAAATCCAACCAGCCAATTAGCGCCCCATCAGTCTCCTCTCAATCATCAGCAAAGTGATGGAAGGTGTCATCGACAGTGCTATCTAGCGGCACTTACTCACCAATAACCTGCTCACTGATGCTCAGTTTGGGTTCCGCCAAGACCACTCTGGTCCCGACCTCATTACAGCCTTGGTCCAAACAGGACAAAGGAGCTGAATTCCAGAGGTGAGGTGAGAGTGACTGCCCTTGACATCAAGGCAGCTTTTGACCGAGTGTGGCATCAAGGAGCCCGAGTAAAACTGAAGTCAATGGGAATCGGGGGAAAACGCTTCACTGCCTGGAGTCATACCTAGCACAAGGGAGATGTTTGTGTTGGTTGAAGGTCAATCATCACAGCCCCAGGACATCGCTGCAGGAGTTCCTCAGGGCAGTGTCCTAGGCCCAACCATCTTCAGCTGCTTCATCAATCACCTTCCCTCCATCATAAGGTCAGAAATGGGGATGACTGCACAGTGTTCAGTGCCATTCACAACTCCTCAGATAATGAAGCAGTCCATGCCCGCATGCAACAAGACCTGGACGACGTTGAGGCTTGGGCTGATAAGTGGCAGGTAACATTTGCGCCACAGAAGTGCCAGGCAATGACTATCTCCAACAAGCGAGTGTCTAACCACCTTCCCTTGACATTCAACGGTATTACCATCGCCGAATCCCCCACCATCAACATCTTGGGGGTCACCATTGACCAGAAACTTAACTGGACCAGCCACATAAATACTGTGGCAACAAGAGCAGGTCAGAGGCTAGGTATTCTGCAGCGAGTGTCTCACCTCCTGACTCCCCAAAGCCTTTCCACCATCTACAAGGCACAAGTAAGGAGTGTGATGGAATACTCTCCACTTGCCTGGATGAGTGCAGCTCCTACAACACTCAAGAAGCTCGACACCATCCAGGACAAAGCAGCCCGCTAGATTGGCACCCCATCCACCACCTTAAACATTCACTCCCTCCACCACCAGCATACCATGGCTGCAGTGTGTACCATCTACAAGATGCACTGCAGCAACTCGCCAAGGCTTCTTCGGCAGCACCTCCCAAACCCGCGACCTCTTCCACCTAGAAGGATAAGGGCAGCAGGCACATGGGAACACCACCACCTCCAAGTTCCCCTCCAAGTCACACACCATCCTGACTTAGAAGTATATCGCTGATCCTTCATCGTCACTGGGTCAAAATCCTGGAACTCTCTCCCTAACAGCACTGTGGGAGTGCCTTCACCACACGGACTGCAGCGGTTCAAGGCGGTGGCTCACCACCACCTTCTCAAGGGCAATTAGGGATGGGCAATAAATGCTGGCCTTGCCAGCGACGCCCACATCCCGTGAACGAATTAAAAAAAAATCTCTAACTTTTTCCGTTCTGACGAAGGGTCACAGACCTGAAACGTTGACTCTGTTTCTCTCGCTCCACGGATGCTGCCTGACCTGCTGAGTGTTTCCAACATTTTCTGTTTTTGTTACTCCTTAAAACCTATATCTTTGACCGAGCTTTTAGCCACCTGTCCTAATATCTCTTTATGTGGCTCGGGGTCAAATTTTGTTTGATAACACTCCGGCGAAGCGCCTTGGAACGTTTTACTACATTAAGGGGGAAAAATTCAGTCGCGTCCTGTTTGGGGCGCAAATATCGTCCGGGCGCAAAAATTAGCGCCTGGCGCTAATTATCGCCACTGACTGGAAACTTCACTTTTAACGCCCCGGGAGGTGAGTGGAGCGCTAAATCAGGCACTGCACACCTGTCTTAAGGCGCAAAGGCCGAGGACTGAGGCGCTAACTCAGAGCGCTGGCGAAGCTCATGTAATGTCAGTCAGCAATGGAACACACACACAATGGCCCGGGCCAGTTCTTAAAGGGGATGGTTAATCTTGCTTTCCATCCACATCCTACTCATTGCAGCCTTGAATCTCGGCCTGGAGAGACTTGCACATCAAATGTGCTGGAAAGAACAATGGAGAGTACCAGGCAAAGAGCTCAGAGTGCAGCCCCCACAGTCTCTGCTAAATCAATACAAGGAATGGAAAATCAAAATGAACCTGCAAAGTGCTGCTCAGTACCCAAAACTCCTTCACACAACGTTGAATCTCTCCAGAAGTCTCTCCCTCTCTCTCTCAGAATGCGTAGTTCAAAAATGGCACCAACAATAAAAGGCAGGAAGCGGTCACCTTTAAATAGCGCTCCCCTTTCCCTTCATGACTGCAGAACGCTCCCCTCAACCTGTCGTTGCTAGCGTCAGGCGGTAAGGCAAGGGGTGCCACTCAATATCCGCTCCGGGGCGATACCGGGGCGTTGCACACTCGAGTGACGTCATGATCTGCCGGCGCAGGAGATCGTGACGGTAGTGTTTAGCGCCGCCGCAAAATGTCTAGTTAATTTCGCGAGCGGCGCAAACTTCGCCGCGCCCGGGCGCTAGATGCTTTGCGCCCCATTAGCGCCCTCTTAAGGCGCTAACGGGAGGCGCAACCAACTGAATTTTTCCCCCTAAGGGCGCTATATAAATGCAAGTTGTTGTGAACTAGACCCAAAAAAAAGCCTTCATTGTATATGCACTTGTGTACTTAGGACCCTGAGCCAACTCAGATACTTTGGTAATTGACATCAAAATGGTCGTGCACAAACAGATTCTCTAATGATTTTCTTTCACCGTGACATGAATCTGACATGAATCATGAAGAGCTTCCTGAGAAAGTCCCAATATATAGAATAATGGGCTATGAAAGAATTAAGCAGTCGAGGATAACGTAACGCCTAATTGCTTCGTGATCCTATTGATCAGCGATGCCACGCGAGGCAGTTCTCAGCTCAACTTGGTAATGATAAGTGACCCAAATGACACAGGGAACAGAGGTCATGGCACCCTTGAGTGATAGGAACCACGACGTGATTCATTCGCAAAATCAGTCAGACTGTAAATGAGAGGAAGGCAAGCTGAAACTGCACAGTGCTCCCGTGAGACTGCACCACACGTTTCCTGTTTTGACATATCTCACTCTTAAAAATCAAGTTTCCATATGTTTAAATGAGCTTAGGAACAGGAGGAGGCCATTCAGCCCCTCGAGCCTGTTCCGCCATTCAATCATAGGATCATAGATCATAGAAGATAGGAGCAGGAGTAGGCCATTCGGCCCCCTCTAGCCTGCTCCGCCATTCAATGCGATCATGGCTGATCATCCAAATTCAGTACCCTGTCCCTGCTTTCTCCCATATCCCTTGATCCCTTTAGCCTTAAGAAATATATCCAACTCCTTCTTGAATATATTTAATGACTTGGCCTCAACTGCCTTCTGTGGTAGAGAATTCCACAGGTTCACCACTCTCTGGGTGAAAAAATTCCTCCTCAGCCATGATCGCATTGAATGGCGGAGCAGGCTAGAGGGGCCGAATGGCCTACTCCTGCTCCTATCTTCTATGATCTATGATCCTATGATCCTATGATTGAATGGTGCTGTTCCTTCACTGAGATCCCAGCAAAAGCAGTGATGCCCTCGAAACAGTTTAGTGAAGAGACACAACTTGGTGTGAGAGAGTAAAAAGGAATGACTGGATAAACCTGGGTATTCAGTCTTGGAAGGAAGAGACTGACGGGCAACCTTTCAGTGGTAAACTGAGGTATTAAATGCTGTAGAATAGGGTGACCATATGTCCCCATTTTCTGGGGACAGACCCCAGATGAGGGACTGTGTTCCGGGCAAACAATGTGAAGGGCCTTGGTGAGACCACACCTTGAGTACTGTGTGCAGTTTTGGTTGCCTTATCTGAGGAAGGATGTTCTTGCCATGGAAGGAGTTCAGCGAAGATTCACAAGGCTGATACCTGGGATGGCAGGAATGACGTATGAAGAGAGATTGGGTCGATAGGGCTTATACTCGCTGGAGTTTAGAAGAATGAGAGGGATCGCATTGAAACTTATAAAATTCTGACAGGACAGGACAAACTAGATGCAGGAAGGATGTTCCCGATGACGGGGAGTCCAGAACCAGGGCTCACAGTCTAAGGATAAGGGGTAAGCCATTTAGGACAGAAATGAGGAGGAATTTCTTCACCCAGAGAGTGGTGAACTTGTGGAATTCTCTGCCACAGAAGGCAGTAGAGGCCAATTCATTAAATAGATTCAAGAAGGAGTTGGATATATTTCTTAAGGCTAAAGGGATCAAGGGATATGGGAGAAAGCAGGGACAGGGTACTGAATTTAGATGATCAGCCATGATCGCATTGAATGGCGGAGCAGGCTAGAGGGGCCGAATGGCCTACTCCTGCTCCTATCTTCTATGATCTATGATCCTATGATTGAATGGCGGAACAGGCTCGAGGGGCTGAATGGCCTCCTCCTGTTCCTAAGCTCATTTAAACATATGGAAAACTTGATTTTTAAGAGTGAGATATGTCAAAACAGGAAACGTTTTAAACCAAAATGAGCGAGGGTGAAATCCATCTCGGGCGATAGCGCATCGGCAGCTCGTTTTACGCTCTGCACGATATTCTTTACCATTGACGGAAAAGAAAATCTGGTAGAGTGTAAAACGGGCTGCCAGTGCGCTATCGCATCGTTTTGCCTACTGCCTGAGATGTAATTCATCCCCAGTGAGTCTTACTCTTTTTAAAATTTATTCGATCACAGGATGTGGGCGTCGCCGGCAAGGCCAGCATTTATTGCCCATCCCTAATTGCCCTCGAGAAGGTGGCGGTGAGCCGCCATTTCAGAGGGTAATTAAGAGTCAACCACATTGCTGTGGGTCTGGAGTCACATATAGGCCAGACCAGGTAAGGACGGCAGATTTCCTTCCCTAAAGGGCATTGTTGAACCAGATGTTTTTTTTTTACGACAATCCGATAGTTTCATGGTTACCATTACTGATACTAGCTGTTTATTTGACTGAGAGTTGACAGGTCTGGATAATGCTAGCAGTGGAACAATGAGAACATAGGAACAGGAGTAGGCCATTCAGCCCCTCAATACGATCATGGCTGATCTGCGACCTAACTCTATATACCCTCCTTTGGCCCCATATCCCTTAATACCTTTAGTTAACAGAAAGCTATCAATCTCAGATTTAAAATTAACAATTGATCTAGCATCAATTGCCGTTTGCAGAAGAGAGTTCCAAACTTCTACCACCCTTTGTGTGTGTAGAAGTGTTTCCTAACTTCACTCCTGAAAGGCCTGGCTCTAATTTTTAGACTATGCCCCTAGTCCTAGACTCCCTAACCAGCGGAAATAGTTTCTCTCGATCTACCCTATCTGTTCCCCTCAATATCTTGAAAACTTCGATCAGATTGCCCCTTAACCTTCTAAATTCTAGGGAATGCAACCTTAATTTGTGTAATCACTGCACTCTGCTGAAGCCCTGAAATGGAACTGCAGCCTCGATTTGCTCCCATTTTGAGGTTCGCTGGTGCTCAGCCAGGGCACGAGATGGCACACTTCACAGTAGCAGGAAGAAGAGAAGACGAGGCCAGTCATGTCTTCCAGTCGCGGGTCTTTCGACGGTTGATCACCTAGTGACTTGGTCGTGTATACTGGAGGAGCCCATGCACCCACCAGACTGCTTCGGCCAGCTGAAGAAAGGGTGAGGCGGTAGCATAGGATTGTGAGCTGAGGAGAAAAATGAGTTCAGAAGTGAAATCAATTTGTTTTTTTAACAAAGATTTGGAATTGAAGCACGATCATTTTTATATCTTTTTTTCCTTGACAAGTTCTTTGCTATTTTTCGTAAACTTTACAAAATACAAGTGTCAGTGGCTCAATGTAAATGAAGAAGGTCCAGTCAGTGAGGTGTCAGACCGTCCCCTTGTTCTGCTACCAGTTGCAGAGTCAAGGCCCTATTGAAGGTTGGAAAGAGTAGGGGAGAAGATGAATGAAATGAGAAAGTAGTGATTACAAGATGTTGCTTGGGGTTTCAAAAGCCTGTCAACTATCTCCTTATTTGATTGAAACATATAAGATCCTGAGGGCTCTGGACAGGATGGATGTGGAGAGGATGTTTCCTCTTGTGGGAGAATCTAGAACTAGGGGTCACTGTTTAAAAATAAGGGGTCGCCCATTTAAGACGGAGATGAGGAGAAATTTTTTCTCACAGGGGGTCGTGAGTCTTTGGAACTCTCTTCCTCAGAGAGCGGTGGAAGCAGAGTCTTTGCGTATTTTTTAAGGCAGACCTAGATAGATTCTTGATAAGCAAGGGGGGTGAAAGGTTATTGGGGTAGGCGGGAATGTGGAGTAATCGGATCAGCCATGATCTTATTGAATGGCGGAGCAGGCTCGAGGGGCCGAGTGGCCTGTTCCTGCTCCTGCTCCTAATTCGTACGTTCGTATGTTATGCGCCTCGGTGTCACATTTTGTCTGATGTCGCTGTGAAGGAACGGGGACGTTTTAACTACTTTAAAGGTGCTGTATAAATACAAGATGTTGCTGAGGAGGGGAAGACTGAACAAGGTAAGGAGTTCAACAGTGTTGTGAGTTGGAGTGGGAGATGGTAAGATGAATCTTGATTTCAACATGGTGAGGACCCAGGAGGGGGAAGAGCGTGTAGAACAGCAGATGTTCAGCTTAATAAGAAACACGGTGGAAAATCCTGAGGACAGTGGTCACAATAAACTGGATAAAATAGAGAGGCAAGAAAAGTTACGACAGAAATTAAGAAGTGAGAAAAGGGTCGGCTATCAGAAAACAAGCTTTCTCTTGTGCGTTGTCCATGGTTTGTGTCCCAGTGCTGTACGCCACTTGAATTAGCTTGCTAAAGTTGAGGTTAGGATCCAAAAATGCATGGTTTAATCAAGCACAGCAAGTTAAAGGCAAATTGCGTTTGACAAATTTAATGGACTTTGTTGAAGCGGTGACTGATTGGATAGATAACGAGAATGCGGCAGATGTAATGTATATGGATTTTGAGAAGACTCAGAAGTACATAGAAGTTACAACACAGAAACAGGCCATTCGGCCCAACCAGTCCGTGTTGAATTTACTCTCCATGTGAACAAATAATCCTAACCACATTTACCCATTCTCTTCCCATGTCCCTTCATCCCCTCTCCAATCCAATCTTGAATGTTGACATTGTTTCTACCTCAACCACTAACCCTGGAAGTGAATTCCGTAGCTCGTAACAAAAAGTTTCTCTTGTCCTGTGTTATAAATCTATTCTATTTAATTTTGTACCTCATTCTAGACCCCTCACTACTGAAAACAGTCTGCTTCTATCTAATCTGTCCTATCCTTTCATAAACACTTCTATCATATTGCCCCATATGCTACATTGTTCTAACGAAAGGCATTCGATAAGGTGTCTCACAAGCGGTTTGTTAGAAAAATTCTGACATCTGGTGTAAGAGGAAATGTAGCAGCAGGGTAAGAATTTAGCTGGTGGACAGGAAACTGAAGAAGGGATAGAGTCAGAGTTTTACAGCACAGAAAGAGGCCCTTCGGCCCATCGTGTCCGCGACGGCCATCAAGCCCTGTCTATTCTAATCCCATTTTCCAGCACTTGGTCCATAGCCTTGTATGCTATGGCGTTTCAAGTGCTCATCTAAATGCATCTTGAATGTTGTGAGGGTTCCTGCCTCTACCACCCTTTCAGGCAGTGAGTTCCAGATTCCAACCACCCTCTGGGTGAAAAAGTTTTTCCTCAAATCCCCCCTAAACCTCCTGGCCCCTTACCTTGAAACTATGCCCCCTGGTTATTGACCCCTTTACTAAGGGGAAAAGTTCCTTTCTATCTACCCTATCTATGCCCCTCATAATTTTGTACATCTCAATCAGGTCCCCCCTCAGCCTTCTCTGCTCTAAGGAAAACAACCCCAGCCTGTCCAGTCTCTCTTCATAGCTGAAGCGCTCCAGCCCAGGTAACATCCTGGTGAATCTCCTCTGCACCCTCTCCAATGCAATCACATCCCTCCTATAGTGTGGCGACCAGAACTGCACACAGTATTCCAGCTGTGGCCTAACTAGCGTTTTGTACAGCTCCATCATAACCGCCCTGCTCTTATATTCTATGCCTCGGCTAATGAAGGCAAGTATCCCATATGCCTTTTTAACCACCTTATCTACCTGTCCTGCTGCCTTCAGGGATCTATGTACATGCACACCAAGGTCCCTCTGATCCTCTGTCCTTCCTAGGGTCCTACCATTCATTGTGTATTCCCTTGCCTTGTTAGTCCTCCCAAAATGCATCACTTCACACTTTTCAGGGTTAAATTCCATTTGCCACTGTTCTGCCCATCTAACCAACCCGTCCATATCGTCCTGTAGCCTGAGGCTTCCCTCCTCGCTATTTACCACTCCACCAATTTTCGTGTCCTCTGCGAACTTACTGATCATACCTCCTACATTCATATCTAAATCATTATTGTACACTACAAACAGCAAGGGACCCAGCACCGATCCCTGCGGTACACCACTGGACACAGGCTTCCAGTCACAAAAACAACCTTCAACCATCACCCTCTGCCTCCTGCCACTAAGCCAATTTTGGATCCAATGTGCCAAATTGCCCTGGATCCCATGGGCTCTTACCTTCTTGACCAGTCTCCCATGTGGGACTTTGTCAAAATCCTTACTGAAGTCCATGTAGACTACATCAACTGCACTACCCTCATCCACACACCTAGTCACCCCCTCGAAAAATTCAATCAAATTGGTTAGACATGATCTCCCCCTGACAAAGCTATGCTGACTATCCTTGATTAATCCTTGCCTCGCCAAGTGGAGACTAATTCTGTCTCTCAGAATTTTTTCCAATAATTTCCCTACCACTGATGTTAGGCTCACTGGCCTGTAATTCCCTGGTTTATCCCTACTATCCTTCTTGAATAATGGTACTACGTTAGCTGTTCTCCAGTCCTCTGGCACTCCCCTGTGGCCAGAGAGGTTCTGAAAATTTGTGTCAGAGCCCCTGCAATCTCCTCCCTTGCCTCACACAGCAGCCTGGGATACATCTCATCAGGGCCTGGGGATTTATCCACTTTTAAGCCTGCTAAAACCGCTGGTAACTCCTCCCTCTCAATACTAATTTGTTCAAGTATATCACAATCCCCCTGCCTGATTTCTATGCCTACATCGTCCTTCTCCATAGTGAACACAGATGCAAAATATTCATTTAAAACCTCACCTACATCTTCCGGCTCTACACACAGATTGCCACTTTGGTCCCTAATGGGCCCTACTCTTTCCCTGGTTATCCTCTTGCCCTTAATATACTTATAAAACACCTTGGGATTTTCCTTTATTTTGCCCGCCAGTGTTTTTTCATGCCCCCTCTTCACTCTCTCAATTTATTTTTTAAGTACCCCCCTGCACTTTCTATACTCCTCTAGGGCTTCCACTGTTTTTAGTCCTTTGTATCTGCCAAAAGCCTCCCTTTTTTCCTAATCCATTCTTGTATATCTCTTGACATCCAGGGTTCCCTGGGCTTGTTGGTCCCACCCTTGACCTTTACGGGAACATGTTGGCGTTGTACTCTCTCTTTCCTTTCTTGCATCTTTCTGCCATTTGCCTGCAAATCTGCTCCTCTATATAGTATACACCCAGCAGCCTAATAGTTCCTCTATTGTTCCTTAATTCTAACCAAATAGATTCTGTTTTTGAACCCTCAAGCACATCATCCCTTTCCAGGGCTGTAACAGTATCTTTGATCAATACTGTCACACACCCCTCCTTTTTTTTTTCCTTCCCTATCTTTCCTGAATACATTGTAGCCAGCAATACCAAGTGCCCTTGTTTGAGCCAGGTCTCTGTCATTGCCACTATATCATTGTCTCATGTGGTGACTTGTGCCACTCACCAACCTTATTTACCACGCTCTGTGCATTTACACACATGCATTCCAAACCCATCTTAGTCTGCCTCACAAATAACAGCAGAAAGTGCTGGAAACACTCAGCAGGTCAGGCAGCATCGAGGAGAGGAGAAATAGAGTCAACGTTTCGGGTCGAACCCTTCATCAGAACTGGAAAAGGTTAGGGAGGAGAGATTTTTAAGCAGGGGCAGGGAGGAGGGGAGGAAAGAGTCGACCCGAAACGTTAGATGTAATCAATCAGATTATTTATATATTTACTGTTGCGCCTTGGTTTAAATAACTTAGCACCTCCTTCTTCCTCTGCATCAAATTCCCACTCTCACCAAATTCCCGTCATCACTGTGTTTAGCAGATTCATCCAACTCTCACCATGCTCTGAGCTTAAAACTCAGTAATGAGGAAAGTGCAATTCAAAGCAGCTGGAAAGACAGATACACACAGATGCATTTTGATTGAAATATGAGGCCACATTTAAAATATGATGGAAAGAAAAGTGAACGATTGAGAAAGGTATAAATCAACAGGAATGTTTGATAAGATCAGAGAGTAAAAACATTGGGTTCCACACAATGCACTACTGGAATTCAAATGCACAGTACTCCATGGGCTGCTAACAGGTGATTAACAATGTACCAAACACGACACAAATTCGCATCAGTTTCCTGAATTCTACAGCTTTTAAGAACTGTGCTAGTGAACAACTCGCCTGTACAATTATGGAAAATTATGGACAAAACAACATGCGCTACCCACAAAGCGGGAATTCCATTTACACAGTCAGTAACCTTAACAATTCTGAAGCAGTTTGGGAGCAGGGCCAGGACTAATTCCGCAAATCCTTTCATTTGATACTCACCAGTTCACCAAAGTTATAAATCCCTTCCCCCAGTAATGCAGCCAGGCCCAGAGTGAACGCTCTCTGCTGCTGTGAACCCACTAGCAAAAAGGAACATTAAAAAAATTAGGCAACAAGCTATCAGTGTGTGAGCTTAAGAACTACTTCATAACAAGTACAAGAGCAAGCTGTGGCTCAGTTGGTAGCACCCTCGCCTCAGAGTCAGAAGGTTGTGGGTTGAAGTTTTGCTCCAGAGACTTTAGCACAAAAAACACTCTGATGGAGTGCTGCACTGTCGGAGGTGCCATCTTTCGGATGAGACATTAAACCGAGGCCCCGTCTGCTCGCTCAGGTGGATGTAAAAGATCTCATGGCACTATTTCAAAGAAGAGCAGGGGAGTTATCCCCGGTCTCCTGGCCAATATTTATCCCTCAATCAACATCACTGAAACAGATCACGTGGTCATTATCACATTGCTGTTTGTGAGAGCTTGCTGTGCGCAAACAAATTGGCTGCCACAGTGACTACACTTCAAAAGTACTTCATTGGTTATAAAGCGCTTTGGGAAGTCTGGTGGTTGGGAAAGGAGCTACAGAAATGCGAGTCTTTCTTTCTTTCAAGTTGAGTGCAACTAGCGCAAGTCAGCCAGAAAAACATACATCTCAAGTTTACCAAGGAAGAGGACTTTGCCAAAGCTATGGTAAATGAGGAGGCTGCCAGGATACTGGAGGAGATAAAAATAGATAAAGAGGAGGTACTAGAAAAGTTGGCAGTACTTAAAATGGATAAGTCACCCAGTCCAGATGGGATGCATCCTAGGTTGCTGAGGGAAGTAAGGGTAGAAATTGCAGAGGTGCTGGCCACAATCTTCCAATCCTCCTTAGATACAGGGCCAGAGGACTGGAGGATTGCAAATGTTACACCCTTGTTCAAAAAAGGGGAGAATGATAAACCTGGCAATTACAGGCCAGTCCGTTTAACGTCGATGGTGGGGAAGCTTTTAGAAACAATAATCTGTGAGAAAATTAACAGCCACTTGGACAAGCATGGACTAATAAAGGAGAGCCAGCACGGATTTGTTAAGGGCAAATCATGTTTGACTAACTTGATTGAGTTTTTTGATGAGATAAGATAGCGTGAATGAGGGCAGTGCAGTTGATGTTGTGTATATGGACTTTCAAAAGGCGTTTCATAAAGCACCAAATATTAAGCTTGTTAGCAAAATTGAAGCCCATGGGATAAAAGGGGCAGTAGCAACATGGATACAAAATTGTCTAAAGGATAGAAAACAGAGAGTGGTGGTGAATGGCTGTTTTTTGGACTGGAGGGAGGTATACAGTGGTGTTCCCCAAGGTTCAGTACTGGGACCACTGCTGGTTTTGATATACATTAATGACTTGGACTTGAGGGTACATGGCACAATTTCAAAATTTGCAGATGACACAAAACTTGGGAGGTGTAGTAAAGTGTAGTGAGGAAGATAGTAATAGACTTCAAGAAGACAGACAGGCTGGTGGAATGGGTGGACACATGGCAGATGAAATTCAGTGCAGAAAAATGTGAGGTGATACATTTTGGTAAGAAGAATGAGGAGAGACAATACAAGGTAAATGGCACAATTATAAATCGGGTACAAGAACAGAGAGACCCGAGGGTGTTTGTGCACAAATATTTGAAAGTGGCAGGACAGGTCAACAAAGCAGTTAATAATGCTGGGCTTTATAAACAGAGGCAGAGAGTACAAAAGCCAGGAAGTTATGCTAAACCTGTATAAAACATTAACTTTGGCCCAACTGGAGTAGTGTGTCCAATTCTGGGTACCACACTTTAGGAAGGGCGTGAAGGCTTTGGAAAGGGTACAGAAGAGATTTACTAGACTGGTTCCAGGGATTACAGGCACTGTTCCTTCAAAGGTGCGCGGCCGCACACATGTCCCAGAGCTCGTGCACACTTCAAATTAAATGCCGCGCAGAGAACTGGACTGCCGGACAGCTGGAGCGGAGCCCAATACACAATGGCCTGGAATGCAGACAGAGTTGCCTGCGAGTCTTGTGACCTCAAGAGCCGATCCCAATTGGAAAGTAACAAAAGAGTTGGGGCAGCGGCCACACGATGAGGGAGTGGGTGCGGGGTTGGTTGTGTCGGCCTCTGGGAAGTTCCACGTGCTGCAGGCAGAAGCTGTACAGGAGCCGCGCTCTGCCGGTTGCCATGGTGATGAGGGCGTCTCCCTCCTTCTCCTTTGGTGCCACAGTTCCAGTTACACAAACTTCGCAGGGCAAATTGGAGCGGGGCCAGTCTGAGTGGGGCAAGCTCAGTGCAGCCAGCCACCACTATGGGGCTGGACGAAGCTTTAAAAATTGGTGGGAGAGATCGGTAGATAACCACGTGAACCTCATCTTATTTAACCTGTTACAGGTGAGTGAGTCGTCGCGTTTGACCTGCTACAGATGAGTAAGGAGGGACTTTGTTGCTGTCAGATGGCAGCGACATGTTTTAGGAGAGGAAATGAGAAACGAGTTTGTGCAAATTTTGAGCTGTACGTGAATCTGCTTTTTAAAATAAAATGATCCTACTGCAGATGGGTTTGTAAGATCAGCCTTTCAATCATTAGGTGAAGCCAGGAAGCATTTTAGCAGAAGGAAGAAGAGTGATTAACACAAGTTTAACTTACTTTTATTTGCTACTTTTTAAATAAATCCAATATTGCACCAGGGGTGTATTTATGGCTTTAGTGTTGTTGCTGATGAAAGTTCATAAAAACCTCAACATAAAAAGTGGGGAAAATTGGAGCTTACTTTTGAAAAATCAGAATTCTGGCGTCAGGTTTATATTTTTAGAAATGTTGAGGCACCTCACTTTCTACAGGCCGACCCAATTAGCACATCTGTCTGCTGAAGAATTCAAACCACCTGGGGGCAACACAGGTTGCCTTTGTCAGAAACAAAAATATGAGATTTCTTTTTTAAAATTTGGAAAATTGTTTAAAGCTGGAAAAAAATACAGGAAAGTGATGTTAATTTTACCGTAAATAAAGTTGCAGAATGGGCATGTAAATGACAAATGAATTTCCATATAGATAAGTGTGAGGTGGTACATTTTGGTGGGAGGAATAAGGAGGCGACCTACTCCTTGGAAAATAAGAGACTAAATGGAGTAAAGGTGCAAAGGGATCTAGAGGTATAGATTCACAAATCATTAAAAGTAGCAACGCAGGTTAAAAAAGGTCATAAAAGGGCAAATAAAGCACGGGCTCATTTCTAGAGGAATAGAATTCAAAAAGCAGAGAAGTTATGTCAAACTTGTATAGAACCTTGTCTGATTGTCTCATGATTTGAGACGGTGGGGTGGCAGATTTAATATGGCATTCCTGTATATATGCTTTTAAGTGGTTGCTGTTGCTGCCGTTGTTGGTGTAAAAGATGTTGTTGTAAAATTTGCCCACGGACGAAAAGGAGTTCGTGGCCCGCTCAGTACAAAAAAAAATTAGAGGGAACATTGATTACAGGTCTCTGTTCTTGTACCCCATTACAGTTACGTGGATAGACCGGAGAAGCTGGGGTTGTTCTCCTTGGAGCAGAGAAGGCTAAGAGGAGATTTGACAGAGGGGTTTAAAATCATGAAGGGTTTAGATAGAGTAAATAAAGAGAAACTGTTTCTAATGGCTGAAGGGTCAATAACCAGAGGGCACAGATTTAAGGCGATTGGCAAAAGAACCAGAGGCAACAGGAGGAAAAACTTCTTTACACAACGAGTGGTTAGGATTTGGAGTGCACTGCCTGATAGGATAGTGGATAAAGATTCAATAGTAGCCTTCAAAAGGGAATTGGATAAACACATGAAGGAGAAAAATTTGCTGGGATATGGGGAAAGAGCGGGGGAGTGGGACTAACTGGATTGCTCTTCGAGAGAGCCGGTACAGACTCGATGGGCTGAATGGCCTCCTTCTGTGCTGCACAATTCTACGAATCTATAACTCAATGTGTATTTAGCAGGAGTGATTCAGCACTGGGAGTTAACATGGCAGTGACAGCATCAAGCAGTGCTAAATTGTGTACAAAACAGTCAGCAGCAAGAGAGTCTCCCAGTCACACTTTACTCTCCTCATACATCCCCCGAGCTGCATAGTTGAACTCCCACCCTCAAGGAATACTCAAAGGAGGGAGGTGTAGTGACAAAAACAAAAACTGCCCAATTTAGAATGCCATCTGACTGAGGTAGTGGGTGGTGGAGTAGAATAACGAGACTGTCCTTTTACCAATCAGACCTGGATTCAAATCTAGTCCGGCCCAATGGAGCAAGTATCTCTCCGGCCGACCAGCTGCAAACTACGCAAATTAAGTTTGGGCAAATTAAGCCAGGCCACTGCACAGAAGAGCTGAGAACTCATCACTCACTGGCAATCTCGCTCAAAAGTGGGCGATGTGGTAAATAAAAGGCACCCTGCTACAACACTGGGCTCTCAGACTGGAGTTTAAGACAATTGTCCAAAAGAGGCAGGAGTGATTTCTGTGCATTACATGAAGCGAAATCATGAACATGTACTTCTATACTCTTTCTGCATTGCTGAGGTAGAGTAGGAGACAACTTTATGTCCGTCGGCAGAGCCCGCATTCATAGACACATACGGGATCTGTCTTGTAGCAAAATCCATTTGAAACCCTTTGCAAAAAAAGTGAATTACTGCTGGATGCTTCCATTTCATTTAATCAAAGTCACTATGGCGTGACTGTATAGGAAGCAGCCCTCCAATGATGTGTATAGTGCCTTGAGACACATTTTAAATTCACTGCAAAGTACCTGAAGATTTCATAATTATCCAACTTTTTTCCTGATTACATTTGATTTTTGGGATTGTTCATTGGACTGTTTTGACCATTCGACCTCAATTTACTTTTTTAAAAGGTCACTGATCAAAACAAGCTGCATCACCTCACCCCATATAAAGGAAGTCGGCAGCAGCTGTTTAACAATCAGTTGAACAAATCAGTTAGAATATTTTGGTCGTCTTACTTTCATAGAATCTTACAGCACAGAAGGAGGCCATTTGGCCCATTGTGCCTGTGCGACTCTTTGAACGAGCTATCCAATTAGTCCTACTACCCTGCTCTTTCCCCATAGCCCTGCAAATATTTCCCCCTTTAAGTAGATATCCAATTCCCTTTTGAAAGAGAGGTCCCTCCCCTTTAGGAAGGGTGTGAAGGCAATGGAGAGGGTACAGACAGATTCACTTCAGACAGGCTACAGTTATGAGGAGCGACTGGAGAAACTGGGGCTCTTTTCATGACAGCAGAGAAGGTTAAGGGGAGATCTGACGGAGGGGTTCAAAATTATGAGAAGCTTTGACAAAGTAAATCGGAAAAAGCTATTTCCACTGGTCAGTAAAATGATCATCACCAGAAAGAACAAAGGAAAAGGTTAGGAGAATTTACTTTTTGCAGAGGGTTAGGACCTGAATGCCCGACCAGAAACAGTGGTGAAAGCAAAATCCATAATAGCTTACAAGAGATTTGCGGATAAATATTTGAGAAAGAAATTTTTTTTTAAAGGGGGGAACGAGGAAAGAGTGGCAAATTATACAGTCTCTCCAATCAGCTCCCCAAATCCAGCAGTGACTGAAAGAGATATACTGTAACATTTGTAAAACGAGCGGAGCAGCGATTACTTGACAAGTCGGCGAGTTCGGTGCAGCCGAGATACCGCAGAGCCTCCCTGTAGTAAGCAGCGTGGTCACCTACCACCTGGTAGTAACTGCTGGAAGTGTCGTAAAACCGGCCGTGGACAGACGTCACACCTGGCAACTTCTCCAGCATCTCGTCAACTTCTTCAATGATTTTCTAACAAGTAGAAGGATCAATGCAGCAGGTTAGATCAGGAAAAATGGCTTCCAGCAATTATCGCTAAACAGAACAATGGAAGAGATAACGACGGTATTGGAAGGTTAGAATATCCACAGAAGGATCACACCTCTTATGACAGTGCGCTCTCTCTAACTGATATCCAGTGAAACCTGTAAATTACAGACACCTCAGGCACCGGCATCAACTATCCTTTTTTTGCTGGTGTCCTTATTTTCAAAATGGTCATTGTATGTACTGTAAAAATTCTCGGTAGAATGGGGAGTTCTTTATCCAGTATCCATAGCAGGAGAGAAACCGCTCTATCCCTGGGACAGAGCCGTGCAAGCATTCAATCCCAGAGATAGAGCAGTTTCTCTGCCACTATGGATGCTGGGTAAAGAGCTTCTTTCATAAAACCCACTGCCGCCTTGCGCTGACCTGCTTAACCCGTGTTTTAAGCTGTAAAAGGGCTTGGTGCATTGAAGGCTGTCGTAGTTCGTAATTTGAGAGTGTCGGTGGTTTCAGAGTGCTTCTTGTATATTTTAGCATGCAAGTTATTTGGATCTCTCAATAAGTTTCCCTTTTTTTGGGGAGTTTCCACTTATACAGGTTTCACATATACAGATGCAATGATTCGATAGCAAAATACTGCGGATGCTGGAAAATTGAAACAACAGAAAACGCTGGAAAAACTCAGCAGGCCAGGCAACATCCGTGGAGAGAGAAACAGAGTTAACGTTTCAGGTCGAAGACCCTTCGTCAGAACTGAGAAAAAAGCAGGAAATGAAACAGATAAAAAAGCAAGGGGGAGGCTGGAGGTAGGAATAAAAGAACAAAAGGGGTGGTCTATGGTAAGTAGAGACATTAAGAGATGGTAATAGGACAGGTTAAGAAACAAAAGGTGGCTAGAAGTGTGAAATGCTGGCAGAGTGAGAGACAGCTGCCGTAGGGGGAGAGAGAAAAAAAATTATTCCTCCCCCCAGCCTCCCCCTTGCTTTTTTATCTGTTTCATTTCCTGCTTTTTTCTCAGTTCTGACGAAGGGTTTCGACCTGAAACGTTAACTCTGTTTCTCTCTCCACAGATGTTGCCTGGCCTGCTGAGTTTTTCCAGCGTTTTCTGTTGTTGTTTCAGATGCAATGATTGTCTGGTAATAAGATTCAGTCATTCCTGAAACTCTCAGATTATTGCACAACTGTTAAATCTTTCAGTGAGCAAATTTTCATAGAATGTCTCAGCATCTGCCCAGTTGTTGTTGCAATGAGTCACCAGCCTATATTATGGGCCCACGTCTCTGGAATGGGGCTTGAACCCACAACCTTCTGACTAAGAGGGTAGAAAGCTACTCAGCCAAGCCGACACTCTTGTTTAGGAGATCATGTGCAGCCCAAGAGTGTGCAGCCTGTTAACTCTTGGGTACAATATTATGCAAAGAGGTGTGGTGTCACTGCCTGTACTTCTTTTACCGCGTCGGTGGCAATCAGCTATCAAGTTGCTGCTAAAGCTTCAGTTCAGTGTCAAACAAAATTGAGACACATTTCCAACAGCACTAAAACAAACCAAACACATTCTGGAAACATTCTCCAAAATAAAAGCAAATAAATCTTTCTCCTGTTTGTGTCTCTCTTGGCTGTGCTCTTCCATACACAACCAGTATTTTCATTAGATATCCATGTTGAAAACCTAAGACACATCCCATTAGCAAAGAACCTGACAGTGATCTCCCGTTTCAAATCCTACACTTTTTACTCCCCTCATAAGACCATTACTGGCTGTGGAATTCTCGCATCCTTTATTACCTTGGTTTCCTGGAGGTCCCCAATTTTGATTTTAATGGCAGCAATGGCAGTCCTGCAGAGAATCAGGGCTTCATCATTACCCTTCACCTGTCGGATTAAAGACAAAAGGTTTATGATCAGTTCCTGCGACACTTCACGTGGGCGACTTTTGGATCACGCTGAGGAAGTTTTACTTCAAGTCTGTTTTCGACTGAGGAATCAAGTTAGTATATGCGCATGCTCTGAATCTTTATCGATACACATCAAAAACTTCTAGTGCGGACAGGAAGGTCATGCGTGTTATTTCTGTCACTCCTCAGGTTCAGTTATATGCTAGAGGTTTGTACACTTTCCATTATACTTAACCTTTCAGACCTTCAGAGATAGGAAGTGTAAAGTGAGTCTTTTCTTCACCTTTAGAATCCTAGCTTGTAGCCCTGGACAGATACCCTCCCATTCCCACCTCTCATCTGCTCAGATGGATGCTTCCAAACTACCGCCAACTCCATTCCCGTTGGATCGCGCAACAGTTCTCTGATCCTGTTGGTTTGCCGTTCCTCATCCAAGCACCCCACTCCTAACACTCCCCCTTCCACTCCGCGTGGGCCGCCCTCAACATCAGTCCTTGTTCTGCCAATTTCCAAGCATAAAACTAGGAACCACCACTTGACCCACTCCCAGTCCCCATGAAACCGTACCCAAACCTGACCCACACCCGGTCGCCATGGAACTGTACCCAAACCTGACCCATTCCAGTCCCCGTGGAACTGTACCAAAACCAGACCCACTCCCAGTCCCCGTGAAACCGTACCCAAATCTGACCCACTCCCGGTTCCCATGGAACTGTACCAAAACCAGACACACTCCCGGTCCCCATGGAACCGTACCCAAACCAGACCCACTCCCGGTCCCCATGGAACCGTACCCAAACCAGACCCACTCCTGGTCCCCATGGAACCGTACCCAAACCAGACCCACTCCTGGTCCCCATGGAACCGTACCCAATCCTGAACCACTCCCGGTCCCCGTGAAACCGTACACAAACCTGACCCACTCCCAGTCCCCGGGGAACTGTACCCAATCCTGAACCACTCCCGGTCCCCGTGAAACCGTACACAAACCTGACCCACTCCCAGTCCCCGTGGAACTGTACCCAAACCTGACCCACTTCCAGTCCCCGTGGAACTGTACCCAAACCAGACCCACTCCCGGTCCCCATGGAACCGTACCCAAACCAGACCTACTCCCGACCCCGTGAAACCATACCCAATCTTGACCCACTCCCGGTCCCCGTGAAACCATACCCAAACCTGACCCACTTCCAGTCCCCGTGAAACCATACCCAATCCTGAACCACTCCCGGTCCCTGTGAATCCGTACCCAATCCTGAACCACTCCCGGTCCCCATGGAATGGACCAAACCAGACCCATTCCTGGTCCCCGTGGAACCGTACCCAAACCTGACCCATTCCGGTCCCCGTGGAACCGTACCCAAACCAGACCCACTCCCGGTCCCTGTGAACGGTACCCAAACCTGACCCACTCCCAGTCCCCGTGGAACTGTACCCAAACCTGACCCACTCCCAGTCCCCGTGGAACTGTACCCAAACCTGACCCACTCCCAGTCCCCGTGGAACTGTACCCAAACCTGACCCACTCCCGGTCCCTGTGGAACTGTACCCAAACCTGACCCACTCCCAGTCCCTGTGAAACCGTACCCAAACCCGACCCACTCCCGGTCCCTGTGAAACCGTACCCAAACCCGACCCACTCCCGGTCCCCGTGAAACCGTACCCAAACCCGACCCACTCCCGGTCCCCGTGAAACCGTACCCAATCCTGACCCACTCCCGGTCCCCATGAAACCGTACCCAAACCTGACCCACTCCCGGTCCCCGTTAAACCGTACCCAAACCAGGCCCACTCCCGGTCCCCATGGAACTGTACCAAAACATGAAAAAGTATTATCTAGTTCAGTAAGCTCACAACACATCTGCAGATTCTGAAAGCTTCAAATGGAAGTACACATTAATGAAGATGTACATTGCAAAATGGATATTAAAATACTGAAGCTGTTTAATACCCTGCCTTTTCCAGCTTACCTTCTCCCATGTCTTTTCCAGTAGAGTCAGTGCCATTTGTGCATCTGATGAAAAAACAAAGACACCGAAGTCAAGGTACAAATCTCCAGTTGGCAGGGTAGACACCAATCAGGCTTTTCATTGGATGGACGCCCTCCACTTTAACTCTCCATTCCATTGCGATGACATTATGCACAAAACCATTCGACATTCTTACGATGCGATGACTCGTTTCACCCTCCAAGTTAAGCTTCTGAAAGACTTTTACACTAAACCATCTGTCATTACCTGGCCATCCCCGTAATTCAGGCCGACCCACCCCACAATCTCCTCCCCTCCCGAGAAGAGCTGGCTTTCGCTGGAATGTGGTGCTGCAGTTGCTGACAGCCTTCAGAAGGGAAAGTATTCAAGACAGGAAGCGTGGGCAGGCTTTTCGATCGCGAGCCGAGCCTGATCTTGTCCCCACCCAACACAAGATGTCAGCCGGGGCTCAGTGGGTAGCACTCTCGCCTGTGGGTCAAACGTTCGTGGGTTCAATCCCCACTCGAGGCTTGACCACATAATCCAGGCTGACACTACAGCGTAGTGCTCAGGGAATGCTGCACTGTCGGATTAAACATTAAACAGAGGCCTCATCTGCCCTCTCAGGTGGACATAAAAGAACCCATGGCAATATTTCGAAGAGCAGGGGAGTTATCCCCGGTGTCCTGGCCAATATTTATCCCTCATCCAACATCACTAAAACAGATTTTCTGGTCATTATCACATTGCTGTTTGTGGGAGCTCTATGCGCAAACTGGCTGCTGCGTTTCCTACATTTCAACAGTGACTACACTTCAAAAATACTTCATTGGCTGTAAAGCGCTTTGGGATGTCCGGAGGTCATGAAAGGCGCTGTATGAGTGCAAGGTCTTTCTTTCTTTCAACCTCCACAGACATGCACTTTCTAGCAGGGATTAATGGATTACAATGAGAAGCAGGAATTCAGGATAGTTTCCCTCCCCACACCACCCCGCCACCCCACATCGCCTTGGGGAGCAAAAACAACTTGTTGCACCTCAACAACTGCCACAGCTCAGATGGGCTAACGGCACGATTCAGTGATCAAACCTGGGCCATTCTGGTCCGCATTGCTCAGTACAGCCCAGACAGCGTATTAACTCACCAAACCATCAGGATATCCCCGGCGTGTACAGAGCTTTTCTGCGTACAGATTTTTATGCATCTTCTATAACTTGAATAAAGGCCCATTCCTACTGCCTCGTCGACAGCTGGTCTGTGCTGAGCTAACCAATCTCAACTGAGGTGCTATAACTGCTCTGAGCACCTCTGGGCCGGGGGGAGGGGTTGCAGAAGGCAAAAAAAGGTCTGCCAGGGTTCCCACGCCCAACTGTTATCCAGTGGCCCAGCTGGATAGCTTGCGCCTTCGTGGAGGCTCAGCTGCGATGCCCTACACAGAAACAGCTTGTCCGCTGTCGAGGCTCACGCGAAGAGGGCCGCGAGTGCCCCAGCACAAAACCCGAGCATCAGTTGGCCCCTTCAGGAGAGCAAGGAGGATAAAATAAAGGTCATGTCAGAAAGATCTGGAGGTTTATTTTCCCGTTTGTTATTGCTCCCATAGGAGCACTTAAGGCACCAGTCCGGCAGCGCCTCAATTTTAAAATTCTCATCCTTGTTTTCAAATCCCTCCATGGCCTTGCCCCTCCCCATCTCTGTAACCTCCTCCAGCCCACAACCCTCCGAGATCTCTGCACTCCTCCAATTCTGGCCTCTTGTTCATCCCCAATTTTATTCGCTCCACCATTGGCGGCCGTGCTTTCAGGTGCCTGGGCCCTAAGCTCTGCAATTCCCTCCCTAAACCTCTCCACCTTTCCTCCTTTAAGACGTTCCTTAAAACCTACCTCTTTGACCAAGCTTTTGGGCATCTATCCTAATATCTCCTTATATGGCTTGGTGTCAACTTTTGTCTGATAATGACAAACCTACTGGAGTTTTTTGAGGATGTAACTGGTAGAATAGATAAGGGACAACTGGTGGATGCGGTGTATTTGGATTTTCAGAAGGCCTTTGATAAAGTCCCACATAAGAGGTTAGTGTGCAAAATTAAAGCACATGGGATTGGGGGTAATATACTGGCATGGATTGAAAATTGGTTAACAGACAGGAAACAGAGAGTAGGAATAAATGGGTCTTTTTCGGGGTGGCAGGCGGTGACTAGTGGGGTACCACAGGGATCAGTGCTTGGGCCCCAGCTAGTCACAACATATATCAATGATTTGGATGAGGGAACCAAATGTAACATTTCCAAGTTTGCTGACGACACAAAACTAGGTGGGATTGTGAGTTGTGAGGAGGATGCAAAGAGGCTTCAAGGCGATTTAGACAAGTTGAGTGAGTGGGCAAATACATGGCAGATGCAGTATAACGTGGATAAATGTGAAGTTATCCACTTCAGTAGGAAAAACAGAAAAGTAGAGTATTATTTAAATGGTGATAGATTGGGAAATGCTGATGTACAAAGGGACCTGGGTGTCCTTGTACACCAGTCACTAAAAGCAAACATGCAGGTGTAGCAAGCAGTTAGGAAGGCAAATGGTATGTTGGCCTTCATTGCAAGAAGATTTGAGTACAGGAGCAAGGATGTCTTACTACAGTTGTACAGGGCCTTGGTGAGACCACACCTGGAGTACTGTGTGCAGTTTTGGTCTCCTTACCTAAGAAAGGATATACTTGCCATAGAGGGAGTGCAGCAAAGGTTCACCAGACTGATTCTTGGGATGGTAGGACTGTCGTATGAGGAGAAGTTGGGTCATCTAGGCCTGTATTCACTAGAGTTTAGAAGAATGAGAGGGGATCTCATTGAAATATATAAAATTCTGACAGGGCTAATCAGACTGGATGCAGGGAGGATGTTTTCCCCTGGCTGGGGGGTCTAGAACGAGGGGTCACAATCTCAGGATACGGGGTAGGACATTTAGGACTGAGATGAGGAGAAATATCTTCACTCAGAGGGTGGTGAACCTGTGGAATTCTCTACTACAGAAGGCTGTGGAGGCCAAGTCACTGAATATATTTAAGAAGGAGATAGATAGATTTCTAGACACAAAAGGCATCAAGGGGTATGGGGAGAGAGCAGGAATATGGTATTGAGATAGAGGATCAGCCATGATCATATTGAATGGCGGAGCAGGCTCGAAGGGCCGAATGGCCTACTCCTGCTCCTATTTTTCTATGCTCCTGTGAAGCACCTTGGGACGTTTTACTACATTAAGGGCACTATATGTGGTGCCACGTGCTAGTGAGTACAGGAATAGGAGGATAGAACAGATGAATGCGTGGCTGGAGAGACGGTGCAGGAGGGAGGGCTTTAGATTCCTGAAGCATTAGGACCATTTCTGGGGAAGGTGGGACCTGTACAAGCCGGACGGGTTACACCTCAACAGAGCCGGAACCAATATTCTCACGGGGAGGTTTGCTAGTGCTGTTGGGGAGGGTTTAAACTAGCTTGGCAGAGGGATGGGCACCAGCATATAGGAGTAGAAAAGAGGAATAAGGTGCATAAAAGAGTGAGTGTGTTGGATAGTACTAGAGAAGAAAGTAATAATAGAAGCGGAAGTAGTACCATATTAGATAGGAGCCAACTAAGAAAGACTACGAAAAATGGGTTTAGAATGCACGTACGTAAACGCACAAAGTGTGGTGAATAAGGTTGGTGAGCTAAAAGCACAATTAGCCATGTGGCAATATGATGTTGTGGCAATAACGGAAACGTGGCTTAAAAACGGTGAGGACTACGCACTTAATATTCAAGGGTACAAGGTGTTCAGAAAAGATAGGGAAGGAAAAAGGGAGGTGGAGTGGCAGTGCTGATTAAGGAAGACATTGTAGTGTTGGAAAGGGAGGATGTTCTTGAGGGGACAAGGACAGAATCCAGTTGGTTAGAGTTGAGGAGCAAAAAGGGTATGATCATGCGATTGGGGGTATTCTATAGGCCTCCAATTAGTGAGAGGGAGGTAGAGGAGCAAATTTGCAGGGAAATCGCAGAGATATGCAAGAGCTATAGAGTGGTGATACTGGGGGACTTTAATTA
This sequence comes from Squalus acanthias, assembly GCA_030390025.1. Taxonomy (NCBI): domain Eukaryota; kingdom Metazoa; phylum Chordata; class Chondrichthyes; order Squaliformes; family Squalidae; genus Squalus; species Squalus acanthias. The sequence continues at coordinate 1,782,751 of JASTWF010000046.1, forward strand.
CCCAAATATCGATTGGGATAATGCTAGGGTAAAGAGAAAGGAGGGGGAGGAATATCTGAAATGTGTTCAGGAGAATTTCCTTGACCAGTATGTTCTTGGCCCAACGAGGAAGGAGGCATTGCTGGATCTGGTGCTGGGGAATGAGGTGGGCCAGGTCGACCAAGTGTCTGTGGGAGAACACTTGGGTACGAGTGATCATCGTATCATAAGATTGAGATTAGCAATGGAGTGGAGCAAGGAACATTCTAGAGTGGAACTTCTAAACTGGAATAGGGCTAACTTCAATGGGATGCGAAAGGATCTAGCCAGGGTAAAATGGAACCAAAGACTGACAGGAAAAACTGTAACGGAACAATGGGTGATCTTTAAGGAGGAGATGTTCCAAGTACAGGCTAGGTACATTCCAACAAGAGGGAATGGTAAGGGGACCAAAGTAAGGGCTCCTTGGATGACGAGGGAGATAGAGAAGATGATGAAACAAAAAAGAGGGTGTATGATGCATGTCAGGTGAATTCTTCAAGGGAGAACCAGACCAAATACAATAGTTGAGAGGGGAAGTGAAGATGAAAATAAGATTGGCAGAGATAGAATATGAGAGTAGAATGGCGGTTAACATAAAAGGGAACCCAAAAACAGTAAGTGGGTGGTAAGAAGCGGGGTGGGGCCCATGAAGGATAAACATATAAAATTCTGACAGGTCTGGACAAACTAGATGCAGGAAGAATGTTCCCGATGGTCGGAGAGTCCAGAACCAGGGGTCATAATCTAAGGATAACGGGTAAGCCATTTAGGACAGAAATGAGGAAGAATTTCTTCACCCAGAGAGTGGTGAACCTGCGGAATTCTCTACCACAGAAGGTAGTTGAGGCCAAGTCATTAAATATATTCAAGAATGAGTTAGATATATTTCTTAAAGCTAAAGGTATCAAGGGATATGGGGAGAAGGCAGGTACGGGGTACTGAGTTTGGATGATCAGCCATGATCTCATCGAATGGCGGAGCAGGCTCGAGGGGCCGAATGGCCTACTCCTGCTCCTATCTTCTATGTTTTCTATGTAAGAGGGTGACATATGCTTAGAGGTGCAGGGCAAGGCTAGAATACTCTGAGTACTTTGTATCGGTGTTTACTAAGGAGGTGGATACTGGCAAAATATCAGTAGAAGTGCAAAAAGGTAGAAGCAATGGAAGGAGTGAAAATTGATAGACAGGATGTACTAGAAAGGCTGGGTATGCTTAGAATGGATAAGTTGCCTGGGCCAGATGGCTTGCATCCCAGGTTGCTTAGGGAATTGGGGGAGGAGATAGCGGAAGGGCTTGCCATAATTTTCCAATCTTCCCTAGATGCGGGGGAGGTGCCTGAGGATTGGAAAGTGGCAAATGTGACACCATTGTTCAAGAAAGGGTGTAAGGACAATCCTAGTAACTACAGGCCGGTCACTTTAACATCAGTGGTGGGTAAAGTTTCAGAAACAATAATCAAGGAAAAAATTAATGGGCACTTGGAGAGGTTTAAGCTAATTAAGGAGAGCCAACACGGATTTGGAAAAGGCAGATCGTGTTTGACTAACCTAATTGAATTTTTTGATGAAGTAACAGGGAGGATTGATGAAGGGAATGAAATCGATGTTGTCTACATGGACTTTGTCTACATGGATTTTGTCTACATGGATTTTAGGAAGGCGTTTGACAAAGTACCACATAGAAGGCTGGTTAACAAAATTGAGGCTCATGGTAGTTTGGATAAGGAATTGGCTTAAAGATAGAAAACAGCGATAAATGGCTGTTTTTCAGACTGGAGGATGGCAGACAGTGGTGTTCCCCAAGGGTCAGTGCTGGGGCCACTGCTTTTTTTGATATATATAAATAAATGACCTGGATATTGGAATACAGAGTAGAATTTCTAAATTTGCCGATGACACCAAACTTAGGGGTGTGGCAAACAGTGAGGATATTACCAATCGACTGCAACAGGACATAGAAAGGCTAGCAGAATGGGCAGACAAGTGGCAGATGGAATTTAATAGAGAAGTGTGAGGTGATGCATTTTGGCAGAAGGAACAGGGAGAGGCAATATACACTTAATGGCACAGTTTTAAAGAGTGTGCAGGGACAGAAGGACCTGGGAGTTAATGTGCATAGGTCCCTGAAGGTGGCAGGACGTATTGAGAGAATGGTTAGCAAAGCATATGGGATCTTGGGCTTCATAAATAGAGGTATTGAGTACAAAAGTAGAGAAGTTATGCTGAACCTTTATAAAGCGCTGGTTAGGCCATAACTGGAGTATTGTGTCCAGTCCTGGTCACCACACTTTAGGAAGGATGTGAAGGCCCTTGAGGGTGCAGAGGAGATTTACCAGAATGGTTCCGGGGATGGGGGATCTTAGCTACAAGGACAGGTTGAGAAGCTGGATTTGTTTTCATTAGAGCAAAGGAGGTTGAGGGGTGATTTGATAGAGGTGTACAAGATTATGACGGGTTTGGATAGGCTAGACGGGGAAAGGCTGTTCCCACTAGTTGATGGTACAAGGACTAGGGGACACAGATTTAAGGTCTTGGGCAAGAGATTCAGGGGGGATGTGAGGAAAAAGTTTTTTACGCAGTGAGTGGTGAGGACCTGGAACTCGCTGCCGACGGAAGTGGTGGAAGCGGAGAGACTCAATGTTTTCAAGGAGAGACTGGACAGGCACTTGAGGGAAATAAACTTGCAGGGCTACGGGGATAGAGCGGGGCTGACTGGATTGCTCTACAGAGAGCCGGCACGGACTCGATGGGCCAAATGGCCTCCTTCTGCGCCGTATGACTCTATGATAGATATGCATATTGTTGCATTAGATTCATCCTTGTGAATACAGGATTTAACCTCACTTAAAATTAATGAGAACAGCAAATTGGGTGGCACAGTGGGTTAACGGGAACGGTAGCATAGTGGTTATGTTACTGGGCTAGTAATCCAGAGGCCTGAACTAATGATCCGGTGACGTGAGTTCAAATCCCACCACGGCAGCTGGGGAATTTAAATTCAGTGAATTAAATAAATCTGGAATAAAAAGCTAGTATCAGTAATGGTGATCATGAAACGATCGGATTGTGGTAAAAACCCATCTGGTTCACTAACGTGCTTTGGGGAAAGGAAGCTGCCACCTATCCAGTCTGACCTATATGTGACTCCAGACCCACAGCAATGTGGTTGACTCTCAACTGCCCCCTGAAATGGCCAAGCAAGCCACTCAGTTGTAAAAAACCACTATGAAAAACAAGAATATAACCAGACAGACCACCCGGCATCGACCTCGGCACCGGCTACGGACATGACAATGGCACACCCAGTCCAGTCGACCCTGCAAAGTCCTCCTCACCAACATCTGGGGACTTGTGCCAAAACTGGGAGAGCTGTCCCACAGACTAGTCAAACAACAGCCTGACATAGTCATACTCACAGAATCATACCTTTCAGCCAATGTCCCAAATTCCTCCATCACCATCCCTGGGTATGTCCTGTCCCACCGGCAGGACAGACCCACCAGGGGTGGCGGCACAGTGGCATACAGTTGGGAAGGAGTGGCCCTGGGAATCCTCAACATTGACTCCGGACCCCATGAAGTCTCATGGCTTCAGGTCAAGCATGGGCAAGGAAACCTCCTGCTGATTACCACCTACCGCCCTCCCTCAGCTGATGAATCAGTACTCCACCATGTTGAACACCACTTGGAAGAAGCACTGAGAGTAGCAAGGGCACAGAATGTACTCTGGGTGGGGGACTTCAACGTCCATCACTAAAAGTGGCTCGGTAGCACCACTATTGACCGAGCTGCCAATCATCAGCAAAGTGATGGAAAGTGTCGTCGACAGTGCTATCAAGCAGTTCTCACCAATAACCTGCTCACTGATGCCCAGTTTGGGTTCCGCCAGGACCACTCAGCTCCAGACCTCATTACAGCCAAACATGGACAAAAGAGCTGAATTCCAGAGGTGAGGTGAGAGTGACTGCCCTTGACATCAAGGCAGCATTTGACCGAGTGTGTCATCAAGGAGCCCGAGTAAAACTGAAGTCAATGGGAATCAGGGGGAAAACTCTCCACTGGCTGGAGTCATACCTAGCACAATGGAAGATGGTTGTGGTGGTTGGAGGTCAATCATCACAGCCCCAGGACATCGCTGCAGGAGTTCCTCAGGGCAGTGTCCTAGGCCCAACCATCTTCAGCTGCTTCATTAATGACCTTCTCTCCATCATAAGGTCAGAAAACAGAGAGTAGGGATAAACGGACCTTTTTCAGGTTGGCAGGCTGTAACTAGTGGGGTGCCGCAAGGATCAGTGTTGGGGCCTCAGCTATTTACAATCTATATTAATGACCTAGATGAAGGGACCAAATGTAATGTATCCAAGTTTGCTGATGATACAAAGCTAGGTGGGACAGTAAGCTGTGAGGAGAACACAAAGAGTTTGCAAAGGGATATAGATAGACTAAGTGAGTGGGCAGTAAGGTGGCAGATGGAGTATAATGTAAGGAAATGTGAGGTTATTCACTTTGGTAGGAAGAATAGAAAAACAGAATATTTTTTAAATGGTGAGAAACTTTCAAATGTTGGTGTTCAGAGAGATTTAGGTGTCCTCATGCAAGAAACACAGAAAGCTAGCATGCAGGTACAGCAAGCAATAAGGAAGGCAAATGGCATGTTGGTCTTTATTGCAAGGGGGTTGGCGTATAAGAGCAAGGAAGTCTTGCCACAATTGTACAGGGCCTTGGTGAGACCACACCTGGAGTACTGTGCACAGTTTTGGTCTCCTTATCTAAGGAAGGATATACTTGCCTTGGAGGCGGTGCAACGAAGGTTCACTAGATTGATTCCTGGGATGAGAGGGCTGTCCTATGATGAGAGATTGTGTAGAATGGGCCTATACTCTCTGGAGTTTAGAAGAATGAGAGGTGATCTGATTGAAACATACAAGATTCTGAAGGGGATTGACAGGGTAGACGCTGCGAGGTTGTTTCCCCTGGCTGGTGTGTCTAGAACTAGGGGGCATAGTCTCAGGATAAGGGGTAGGCCATTTAAGACCGAGATGAGGAGGAATTTCTTCACTCAGAGGGTTGTGAATCTTTGGAATTCTCTGCCCCAGAGGGCTGCGGATGCTGAGTCGTTGAGTATATTCAAGGCTGAGATAGAGATATGGAGATCGGGCGGGAAAGTGGAGTTGAGATCGATGATCAGCCATGATCTTCTTGAATGGCCTACTCCTGCTCTTATTTCTTATGTTCTTAAGTGGGGATGTTCACTGATGACTGCATAGTGTTCAGTGCCATTCGCAACTCCTCAGATAATGAAGCAGTCCATGCCCGCATGCAGCAAGACCTGGACGACATTCAGGCTTGGGCTGATATGTGGCAGGTAACATCCACGCCACAGAAGTGCCAGGCAATGATTATCTCCAACAAGCGAGCGTCTAACCACCGCCCCTTGACATTCAACGGCATTACCATCGTCGAATCCCCCACCATCAATATCCTGGGGATCACCATTGGCCAGAAACTTAACTGGACCAGTCACATAAATATTGTGGCAACAAGAGCAGGTCAGAGGCTGGGTATTCTTCGGCTAGTGTCTCACCTCCTGACTCCCTCAAGCCTTTCCACCATTTACAAGGCACAAGTCAGGAGTGTGATGGAATACTCTCCACTTGCCTGGATCAGTGCAGCTCCAACAACACTCAAGAAGCTCGACACCATCCAGGACAAAGCAGCCTGCTTGAGTGGCACCCCATCCACCACCTTAAACATTCATTCCCTCCACCACTGGCGCACTGTGGCTGCAGTGTGTACCAGCTACAAGTTGCACTACAGCAACTCGACAAGGCTTCTTCGGCAGCACCTCCCACCTAGAAGGACAAGGGCAGCAGGCGCATGGGAATACCAGCACCTCAAAGTTCCCATCCAAGTCACACATCATCCTGAATTGGAAGTATATCAGTGTTCCTTCATCGTCACTGGATCAAAATCCTGGAACTCCCTCACTAACAGCACTGTGGGCGCACCTTCACCACATGGACTGCAGCGGTTCAAGGCGGCGGCTCACCACCACCTTCTCAAGGCCAACTAGGGATGGGCAATACATGCTGGCCTTGCCAGCGATGCCCACATCCCATGAACGAATAAAAAAAAAGACACCGGTCTTTCACCTCTAGGACCTGGTTCATACGGACTTGAGGTGGAAGTCTCCGCTGTCTGTTGGCTATGAAATGAGCTTGCATCCAGTTCATAGTGGACATAGCCCTACAGCAAAATCCATTTCTAATTCAGTACTAATTTACAATCTCAAACAGAGACGCCACAGGATGGCTGATCTGAGTACAAGACGAGGCATACCATTTTGTCCTTGTACAAGACCTTGGTCAGGCTGCACTTGGAATACTGTATTCAGTTTTGGTCTCCTCACATGGTGGGTGATATTGAGGCTTTGTAAGGGGTGCAGAGGAGGGCCACTAGACTAATTCCCAGCATAAAGCATCTTAGTTATCAAGATAGGCTAAAAGAGTTGGGACTCTACACTTTAGAGAAGCATAGACTGATCTGATTGAGGTTTATAAGATAATGAAGGGAATAGATTGTGTTCCAGTTGACAGTTTGTTCCAATTAAATAGATTAGGGAGGACCAGGGGTCACAAATTTAAGTTGGACAAGGCCAGATCTAGGTTAGATGTCATGAGGTGGTTCATTTCCCAGAGAATAGTGGACCTCTGGAACAGGCTGCCGGCTCATGCAGTGGATGCTGATTCATTGAATTCCTTCAAGCGAGAGCTGGACCTGTTTCTGGCTGGGGCGGAGATCACCTCTTACAGAAGGTAGGTACTGCAGGGAAATCAGGGCCAGAGTGATCTCCTGGACTAGTTTTGATTGCCTAGATGGGTTGGAGAGGAATTTCCAGATTTCCCCCCCCCCCTAAATAGGCCTGGGTTTTTATACTGTTTTTTCGCCTCTCCCAGGAGATCACATGGCTTCAGGTGGTGTGGAAAGTATATATTGTGATACACAAGGTATCGCAACTGTGGGGGACAGGCTCAATGGACCAGAGGTTCTTTCCCTGTCCGTCACTGTTCGTATGAAAGATAAACAAATGCCACATTAGAGCAGTAGGGGGCATTCAGAGTGAGGCTGAGACTTGTTACTGGGGCAGAGTAGAGGGAGCTTTATGCTGCATCTGGCTGCACTATACCTGATCTGGGAGTGCTCAGTGCTGACACTGGGTGCCTGAAATGGGAACAGTTCCATTCTGCAGCACGAACATTCCTCCCCTTGACGAGCTCAAAAATATTGGGGGGAAAATTCAGTTGATTGCGCCTCCCGTTAGCGCCTTAAGAGGGCGCTAATGGGGCGCAAAGCATCTAGCGCTCAGGCGCGGCGAAGTTTGCGCCGCTCGCGAAATTAACTAGACATTTTGCGTCGGCGCTAAACACTACCGCCACGATCTCCTGCGCCGGCAGATCATGACGTCAGTCGAGTGCGCAACGCCCGGTATCGCCCCAGAGCGGATATTGAGTGGCGCCCCCTGCCTCACCGCCTGACGCTAGCAACGACAGGTTGAGGGGAGCGTTCTGCAGTCATGAAGGGAAAGGGGGAGCGCTATTTAAAGGTGACCACTTCCTGCCTTTTATTGTTGGTGCCATTTTTGAACTACGCATTCTGAGAGAGAGAGGGAGAGACTTCTGGAGAGATTCAACGTTGTGTGAAGGAGTTTTGGGTTCTGAGCAGCACTTTGCAGGTTCATTTTGATTTGCCATTCCTTGTATCGATTTAGAAGAGTCTGTGGGGGCTGCACTCTGAGCTCTTTGCCTGGTACTCTCCATTGTTCTTTCCAGCAGATTTGATGTGCAGGTCACTCCAGGCCGAGATTCAAGGCTGCAATGAGCAGGATGTGGATGGAAAGCAAGATTAACCGTCCCCTTTAAGAACTGGCCCGTGTCATTGTGTGTGTGTTCCATTGCTGACTGACATTACACGAGCTTCGCCAGCGCTCTGGGGTAGCGCCTCGCTCCTCAGCCTTTGCGCCTTAAGACAGGTGTGAAGCGCCTGATTTAGCGCTCCAATCATCTCCAGGGGCGATAAAAGTCAAGTTTGCAGTCGGTGGCAATAATTAGCGACATGCGCTAATCTTTGCGCCGGCCGATAATTGCGCCCCAAATGGGGCAATACTGAATTTCTCCCCCATTGTGTTTTAAATGAACAGGAACAGTAATCATCATAAAATACAAACTTGGCCATTAAAACTTGGCCTCTAGTACAGTGTTGTCGAATAGGGATCACTGACTAGCCAACAGTGTGGTTACGGAGATACTGTTTTAGCCACGTGCACTAATTTTACTAGAAAACGCCTTACATACACTCACAATACAGGTAAATGTACTTCACAAGTGCATATTTACTTAAACATCTACCACCATCCAGTAAACAAGGAGGGAAAGCACTCACAACAATCAAAAATGTCGCACTCTGTTTTTCGTCTTACAATTTTACCAACACAGAAAGGTCAAAGTTCACATGCACACACCGTGCAATTGAGTAGAGACCACATGACCAATAACGGTGTCTATTACTCATTTTTTATTCACAAATCAGAAATGCAATTCGCCACGTCTAGATTTTCAATTAGCCACAGGTGGCCAGTGGGTTAACATATTGAACACCACTGCTCTAGATGTGGCAGGAGTTCTTACTCTGAGGGGCCTGCCTCTAAAACAGTGAACTGTATACAAGATGTACAAACAGCAGAATGAAACTAGTACACAAACAGGTAACTCAATGGGCAACACTAATGCCTGTTATTCTTACTTGGTCCTGAGGTGGCACTGTAGCCTCTCACCACCTGTTACAACAAACACAGAGAGAGGACATTCCATTCCCTCCAACTAGCAGTGGGCTAGGCTCCAGGGCAAATTTCTGTTAACCCATGACACTTACATTATGGTTTAAAATCTTTAAAATATGGGGCGCAAACACAGACATGTGGGCTTGATGTGTTAAAATATAAACTGATAGGACAAAGAGATACACCGAAGTGGAGTTCAGAAACGTACCATTCATCTGTCGAACCACGCGTAGAATAATTTCCACCAGGGACAAGGGGTTTATTCTGTGTGAGAGAACATGAAATTCCAGCATCAGTGTTGTAATAATGAACCTTCTGTGTGGAGTACTTTACTGGATACTACAATTTCAGAGCAGATTGAAATAAAATCTTTGGACTGGCCACAAACCAATCCCCTGCCCGTTTTGCTAAATGCTTGCACTCAAGTGAAGGGCAGCTCTCATGTACGCAACCACTGACAGCATTGAGTATTTGGAAGTCAGCTGCAGTATAGAGTGCTGGCCATGCATCTGGGAATTTTATTTGTTTTGGGGATCTGGGCAACATTTATTTATTTATTGCCTATCCCTAGTTGCCCTGAGGACATTAACAGTCAACCATGTCATGTGGGACTGGAGTCACATGTAGGTCAGACTGGATAGGTGGCAGCTTCCCTTCCCTAAAACACATTAGTGAACCAGTTGTGTTTTTAATAACAATCCGACAACTTGGTCATTTTATCTGGTCCACAAATTCATTGAATTCAGTTTCACAAATTTATGATGGGATTTGAACTCCCAACCTCTGGGTTGCCGATCCAGCATCATAACCACCAGGCTACGATACTCATAGGAGGGAGGAGAGTTCAAATCACAGGCTGAACTGATCTTTGCGTGCCGGCTTCTTCCCAAGGAATAGGTATTGTCAGTCTCATCCAAATCATGGGGCAGGAGGTGTTGGAAGATGAAATGAAGGAGAAGGAGAAAGTGACATCCGCCATCAGGGCACCTCCTAGTGCAGAACAGCAGGCTGGACTGCCCAGCCCAGCCCTTGATCGCGGTGCTAAAACACATAATGGTGAGGTGGGGGCAGCAAAGGAAGAACAAAAGATGGAAGAACACTTGAAGGGAAAATTATAATCAGCTGGGACAAAATTAAGTGCTCCAAGGTCAGACAAGGACAGCAGGTGCATGGGAACACTACCACCTCCGAGTTCCCCTCCAAGTCACACACCACCCTGGACTTGGAAATATATCATTCCTTCATCGTCACTGGGTCAAAATCCTGGAACTCCCTCCCTAACAGCACTGTGGGAGTTCCTTCACCACACGGACTGCAGCGGTTCAAGGCAGCCCATCACCACCTTCTCAAGGGCAACTACGGATGGGCACTAAATGCTGGCCTTGCCAGCGATGCCCACATCCCGTGAATGAATTTTTAAAAAGCGCTAAAGAAGAGATATGATGATGGGAATCTATCCAAAACATTAACCTGTCCTTTCTCTCTTTCGATGCTCCTGTGTATTTCCAGCACTTTTTATTTTCATTTTGAATATGTATTAAGGATGCCATGTTAAAGTTGTCAACTGGACACATTCACAATGCCCTTGGTGCCCTTTTACCTTTGGTCTCCAGAGGTCATTCTACTCCCATTACATCTTAAACAGGGGTGAATATCACAGATCAATGTGTAAACACCCAGACCACTGTGCACCAAGCCAACATCGACACGTTCAAGTTCGCACAGTCCCATTAATTCTCATCAGTGCTTCTAGTCAGCGGGGCAGACTCCAACAGTCCAAACTCCGCACAGTTTTCAGAACCCTTAGAAAAACAGCTCACATTCCAGACCCGGTTAAATCAGACTTGTCTGCACTGTAATCATGTCCCAGGCCTACATTAGTCACCTTGCCAAATGCTTACCTGTGCTCAAAGTCACTTATGAAGTTTTCATACAACTGTAAAAGAGGAGAAAAAAGGCAGTGTTATATCTGGAGCCTACACATCTGGTATGAGTGAATGTTACTGTTCTGTAGGCATGCTTGTCACAGCTGGCCACGTTTGTACAGTCACTGTACGTCAATGGTATACAGCAGAACCTGTTTATAATAATCAAGAGCTGCTGAAAACCCAATGAAGAGAAGTTATTCCAACATGCAAACCTGTTCCTGGTTCTACCAACAGGGAACCCTCATATCAAAACTAATAGCATCCTATAAACAACATCAATAACAACTTGCATTTATATAGCGCCTTTAACATAGCACATCACAAGGCGCTTCAATCAAAATTTTACACTGAGCCACAGAAGGAGACATCAGAACAGAAAGAGGTAGGCTTTAAGGAACATCTTAAATGAGGAGAGAGGTGGAGAGGGTTTAGGGAGGGAATTCCAGAGCTTAGGGCCAAGGCAGCTGAAAGCATGGCTGCCAATGATGGATCAATTAAAACTGGGGATGCGCAAGATGCCAGAATTGGAGGAGCGCAGAGATCTCAAAGGCTTGTAGGGCTGGAGGAGATTACAGAGATAGGGAGGTGTGAGGCCGTGGAGGGAGTTGAAAACAAGGATGAGAATTTCAAAATTGAGGCGTTGCCAGAACGGGAGCCAATGTAGGTCAGCGAGCACAGGGGTGATAGGTGATCGGGACTCGGTGAGAGTCAAGGTACTGGCAGCAGAGTTTTGAATAAACACAGGTTTATGTCGGGCGAAAGATGGGAGGGCAGCCAGGGGAGCATCGAAATAGTCACGTCTAGAGGTAACAAAGGCAGGGTCGGAGTCAAGCGATGTTACAGAGGTGGAGATAAGCGGTCCTGGTGATGGAGCAGATGTGGTCGGAAGCTCATCTCGGGGTCAAATGCAACACGAAGGCTGTGAATGGTCTGGCTCAGCTTCAGACAGTTGCCAGGGAGAGAGATGGCATTGGTGGCCAGGGATGGAGTTTGTGGAGGGGACCGAAAACAATATTTAGTTGGAAGAAATTTCCGCTCATCCAATACTGGATGTCGGACAAGCAGTCTGACAAATCAGAGATAGTGGAGGGGTCAAGCGAGGTGGTGGTGAGACAGAGCGGAGTGGTTTTTAAAAAATTCATTCATGAGATACGGGCCTGGCTGGCAATGCCAGCATTTATTGCCCATCCCTAATTGCCCATGAGGAGGTGGTGGTGACCCACCTTCTTGAACCGCTGCAGTCCGTGTGGTGAAGGTGCTCCCATAGTGCTGTTAGGGAGGGAGTTCCACAATTTTGACCCAGCAACGATGAAGGAACTGCAATATATTTCCAAGTCAGGATGGTGTGTGACTTGGAGGTGGTGGTGTTCCCATGCGCCTGCTGCCCTTGTTCTTCTAGGTGATAGAGGTTGCATGTTTGGGAGGTGCTGTTGAAGAAGCCTTGGCGAGTTGCTGCAGTACATCTTGTAGATGGTACACACTGCAGCCACGGTACGCCGGTGGTGGAGGGAGTGAATGTTTAAGGTGGTGGATGGGGTGTCAATCAAGCGGGCTGCTTTGTCCTGGATGGTGTCAAGCTTCTTGAGTGTTGTTGGAGCTGCACTCATCCAGGCAAGTGGAAAGTATTCCATCACACTCCTGACCTGTGCCTTGTAGATAGTGGAAAGGCTTTAGGGAGTCAAGAGGTGAGTCACTCACCGCAGAATATCCAACCTCTGACCTGCTCTTGTAGCCAGTGTTTATGTGGCTGGTCCAGTTAAATTTCTGGTCAATGGTGACCCCCCAGGATGTTGAAGGTGGGGGATTCAGCGGAGGTACTCCCATTGAATGTCAAGGGGGGTGGCTAGACTCTCTCTTGTTGGAGATGGTCATTTCCTGCCACTTGTGTGGCGCGAATGTTATTTGCCACCATCAGCCCAAGCTTGAATGTTGTCCAGATTTTGCTGCATGCAGGCACGGACTGCTTCATTATCTGAGGAGTTGCGAATGGAACTGAAGACTGTGCAATCATCAGCGAACATCCCCACTTCTGACCTTATGATGAAGGTCATTGATAAAGCAGCTGAAGATGGTTGGGCCTAGGACACTGCCCTGAGGAACTCCTGGCGATGTCCTGGGGTTGTGATGATTGGCTTCCAACAACCACAACCATCTTCCTTTGTGCAAGTATGACTCCAGCCAGTGGAGAGTTTTCCCCGATTCCCATTGACTTCGATTTTACTAGGGCTCCTTGATGCCACACTCGGTCAAATGCTGCCTTGATGTCAAGGGCGGTCACTCTCACCTCACCTCTAGAATTCAGCTCTTTTGTCCATGTTTGGACTAAGGCTGTAATGAGGTTTGGAGCCAAGTGGTCCTGGCAGAACCCAAACTGAGCATCAGTGAGCAGGTTATTGGTGAATAAGTGCCACTTGATAGCACTGTCGACGACACCTTCCATCACTTTGCTGATGATTGAGAGTAGACTGATGGGGCGGTAATTGGCCAGATTGGATTTGTCCTGCTTTTTGTGGACAAGACATACCTGGGCAATTTTCCACTTTGTCAGGTAGATGCCAGTGTTGTAGCTGTACTGGAACAGCTTGGCTAGAGGTGCAGCTAGTTCTGGAGCACAATTCTTCAGCACTACAGACAGGATATTGTCAGGGTTCATTGCCGTAGTTGTATCCAGTGTTGTCAGCGTACATATAGAGCCTGACATTGCGTTTTCGGATGATGTCGCCAAGGGCCACCACGTAGATGAGAAATAGGAGGGGGCCAAGGAGAGATCCTTGGGGGACGCCAAGGGTAACGGTGGGGGAGCAGGAAGAGAAGCCATTGCAAGCGATTCTCTGGCTATGATTCGATAGATAAGAATGCAACCAGCAAGGGCAGTCCCACCCAGCTGGACGGCGGCGGAGAGGCATTGGAGGAGGATGGAGTGCTCAACCGTGTCGAAGGCTGCCGCTCGGTCGAGAAGGATGAGGAGGGATAGTTTACCATGGTCAGTGTCACATAGAATGTCATTTGTGACTTTGATAATCACCGAGCCATTAAAACATTGTGTTTTTTAAATTTTCTTTGAACACTTTTGTTATTAGTTATAACAATATTGGCGAGTGAAAAAGGCTGTTTGACAGAGTGAAGAATCATCCAATCGGGTAATGAAGAGTTTGTTCGCTTTCCGTTTGGCCGTGGGCAGGCGGGGCCCCGCATGGATGGGCCTGTTAGGTGACCAACGGCGGTTTCAGTACCGTGGTAGGGGCGGAAACCTGATTGGAGGGTATCAAACATGGAATTGCGGGAAAGATGGGCAAACAAAGCTCTGACCCACGCGCCCAACAGGAGCGCAGAGACCTCGGTAGGTTGTAGGGCTGGAGGTGGTTCCAGAGTCAGGGAGGGGTGAGGCCATGGAGAAATTTAAATACGAGCATGAAAATTTTACATCAGAGGCATTAGGGGACGTGGAGCCAATGTGTGAGCGGATCTTAGTGCAGGTTTGGAACCGATTTAGAAACCAGCCAAAACTTTGGATGGACACACAGAGCAAGATGTAAAGTGACACTGGCTTACTCAAGGAGGGCAAAACACTTACTTTGACAGCCAACTATCTCCACATTATGCTTCGCAACTGCAGCATCCCAAACCTGCCACTTCATTTCAGAAGAGGACATCAAAATCCCCGACTCTATTCCACCCCACCCCCAAGTGATAATGAAATGTCTGCTTTGTTTGTTTGTGAGAAGTCGCACAACACCAGGTTATAGTCCTGACCTGACGAAGGGGCAGCAGCTCCGAAAGCTTGTGATTTCAAATAAAACTGTTGGACTATAACCTGGTGTTGTGCGACTTCTCACTTTTGTCCACCCCAGTCCAACACCGGCATCTCCGCATCATTGTTTGTTTGTCCCTTTGAAGGTTTAGTCCAAAGAATCAACAATCCTTGCATTCTCCCTCCTACCTGTAAAAGATTGTCCCCAGATGGGAAACATGGAATCAGCGTGAACTCCAGCAGTTCCACCGTCAGCTGGTGCCAGAGCCTGGATTGAAGGCAGAGGGAAAGGGTTAATTGGTTAGGGAAAAGTGGCCGAGATTGTAGAAGGCGGCGCTCGTGGGCTGAACGGGGCGAGGCTGCCTCGCCGGCTGGGCTGGTCCCAGGAACCGTGTCACAGGAGTAAACACGGAAGGTGCCAGAAATGCAGAGTCAGCGTCTGGACAGGCCCTGGTGGCTGAACGTCTGCAGGGATGCTTCACCCTCACCCGGGGCTGCTGTGCAACGCCAGCTGTCTGTACTCCACGTCCCCTGGTCCTCCTCATTGTCCTGCACAGGCGGCGGAGGAGGAGAGAAGCCCCTCCAGCCACGGCCTGCCAACCATGCCAGGGGGATGCAGCACCGGGTCCATTTGGACCTGATCCCCCGGCCCGGCCCGGCCTCCAGCGCCACAGGGGGGGCGGGAGGCCCTACCTGCGGCCCAGTCCCCGCTCGCCATGTGAGGATGGAGCCCCTGCGGCCATTCCCACCCCCCAGGCCTCTCCCGGGGGCCGGGCCAGGCCGCAGGGACACTGGAGCGGCGCCAGCCCAAGGCCCCGGTGCACCCCGGCTCCAGCCTGCCTCCCGGCCGGGGGATCATCTCCACACCCGGGGCAGGGGGGCCCGTACCTCCTGTTGTAGAAGGTCTCCATCCGCTGCCAGCGCTCCGACCCATCCCCGCTATCCGCCTCCTGCTGCCGCCGGAGGAAGCCCACCGGGTCCTTCATCCTGCCGCTCTCCACAGCCGCACTGCAGCTTCCAACCGGCCGCCCGCCCCCTGGCAACCGTCAATCTGGCCCCGCCCCCTGCCGCCCTGGCAACCGTCAATCCGCCTCTAACCCCGCCCCCTAGCAACAGTCAATCCGCCTCTAGCCACGCCCCCTGCCGCCCTGGCAACCGTCAATCGCCTCTGGCCCCGCCCCTGTCGCCCTGGCAACCGTCAATCCGGCCCCGCCCCCTGCCGCCCTGGCAACCGTCAATCCACCTCTGGCCCCGCCCCCTGCCGCCCTGGTAACCGTCATTCCAGCCCCGTCCCCTACCGCCCTGGCAACCGTCAATCCGCCTCTGGCCCCGCCCCCTGCCGCCCTGGTAACCGTCAATCCGCCTCTGGCCCTGCCCCCTGCCGCCCTGGTAACCGTCAATCAGGTCCCGCCCCCTGACGCCCTGGCAACCGTCAATCCGCCTCTGGCCCCGCCCCCTGCCGCCCTGGTAACCGTCAATCCGCCTCTGGCCCCGCCCTCTGCTGCCCTGGTAACCGTCAATCCGGCCCCGCCCTCTGCTGCCCTGGTAACCGTCAATCCGGCCCCGCCCCCTGCTGCCCTGGTAACCGTCAATCCGGCCCCGCCTTCTGCTGCCCTGGTAACCGTCAATCCGGCCCCGCCCCCTGCTGCCCTGGTAACCGTCAATATGTCCCGCCCCCTGCCGCCCTGGTAACCGTCAATCCGCCTCTGGCCCTGCCGCCCTGGTAACCGTCAATCCGGCCCCGCCCTCTGCTGCCCTGGTAACCGTCAATCCGGCCCCGCCCCCTGCTGCCCTGGTAACCGTCAATATGTCCCGCCCCCTGCCGCCCTGGTAACCGTCAATCCGCCTCTGGCCCTGCCGCCCTGGTAACCGTCAAACCGGCCCCGCCCCCTGCTGGCCTGGTAACCGTCAATCTGGCCCCGCCCCCTGCTGCCCTGGTAACCATCAATCTGACCCCGACCCCTGCCGCCCCGGTAACCATCAATCTGGCCCCGCCCCCTGCCGCCCTGGTAACCGTCAATCCGTCTCTGGCCCCGCCCTCTGCTGCCCTGTTAACCGTCAATCCGCCTCTCGCCCCGCCCCCTGCTGCCCCGGTTGTCCTGGAGACGGGATGTTCTCGCTGGCTCCTGTCCCGCTGTCAGCAGCGAGAGAATTTGCCGCCATCCCGGCGCCTCATGTTGGCAAAAGGCCTGGATAACCATGGGGCCCGCTGCCTGAGAGGCGCTGACTGCCAGCTGCCTATTTACAGCGCTCTCTGTGGGCACCGTGTGATACAGTCAAGGTGGGCGGAGTGGGCCTGCTCCATTCTCAACCCTAACCCCAATATCAATCCCGACCCAAATCCCAAACATTAATCCAAACCCTGATCACAGCAGGAAGACACTGATGATGAAGACACAACTGGCAGGCACCAGCTCCGATACCGGCACTGTGCGGAGTTCAGAGGATGGCTCAGAGGTGGTAGCTGCACGTGGTGAGTCACTGACCGGGCAGGAGTGGCCTGTAGCCAGGGCAGGGGGCAAGGGTAGCGCGGGTGTCAGCTCGCCAAAGGGCGAGGCCACACACGAGTTCTGCTGCAGAGGATTAAGATGTGGACTTCGATGGGCCAGGCTGCAGAAAAAGGCTAGTGGGTGTCCACACCAAAGTGCTTGGTGCATTGGCTGGCCTGCAATGTCAAGGAGCATGGAGGGGTCTGGCGCCAACTTGGCACAGGGCTTTGCGAAGAGCTTGGAGCCCATCCTTTCCAGCAGGGAAGTGGTGGCCAACTCCATCAACACACTTGTGGAACTCACTATGATGCAGCTTCTGATGGCCGATGTCGCAGCTTCCATTGCAGCACAAGCAGCAGCCACCCAACGTCTGAGTGCTGCAGTGGAAGCTCAGACTGCTGCCATCGTGGCTGCAGTTACCATTGTTCAAAAGGGCTTCCAGCATGTCACAGCAGTCCAGCAATCTGTTCTCTAACAGATTACTAGGATGACAAAAGCAAAATACTGTGGATGCTGGAAATCTGAAATAAAAACAGAAAATACTGGAAATACTCAGCAGGTCAGACAGCATCTGTGGAGAGAGAAACAGAGTTAACGTTTCTGGTCAGAACTAGATTACTAGGATTGCTGAGGTACTGCCCTGGGTGGGTGGCAGTGGCTCCACAGAGCACGAACCTGCTGTCCTCTCTCAGGACGAGAGCACTTGTGCTTGCACCCCTGCCACTTCGCCAGTGCCCTTGCCTGTTAGCCAGCCAGCTCAGACTGCTGCCACCCATGCCGAGATGGTACAGTCTGAAGCCGGGCCTTCTAGGCCCAGAGCTGCTTGAGGTCGTCCTCCAAAGCTATCTGCAGTCTCCTCCACTGAAAGTCAGCAGCCTTCCACCAGCCATGCTGCAGCCACTGGGGAAGCACCTTGTAGGAGCACTAGGACAGGCAAAGGCACATGGAAGACAGACACTAAGGGAATGCACAAGGGTGATTAGTTTATTTTTGTATGCAATATGGCATTATTTTATTTATAAATTTGGGTTGGAATGTGTATTTTGTGTTGGTTTTAATATTGCATTGTGGGCAAGAGGACGATGTGATGGTCAATGACAGAGGGAGGGTAAGGAGTGTGGGACTGTTGGTGAATGAGGAATTGGGGTTGCGGTTACTGGTATTGCACTTAAATTAGTTCTTTACGTACAGCCCGGGCAGAACGGGGTTGTCTAGGCTGCAGCCTCCCTTCCTCTTCCTCCTCCTCCTCTGCCTCCTCCTCCTCGTATTCCTTCTCCTCAGTATCTTGCCTGATAGGTGGTGCAAAGGGCTGTTCCCTCGTGATGGCAAGATTGTGCAGCATGCACCATACCACCACAAATCTTGAGACCCACTCAGCTGAGTACTGCAGGGCTCCTCTAGAGGGTCCAGGCAACAAAATCATTGCTTCAGCATGGCAATGTTCTGCTCTATCAGATTTCTTGTAGCAGCATGGCTCTCATTGTATGCCTGCTGCGCACGTGTGCGTGGGTTGCGAACCGGAGTCAGGAGCCATGTTGTCAGCGGATAGCCCTTATCGCCCAGTAGCCACCCTTTGGTTTGCCATGGTGGCTGAAATACAGCTGGCACAGAGGACTGCCACAGAATGAATGCATCACGACTGCTGCCAGGATACCAGGCATTGACCTGCATGATGTGCTGCCTATGGTCACACACCAGCTGCACGTTGAGGGAGTGGAATCCCTTTCAGTTCAGGTACATGGCAGAGTTGACATGAGGTGCATGGAAAGCAATGTGCGTGCAGTCAATGGCACCCTGCACCATGGGGAAAGCCTGAAAACCTTGCAAACCCTTGTTCTCGCTCTGCCTGCTTCTCTCTAGCATGGGGGAATTAAATAAAGTTATCTCTCTTTGCATGGAAAGCTTCAGTGACCTCCCTTATGCAACAGTGCACTGTAAACTGCGAGATGTTGCTTACATCTCCAGCAGCAGCCTGGAAGGAGCGAGACGCATAAATGTTCAGATCCACGGTCACCTTCAAAGCCACTGGCGGTCCTTGCCCTGCTCTGAGGGTGGAGTTGAGGCTGCAACAGTTGGCAGATTTCAGATGTATCAAAAGCTGGAAACCTTCAAGCGAAATAAGAGATTGGAAGACCATTTTCCCCCAAGTGTGGTAGATCTGTGGGACCGATTCCAATCAGAAGTAGGTAATGGTGGCATTTAACTTCTTTAAGAAAAGAAAGGATGAATACTTGGTTAAAAACTGGAATGAGGTTTATGGAGATAAAATCTGGATGTGTAGATACTCTGTGAAACACTATCGTCTCAGTCCTCCTGAAGCAAGAGAGCATCACCTACGAAATACATTCAAGCTACGGTGAACATGTGATATGGGCTCATATCCTGGATTATCTTTTGGGATCAGGATGAAATTACGGAGATTAACTTTCTTTCAAGATTTACCTGTAGTTGTTAACTGGATTAGGAGGACTTCCATGACAGTATGGGCTGCAAGTGGTCAGTCTGATGGAAAGAATTATAGAGTGAGTGAGAATCAGAGAAGAGGAAGAGAGAAACATAGATTTTTACAAAAGCAAAATACTGCGGATGCTGGAAATCTGAAATAAAAACAGAAAATGCTGGAAATACTCAGCAGGTCAGGCAGAGGGAGGAAAGAACAAAAGGGAAGGTCTGTGATAGGATGGAAGGCAGGAGAGATTAAAAGACAAAAGGGATGATGGTGCAAGGCAAAAGGAGATAGTAATGGGACAAGTTAAGAAACAAAAGATGACTCTAGATGTGGTGTAAATGGCAGAATCATCAACAGTTGCCATGTGAGAGAGAGAAAAAAATTAAGATACAAAAAAATATTTTTGAATGTCTGTAAGCGATACTATGGGACTGCCCAAACTCAGTGCACACAAGAGCCCTCCAGCCAACAGTCTGATCTGGACTCAGCTTCCAGAGGTGAAAAGCAAGTGTCTAACCCATTGCACCATCCAGTTGCACTCATTGTAAAGTACTTCTACTTTTTATAATCTTAATTACCATTTAAAAAAGGGGCTGGCTTAGGGGTTAAACACACAATTATTGGTTATGTTGTATAAACTTCAAACTTGCCAAATTTAACACTCATTCTTTCAAAAATTTAAAAAAAGATTTCCCTGTTTTTCTGAATTCCCACAGTCTGAGACGTTACACAGCTTCTGAAAATAAGGCAACAGGGTTGGGTATTTCTCAAAGACACACATTACTGTGAGGAAACTTCCCTTCCACCACTCTGTAATTATGGAAAGTTATTTATATTGTCTGTCGTTCAATCTAGGGCAAGATTCTAACATTTCATTGCCCGTGTCCTCTGTCATTAAGGATAAACCAGCTAGTGGTGGCTGAAGGGAAGAAGAGGCTGCTGGGATCTGAGTGTCCATTAGAGGAATGTAGTTCACGACAGCTGAATTCCTCCTTACCTGTTCATTTCCACATTGACTGTCCCGTAATGTGGGAAGGCTGGAATCCTGCTCTTCCAGACTTTATTAACCCTGCCATCCTTTGTCTCAGGCGCTAATGTGCAGTTCTTGAGCTGATGGTATGTTGCCTCCCTGGTGCAAGGGTCAAGGATGTCTCGGAGCGGCTGCAGAACATTCTGGAAAGGGAGGGTGAAGAGCCAGCTGTCGTGGTATATGTAGGTACCAACGATATAGGTAAAAAGCGGGAAGAGGTCCTACAAGCAGAATTTAGGGAGCTAGGAGCTAAATTGAAAAGTAGGACCTCAAAGGTAGTAATCTCTGGGTTGCTACCAGTGCCACGTGCTAATCAGAGTAGCATGAACAGGATAGCGAGATTAAATACGTGGCTTGAGCAGTGGTGCAGGAGGGAGGGATTCAAATACCTGAGGCATTGGAACCAGTTCTGGGGGAAGTGGGACCTGTACAAAAGGGACGGTCTGCACTTGGGCAGGACTGGAACCGATGTCCTCGGGGTAATATTTGCTAAGGCAGTTCGGGAGGATTTAAACTAATATGGCAGGGGAATGGGAACCTATGTAGCGAAACAGGGGGAAGTAATATGCAGTCAGAAACAAATGTTAGAAGGGTGAGAAACAATAAGGTAAATCCGAGTAAACAAAGGCAAGAAACACAAAGGGCCATACTAAATCATAAGTCTAAAAGGACAAAGGGTGTTAATAAAACAAGCCTAAAGGCTCTGTGTCTTAATGCAAGGAGTATCCGTAATAAGGTGGATGAATTGACTGTGCAAATTGATGTTAACGGATATGATGTGATTGGGATTACAGAGACGTGGCTCCAGAACAATCAAGGCTGGGAACTGAATATCCAGGGGTATTCAACATTCAGGAAGGATAGAATAAAAGGAAAAGGGGGTGGGGTAGCATTGCTGGTTAAAAAGGAGATTAATGCAATAGCTAGGAAGGACATTAGCTTGGAGGATGTGGAATCAATATGGGTTGAGCTGCAGAACACCAAAGGGCAGAAAACGTTAGTGGGGGTTGTGTACAGACCTCCAAACAGTAGTAGTGAGGTGGGGGAGGGTATGAAACAGGAAATCAGAGGTGCATGCAAAAAAGGCACAGCAGTTATCATGGGTGACTTTAATATGCATATAGATTGGGCTACTCAAACTGGAAGCAATACGATGGAGGAGGATTTCCTGGAGTGTTTAAGGGATGGTTTCCTAAACCAATATGTTGAGGAACCAACTAGAGGGGAGGCCATCCTGGACTGGGTGTTGTGTAATGAGGAAGGACTAATCAACAATCTTGTGGTGCGAGGCCCCTTGGGGAAGAGTGACCATAGTATGGTGGAGTTCTACATTAGGATGGAGAAGGAAACAGTTAATTCAGAGACCATGGTCCAGAACTTAAATAAGGGCAACTTTGAGGGTATGAGGCGTGAACTGGCGAGGTTAGATTGGCAAGCGATATTTAAGGGGTTATCAGTGGAAGGGCAATGGCAGACATTTAGAGATCGCATGGATGAACTACAGCAATTGTACATCCCTGTCTGGCGTAAAAATAAAAAAGGGAAGGTGGCTCAACCATGGCTAACAAGGGAAATCAGGGATAGTATTAAAAGCAAGGAAGTGGCATACAAATTGGCCAGAAGTAGCAGCAAACCCGGGGACTGGGAGAACTTTAAAACTCAGCAGAGGAGGACGAAGGGTTTGATTAGGGCAGGGAAAATAAAATATGAAAGGAAGCTTGCGGAGCACATTAAAATGGACTGCAAAAGCTTCTATAAATATGTAAAAAGAAAGAGGTTAGTAAAAACAAACGTAGGTCCCCTGCAGTCAGAAACAGGGGAAGTCATAATGGGGAACAAAGAAATGGCAGATCAATTGAACAAGTACTTTGGTTCGGTGTTTACTGTGGAGGACACAAACAACCTTCCGGAAATAAAAGAGATCAAAGGATCTGGTAAGAGGGAGGAGCTGAGGGAAATCCTTATCAGTCGGGAAAAGGTGTTGGGGAAATTGATGGGACTGAAGGCTGATAAATCCCCAGGGCCTGATGGTCTGCATCCCAGAGTACTTAAGGAGGTGGCCTTGGAAATAGTGGATGCATTGACGATCATTTTCCAACATTCCTTAGACTCTGGATCAGTTCCGAAGGAGTGGAGGGTGGCTAATGTAACCCCTCTTTTTAAAAAAGGAGGGAGGGAGAAAGCAGGGAATTATAGACCGGTCAGCCTGACATCGGTGGTGGGTAAAATGATGGAAGCAATTATTAAAGATGTCATAACAGACCATTTGGAAAGTGGCGACATGATAGGTCCAAGTCAGCATGGATTTGTGAAAGGGAAATCATGCTTGACAAATCTTCTGGAATTTTTTGAGGATGTTTCCAATAGGGTGGACGGGGGGGGAACCAGTAGATGTGGTGTATTTGGACTTTCAGAAGGCCTTCGACAAGGTCCCACACAAGAGATTGGTGTGCAAAGTTAAAGCACATGGGATTGGGGGTAATGTGTTGACGTGGATTGAGAACTGGTTGGCACACAGGAAACAAAGAGTAGGAGTAAATGGGCACTTTTCAGAATGGCAGGCAGTGACCAGCGGGGTACCGCAGGGTTCGGTGCTGGGGCCCCAGCTGTTTACATTATATATTAATGATTTGGACGAAGGGATTAATTGTAATATCTCCAAATTTGCGGAGGACACTAAATTGGGAGGCAGTGTGAACAATGAGGAGGATGCTAGGAGGCTACAGAGTGACTTGGACAGGTTGGGTGAATGGGCAAATGTATGGCAGATGAAGTACAATGTGGATAAATGTGAGGTTATCCACTTTGGTGGTAAAAATAGGGAGGCAGACTATTACCTGAATGGTGGCAGATTAGGGAAAGGGGAGGTGCAACGAGACCTGGGCGTCATGGTACATCAGTCACTGAAGGTGGGAAGGCAAGTGCAGCAGGCAGTCAAGAAAGCAAATGGCATGATGGCCTTCATAGCAAGGGGATTTGAGTACAGGAGTAGGGAGGTGATGCTACAGTTGTACAGGGCCTTGGTGAGGCCACACCTGGAGTATTGTGTGCAGTTTTGGTCTCCTAACTTGAGGAAGGACATTCTTGCTATTGAGGGAGTGCAACGAAGGTTCACTAGATTGATTCCTGGGATGGCCAGACTGACATATCAAGAAAGACTGGATCTACTGAACTTGTATCCTCTGGAGTTCAGAAGAATGAGGGGGGATCTTATAGAGACGTTTAAAATCCTGACTGGTTTAGACAAATTAGATGCGGGCAGAATGTTTCCAATGTTAGGGAAAACTAAAACCAGGGGTCACAGTCTAAGGATAAAGGGGAAGCCATTTAAGACTGAGATGAGGAGGAACTTCTTCACCCAGAGAGTGGTGAATCTGTGGAATTCTCTACCACAGAAGGTTGTTGAGGCCAGTTCGCTAAATATATTCAAAAGGGAGTTAGATATAATACTCACAACTAGGGGGATCAAGGGGTATGGCGAGAAAGCAGGAATGGGGTACTGAGGTAGCATGTTCAGCCATGAACGCATTAAATGGCGGTGCAGGCTCAAAGGACCGAATGGTCTACTCCTGCACCTATTTTCTATGTTTCTATGTTTCTATAACCGATTTAACCAAAACCGAACACTTGGGAGATATCAAGTCACCATTACTGAGGAGAATATTCAACCTACCATTTGTGAGACCAACCACCATAGGGCTCCGGGGCGGGGTGTCTGAGTGGAAATTGTTTACAAGGAGTGCCAGAAAATTATCACTGGAGCATCAGACACACAACAGAGCTTCAAGGAATCCACATCGTAACAGTAATAGGGGATCCACATCCAGATGACATCTACAGCATATCTGCCAGTGGCTTGCACCCATCACAAAGCACACATGCAACCATGCCCTGAGTGGTTTATTCTCCAAAACCCACTGGATCTTACAAGTACATTCTGTTTAAATAACATCTATTTGGATCAAAGGGGACATGTTGCATTAAAAAATATCTGCAATATCTTACTGTGATACTGAGAGAGGCCTTTTCATGCTATCAACCTTGGCTCAGTGGTAGTACTCTTGCCTCAATGTCAGACGGTTGTGGGTTCAAGTCCCACTCCAGAGACTTGAGCACAAAATCCAGGTTGATACTCCTAGTGCAGTGCTAAGAGTAGTGCTGCACTATCGGAGGTGCCGTCTTTCAGACGGGACGTTAAACCGAGGCCCCGTCTGCTCTCTCAGGTGGACGCAAAAGATCCCATGTGTAGAATTCGCAATATATCACGATTTTATAAATAAGGAGAAAACACATAGTTTCGTTCAAACAGCTTTATTTCAGCAGAATGCTGTCAGGTTTTCAAAGTGGACACAAGCAGCCTGTAAAATGGCCGCTACGCCTCGTGGCAGAACATTCTAGACTTTTCGATAAGCAGACAAGATGGCGTTCCAATAAACATTTGTGCGAGATCGATCAAGACTCAGTACATTTAAGATAATACACGAGACATCATGGGTTTGCAGTATACACATAAATACTGAAATCGGTCTCCCAGGTGCGAATAAGGGCTATTGTACCAAGTGATCAAGAACCCATCCAAAGACATTAATATGCAAAATCCCCACGACTCTACGATGAGAGAGCCGTTAGCGGGTAGTTACAGAAAACATTTGGAAGCCCCAAAAACCCCTCCAGGGAGAATACCGACCGATTACACAATGGGAGAAATATTAACAGGTACTCAGACAGTTACGAGTATCCCCGAAACCCATTAAAACGGAGATCACCCTATACAAGAAATTTGAGCGCCAAAACCCTAACAAAAGAAAAGACATTAAGGTTGGGCGGGAAAAGGAAGAGTTTTGCACTATAACTGCAAGCTCCAACCGTCCATCTTTCTCTTATCCTCGTGACTGCTCTTGTGCTCTTATCCTGTCGACTCCTTGCCGCTTGCATCGTGTCTCTGCCTCTTGCAGCTTGAAAGACTGTTGAACTTTACGATCCGCCAGGTTCTGCCTCGTGGCTTGCCGCGAAGATCTGTGTGGAACTGGGCTGTGAAGCCTTGGAACGGGCGCACCATCCCGAGAAGTCGGTAAACGGTGTTGGAACCGAAGGCCCGAGTTGAGATGAGATGAGAAGAGAAGAAGACCATACGTATCGCCACGGTCAGTAAGCTCCGACCGCGCCTGTAGGTCGAATAGACATTTTCCTTGCCCAGGAAGACCTTCTTTGAGTTCTACAGAACTGGCATCGGAAGACTATTCTTTGCATTTTATCGCATCAGTGCGAGGGCACAGGAAGACTATTTTTCGAGTCGTGTCGGAACTCCGAGGACAACACAGATCTTCATGACAGCAGACGGTCCAGCCTGCTAGCCGGAGCAGAAACGAGTAAACAAGTGGGGTACAGAGACCCCTGATCAACACGTGGGTGATCAGGTGCTGCGGTGAAAAACATCCGATCAGAGTTTTCGGAATTCTCCGAGTTATCACGAGTGGTGAGCATGAGTCTCGATCCTACAAGTCTAGTTTAGAGCAGGTATTGATAGGGGAGGGTTTAAGTTTTTAAGGATAACTGTAATGTGTGCCCCCATTTACGATGTGTCGTTCGTTCCTCGTTTCCCTGAAATTAGTTACATAACTGCGTGTAAGATTGTACTGTCATTAATCTGTGCTTATGACATGTATTTCGTAATCTTGAATAATATGCAATAAAGATTTTCCATTTCGTACCATTCAACCGGGTCTACCTGAGTTTTCTCTCCATTACTGCTCTCGCATCTAAGTCCAGTGTCAGAACCGTAAGGGCGAGTGGGTCGAACCACTCACAGGTGTCTAGTGCTCCCAGACTGGCTGGAGACCAGAACAGGCAACAAGGCCTAACCCCGCACTAGCACCCAGGCTGAGCACAGAGCCACACAGGTCCAGAAACCCTTACACATGGCACCATTCAAAGAGCAGGCGAGTTCTCCCCGGTGTTCTGACCAACACTTGTCTCTCAACTGACATCACGAAAACAGATTATCTGGTCATTTATCTCATTGCTGTTTGTGGGAATTTGCTGTGTGTAAATTGGTTGCTGTGTTTCCCTACATTTCAAAAGTATTTTCTTGGCTGTAAATTGTTTTGGGATGTTGTGAAAGGTACTATGTAAATGGAAGTTCTTTCTTTTCAATGTTAAAGGTGTCACATTTCTCTTTCAAAGAATCACTCGTGGCTTTATGTTGCTGTTATTTTATACTGACAGTACACGGATAAAAAAAAGTGCTTTCAGTTTTCATACAGTTGTAGACTCCAGCCATTGGGTACTGCTGTGGAGCAGTTTAACTTTCTGAGCCTCCAGTTTTTCAGCCATGTTGATAGAGATAATGGCCCAGAAATTCCATTCGCAGCCCTCCTGCGGGCAGAGGCCTGCGATCCGGAAAGATTTGCGCCTGGACCGGAGGGCTCCCGGGAGGTGCAGAATTCCGTTGCTGTGCCTCTTCAAACTGCCGCTGTGCAGGGCACGCATATCCCAGGGGCGCAGGCGGATCGCAGCGTCCCTGGGATCATGTGGGCCATGGGGAGCCAATCAGAGCAGGGAATCTCCATTCATAGATTTGACAGGAAGGCCTGTCAAATCTATGAATAGAGATCAGCCCCAAAACATAAGTAAAACTTCAAATACATTTTTTTTTAAAAAATCACATTTTTAAAATGACTATAAATTACATAAATTAACTATTTTAAACAAAAATTTAAATTTTTGAAAAAAAGTTAAAGTTTTTAACGGGGCTAAAAATAAACTTAACTTTCTTAAACTATTAACCTGGTAAAAGCAGGCCTTGCGCCTGCTTTTCTAGGCACAGCTGTTCCCGACTTACCTGGACTCAAGCAACTGTGGATAAAAACGGAAGTTTCTGCCGTACGCGCTGCCTATCCGGCGCAGGCGTTTGACCAGTCAAGCCCTTTCTGCACAGAATGGAAGTGCCAGTTTCCAGCACATGCGCAGTCCATGCGTAAAACCGGCACTTCCGTTGGCCCTACGGGTGAGTACACAGCGCGTATACACCCGTAGGGAACGGAATTTATGGGCCAATAGGTAAGGACTACATTTTGCATTTAAATCTATTTAAATCTGCTCTCTCGGGTGGATGCGGATGATCCCGGGGAGTTATTATTTGATCATTACCCCATTGCTGTTTGTGGGAGCTTGCTGTGCGCAAATTGGCTGCCATGGTTCCTACATTACAACAGTGACTAGACTTCAAAAGCATTTCATTGGCTATAAAGTGCTTTCGGACGTCCTGGGGTCATGAAAGGTGCTATATAAATGCAAATCTTAGGCAAACCCTTGTAATTGTAATTATTTATAAACAGCTGAGGTCAATCAGATGCAATTGTAACTAGATGTGCAGAACAATGGGAGGCCTTCAAAGAGGAGACAGTTCAGGCAGAGTAGACACATTCCCTTGAGGGGGAAAGGAAGAGTATTCAAAGCTAGAGATCAAACTGAAACAGAAACAGGAGGCAAATATAAGATTCATAATACAGTCGAGAACCAATGTAAATACAGAAAGTACAGAGGCAATCTAAAAAAAGGAATAAGAGGGCAAAGAGAGACTGAGAATAGATTAACAGCTAACATAAAGGAGAACCAAAAGTCTTTTATAAACATATAAATAGTAAAAATGTAGTAAAGGAAGGGTGGGGCCAATCAGGGACCAAAAAGGAGTTCTTCTTGTGGAGGCAGAGGGCATAGCTGAGGTACTAAATGAGTACATTGCATCACTCGAGAAGAGGATGCTGCCAATATAGCAGTAAAGGAGGAGGCAGTAGCGATATTGGATAGGATAAAAATAGGTAAAGAGGAGGAACTTACAAGGTTGGCAGTCCTCAAAGTAGAAAAGTCACCTGGTCCGGATGGGATGTATCCGAGGTTACTGAGGGAAGTAAGGGTGGAAATTGCAGCGTCTCTGGCCACAATCTTCCAATCCTCCTGAGATATGGAGGTGGTGCCAGAGGACTGGAGGATTGAACATGTTAAACCCTGTTCAAAAAAAGGGAGAGGGATAAACCCGGCAATTACAGGCCAGTCAGCCTAACGTCGGTGGTGGGGGAACGTTTAGAGACAATATTACAACAGTTACAACAGTGACACCACTTCAAAAGTATTTCATTGGCTGTAAAGCGCTTTGAGACGTCCGGTGGTTGTGAAAGGCGCTATAGAAATGCAAGTCTTTCTTTCTTTAATAATCCGAGATAAAATTCAGTGGCACTTGGAAAAGTATGGGCTAATAAATGAAAGTCAGCACGGATTTGTTAAAGGCAAATCATGTTTGACTAACTTGATTGAGTTCGTTGATGAAGTACCGGAGAGGGTTGATGAGGGTAATGCGGTTGATGTTGTGTATATGGACCTTCAAAAGGGGTTTGACCAAGTACCACATAACAGACTTGTCAACAAAATTAAAGCCCATGGGATTAAAGGGACAGTGGCAGCGTGGATACAAAATTGGCTAAGGGACAGAAAGCAGAGAGTAGTGGTGAACGTTTTTTTCAGACTGGAGGAAGTGTGCAGTGGTGTCCCCCAGGGATCAGTATTAGGACCACTGCTCTTCTTGATATATATTAAGTGTCCTGGACTTGGGTATTTAGGGCATAATTTCAACGTTTGCAGATGATACGAAACTCGGAAATGTAGTAAACAGTGAGGAGGATAATAGCAGACTTCAAGAGGACACGGACAGACTGGTGAAATGGGCAGACACATGGCAGATGAAATTTAATGCAGAGAAGTGTGAAGTGATACATTTTGGTAGGAAGAATGAGAAGAGGCAATATAAACTAAATGGTACAATTTTAAATGGGGGTACAGGAACAGAGAGACCCGGGGCTGTAATGTACACACATTTTTGAAGGTGGCAGGAACAAGTTGAGAAGACTGTTAATAAAGCATATTGGCTTTATAAATAGAAGCATAGAGTCCAAAAGCAAGGAAGCTATGCTAAACTTTTATAAATCACTGGTTAGGCCTCAGCTGGAGTATTGTGTTCAATTCTGGGCACCGCACTTTCGGAAGGATGTCAAGGGCTTAGAGAGGTACAGAAGAGAAGGTTTAAGAGGAGATTTGATAGAGGAGTTCATTTTGATCGAGTAAATCAGGAGAAACTGTTTCCAGTGGCAGAAGGGTTGGTAACCAGAGGACACAGATTGAAGGTGATTGGCAAAAGAATCAGAGGCAACATGAGGAAAAGAATGTTTATGCAGGGATCAGCCTGAAAGGGTGATGGAAGCAGATTCAATAGTAACTTTCAAAAGGGAATTGGATAAATACTTGAAGGGGAAAAATATACCGGGACATGGGGAAGGAGCAGGGGAGTGGAACTAATTGGATAGCTCTACCAAAGAGCCGGCACAGGCACGATGGGCCAAATGGCCTCCTTCTGTGTTAAGGGAAGGTCGTGTCTGACAAACTTGATTGAATTTTTTGAGGAGGTAACAAGGAGGGTAGATGAGGGTAGTGAGTTTCATGTAGTGTATATGGACTTTAGCAAGGTTTTTGATAAGGTTCCACATGGCAGACATGTCACGAAGTTAAAAGCCCATGGGATCCAGGGCAAAGTGTCAAGTTGGATTCAAAACTGGCTGAATGTTTTTGTGACTGGAAGGCTGTTTCCAGTGAGGCTCAGTACTAGGTCCCTTGCTTTTTGTGGTATATATCAATGATCTAGACTTGAATATAGAGGGTATGATTAAGAAGTTTGCAGATGATACTAAAATCGGCTGCGTGGTTGATACTGAAGAAGGAAGCTGTAGACTGCAGGAAGATATCAATAAATTGGTCAGGTGGGCAGAACAGTGGCAAATGGAATTCAATCTGGAGAAGTGTGAGGTAACGCATTTGGAGAGGGCTAACAAGAAAAGGGAATACACGTTAAATGGTAGGACACTGAGTAGTGTAGAAGAACAAAGGGACCTTGGAGTGCATGTCCACAGATCCCTAAAGGTAGCAAGCCAGATAGATAAGGTGGTTAAGAAGGCATACGGAATGCTTGACTTTATTAGCCGTGGCATAGAATACAAGAGCAGGGGGGTTATGCTTCAACTGTATAAAACACTAGTTAGGCCTCAGCTAGAGTACTGTGTGCAGTTCTGGTCACCACATTACAGGAAAGATGTGATTGCACTAGAGAGGGTACAGAGGAGATTTACAAGGATGTTGCCAGGAGTAGAGAATCTTAGCTATGAGGAAAGACTGGATAGGCTGGGTCTGTTTTCCTTGGAACAGAGGTGGCTGAGGGGAGACCTTATTGAGGTGTATAACATTATGAGGGGCCTAGATAAGGTGGATAGAAAGGACCTATTTCCCTTGGCAGAGGGGTCAAAAACCAGGGGGCACAGATTTAAAGTAATTGTTAGAAGGTTTAGAGGGGATTTGAGGGGAAATTTCTTCACCCAGAGGGTTGTGGGGGTCTGGAACTCACTGCCTGAAAGGGTGGTAGAGGCAGGAACCCTAACCACATTTAAAAAGTACTTGGATGTGCACTTGGGATGCTGTAACCTGCAGGGCTACGGACCAAGAGCTGGGAAGTGGGATTAGGCTGGATAGCTCTTTGTTGGTCGGCGCGGACACAATGGGCCGAAATGGCCTCCTTCCGTGCTGTAACTTTCCATGATTCTGTGCTGTATCATTCTATGATTTTATTTTTTGTAAATTAATTTTTTTTAAGTTTAAGCTCCTCGCAAGTTTCCTGGAGCTCGACTTTTCAGGCCTTTTTAGTCCTTCTGTAGCTTTTGGCCATCGGCCCTGGCCCTGGGCCTGGCCTCCAGTGTTGCACTGTTCTCTGGTCACTGGCACTCTCTACCTCTGTTGCCAGAAAGAAATCCTCGGAGATTTGTCTGGGCTTTGACCTTGCATTCCACACACGAGATACACACGGTGCGAGCCGAACGTGGTGTATCAAAGTCGGGAAGGGTCCTTTCAGCGCCGAGCTCTATTTTTTATTTCTTGGCTATGCCTGTCTGTTAGCAGTAGATTGGAAAGGGCAGGAGAAGCAGCGAACCAAGAAGGGCTGCAGGCAACAGACCCAGCGGGGTGATGAGGTTGAGGGAGGCGGGGTGGCATGTGAGCACTGGATCGAGAGTGCTCCTTGCAGCGGGACAGCCCAAAAGAAAAAGAAAAGAAAGACTTGCATTTCTATAGCGCCTTTCACAATCTCAGGACGTCCCAAAGCTCTTTACAGCCAATGAAGTACTTTTGAAGTGTAGTCACTGTTGTAATGTAGGAAACGCGGCAGCCAATTTGCCCACAGCAAGCTCCCACAAACAGCAGTGAGATAATGGCCAGATAATCTGTTTTAGTGATGTTGATTGAGTGATAAATATTGGCCAGGACACCAGGGAGAACTCCCCTGCTCTTCTTCGAATAGCGCCATGGGATCTTTTACGTCCACCTGAGAGAGGGCAGACAGGACCTCGGTTTAACGTCTCATTCGAAAGATGGCACCTTTGACAGTGCAGCACTCCCTCAGTACTGCAAAGGATTAGGTGCTCAAGTCTCTGGAGTGGCACTTGAACCCACGACCCTCTGACTCAGAGACAAGAGGGCGACACACTGAGTCACGGATAACATCTAAAGTAGATTCCCACCGTCTCCGCCAAACCGAAGCGACTGGCCTGTGCTCCGGTTGTTAAGTCACTGTGTTTCTCCCTGTCCCTTTGTTGAGAAGTTGAAATATACACAAATAACTGACAATTACATTCCTGTAGACTCATCGAGATACCATAGGGGATTCTGAACATTCGCCCGTAAATCGCATTACCAACTCTGGTTGGACATATTCCTGGAGGTTTCAGCACATGACCTCCCACCTCCAACCGCCCCGCATGGTCAGTCAGCCTCTTTTCCCATCCCAAATACTTTTATAACCAATAAATAGAACATAAGTAAGAACATAAGAAATAAGAGCAGGAGTCGGCCATTCGGCCCCTCGAGCCTGCTCCGCCATTCAATAAGATCATGGCTGATCTTCTACCAAGCTGACAGGCAAGCCCGAAAGTGTTCAAAGAAATGTTTTCTCCCAGGTTGCTCGCAGCAGTGTTTTGGAGATTAATCTTTAGTTCCGGGAGACTGCAAGGCAATCCTGGAGGATTGGCAACCTAGGGGCCGTAGATGTGCTTGCGTACAGGCTGTGCCTCCATCACAGGCCTGCCTGCTGCAGGCTGTACTACTGTACTTTGTGAAGGATGCAATTAAATTAGAGACCAGATTGAGTTGTAACTAGTTAAGACCGTGTTATCAAACCGCTCCGAGTGTTGGGTGGGGCAAACAGCTGCTTCATCAATGATAGAGCAGGGTACAGGTTAGAAGTCGTCCGCATGGTGGGGGGGAAGGACTGCAATAGCAACTTCCTTTAACTTCACAGGCTATACAGGCTTAACCCACACCCCTCACTGTAACACTCTGATATAACCCATAACCCTCACTGTAACACTCTAATATACCCCATAACCCTCACTGTAACACACTGATATACCCCACACCCCTCACTGTAACACTCTAATATACCCCATAATCCTCACTGCAACACTCTGATATACCCCACACCCCTCACTGTAACACTCTGATATACCCCACACCTCTCACTGTAATACTCTGATACACCCCACACCTCTCACTGTAACACTCTGATATACCCCATAACCCTCACTGTAACACTCTAATATACCCCATAACCATCACTGTAACACTCTGATATACCCCATAACCCTCACTGTAACACTCTGATATACCCCACACCCCTCACTGCAACACTCTCTCATATACCCCACATCCCTCACTGTAACACTCTGATATACCCCACACCCCTCACTGTAACACTCTGATATACCCCATAACCCTCACTGCAACACTCTCTGATATACCCCACACCCCTCACTAACACTCTCATATTCCCCACACCCCTCACTGAAACACTCTGATATACCCCACACCCCTCACTGCAACACTCTGATAAACCCCACACCCCTCACTGTAATGCTCTGATATACCCCACACCCCTAACTGTAAGACTCTGATATACCCCACACCCCTCACTGTAAGACTCTGATATACCCCACAGCCCTCACTGTAATACTCTGATATACCCCACACCCCTCACTGTAACACTCTGATAAACCCCACACCCCTCACTGTAACACTCTGATATACATAGAAGCATAGAAGATAGGAGCAGGAGGTGGCCATTCGGCCCCTCGAGCCTGCTCTGCCATTTAATGAGATCACGGCTGATCATCCAAATTCAGTACCCTGTCCCTGCTTTCTCCCCATATCCCATGATCCCTTTAGCCTTAAGAAATATATCTATCTCCTTCTTGAATATATTTAATGAATTGGCCTCAACTGCCTTCTGTGGTAGAGAATTCCACAGATTCACCACTCTCCAGATGAAGAAATTCCTCCTCATCTCAGTCCTAAATGGCTTACCCCTTATCCTTAGACTGTGACCTCTGGTTCTGGACTCCCCCACCATCGGGAACATCCTTCCTGCATCTAGTCTGTCTAGTCCTGTTAGAATTTTATAAGTTTCAATGAGATCCCCTCTCATTCTTCTAAACTCTAGCAAATATAAGCCTAATCGACCCAATCTCTCTTCATACGTCATTCCTGCCATCCCAGGTATCAGTCTGGTAAATCTTCGCTGCACTCCCTCCATGGCAAGAACATCCTTCCTCAGATAAGGCGACCAAAACTGCACACAATACTCAAGGTGTGGTCTCACCAAGGCCTTGTACAACTGCAGCAAGACATCCTTGCTCCTGTACTCGAATCCTCTCGCTATGAAGGCCAACATACCATTTGCCTTCTTAACCGCCTGCTGCACCTGCATGCTTACCTTCAGCGACTGGTGCACAAGGACTCCCAGATCTCGTTGCACTTCCCCTTTTCCCAATCTATTGCCGTTCAGATAATAATCTGTCTTCCTGTTTTTGCCACCAAAGTGGATAACCTCGCATTTATCCACATTATACTGCATCTGCCATGCATCTGCCCAAACACCCAACCTGTCCAAATCATACTGGAGTTTCTCTGCATCCTCCTCACAGCACACACGCCCACCCAGCTTTGTGTCGTCTGCAAACTTAAAGATATTACATCTAGTTCCCTCGTCTAGATCATTAATATATATTGTGAATAGCTGGGGTCCTAGCACCGATCCCTGCGGTACCCCACTAGTCACTGCCTGCCACTCGGAAAAAGACCCGTTTATTCCAACTCTTTGCTTCCTGTCTGCCAACCAGTTCTCTATCCAAATCAGTAACTTACCCCCAATCCCATGTGCTTTAACTTTGCACGCTAATCTCTTATGCGGGACCTTATCGAAAGCCTTCTGAAAGTCCAAATACACCACATCCACTGGTTCTCCCTTATCTATTCTACCAGTTACATCCTCAAAAAATTCCAGTAGATTAGTCAGGCATGATTTCCCTTTTGTAAATCCATGTTGACTTTGTCCGATCCTGTCACTGTTTTCCAAGTGCTCTGCTATTACATCTTTTATAATGGACTCTAGCATTTTGACCACTACCAATGTCAGGCTTACCGGTCTATAATTCCCCGTTTTTTCTCTACCACCTTTTTTAAATAGTGGGATTACATTAGCTACCCTCCAATCCATGGGAACTGTTCCAGAGTCTATAGAATTTTGAAAGATGACCAGCAATGCATCTACTATTTCTAGGGCCACTTCCTTAAGTACCCTAGGATGTAGATTATCAGGCCCATGGGATTTATCGGCCTTCAGTCCCGTCAATTTCCCAAACACCATTTCCCTACAAATACTGATTTCATTCAATTCCTCCCTCTCATTAGACCCTATGTTCCCCGACATCTCTGAGAGTTTATTTGTGTCCTCCTTTGTGAAGACAGAACCAAAGTATGTATTTAATTGGTCAGCCATTTCTTTGTTCCCCATTATAAATTCCCCTGATTCTGACTGCAAGGGACCTACGCTTGACTTCACCAATCTTTTTCTCTTTCCATATCTATAGAAGCTTTTACAGTCAGTTTTTATGTTCCCTGCAAGCTTACTCTCATACTCTATTTTCCCCCTCTTAATTAATCCCTTTGTCCTCCTTTGCTGAATCCTAAATCGCTCCCAATCCTCAAGTTTTCTGCTTTTTCTGGCCAATTTATATGTCCTCTCCTTGGATCTTATGCTATCCCTAATTTCCCTTGTTAGCCACGGTTGAGTCACCTTTTTTGTTTTATTTTTATGCCAAACAGGGATGAACAAATTCTGTAGTTCATCCATGCGATCTTTAAATGTTTGCCATTGCCTATCCACCGTCAACCCTTTAAGTAACGCTCCCCAATCCATCCTAGCCAACTCGCGCCTCATACCATCGTAGTTTCCTTTATTTAAATTCAGGACCCTAGTCTCTGAGTCAACTACTTCACTCTCCATCTTAATGAAGAATTCTATCATATTATGATCGCTCCTCCCCAAGGGGCCTCGCACAACAAGATTGCTAATTAATCCTTTCTCATTACATAATACCCAGTCTAAGATGGCCTGATCTCTACTTGGTTCCTCGACATATTGGTCCAGGAAACCATCCCGTATACACTCTAGGAATTCCTCCTCCACAGTATTGTTACTAATTTGGTTAGCCTAATCTATATGTAGATTAAAGTCACCCATGATAACTGCTGTGCCCTTATTGCACGTGTCTCTAATTTCCCGTTTAATGCCATCCCCAACCTCAGCATTACTGTTTGGGGGTCTGTATACAACTCCCACTAACGTTTTCTGCCCCTCACCCCTCACTGTAACACTCTGATATACCCAATAGCTGTCACTGTAACACTCTGATATAACCCACACCACTCACTGTCACACTCTGATATGCACCATAGCCCTCACTGTAACACTCTGATATACCCCACACCCCTCACTGTAACACTCTGATATAGCCCACGCCCCTCACTGTAACACTCTGATATACCCCACACCCCTCACTGTAACATTCTGATATACCTCACTGTAACACTCTGATATACCCCACACCCTTCACTGTAACACTCTGATATACCCCACACCCCTCACTGTAACACTCTGATATACCCCACACCCCTCACTGTAACACTCTGATATACCCCACATCCCTCACTGTAACACTCTGATACACCCAACACCCCTCACTGTAACATGCTGATATACCCCACACTCCTCACTGTAACACTCTGATATACCCCACACCCCTCGCTGTAACACTCTGATATACCCTACACCCCAACTGTAACACTCTCTGATATGGCCCACACCCCTCACTGTAACACTCTGATATACACCATAGCCCTCACTGTAACAGTTTGATATACCCAACACCCCTCACTGTAACACTCTGATACACCCAACACCCCTCACTGTAACACTCTGATATACCCCACACCCCTCACTGTAACACTCTGATATATCCCACACCTCTCACTGTAACACTCTCTGATATAGCCCACACCCCTCACTGTAACACTCTGATATACCCCACACCCCTCACTGTAACACTCTGATATACCCCACAACCCTCACTGTAACACTCTGATATACCCCACACCCCTCACTGTAACATTCTGATATACCTCACTGTAACACTCTGATATACCCCACACCCCTCACTGTAACACTCTGATATACCCCACACCTCTCACTGTAACACTCTGATATACCACACACTCCTCACTGTAACACTCTGATAAACCCCACACCCCTCACTGTAACACTCTCTGATACACCCAACACCCCTCACTGTAACACTCTGATAAACCCCACACCCATCACTGTAACACTCTGATATACCCCACAACTCTCACTGTAACACTCTGATATACCCCACATCCCTCACTGTAACACTCTGATATACCACACACCCCTCACTGTAACACTCTGATACACCTAACACCCCTCACTGTAACACTCTGATATACCCCACACCCATCACTGTAACACTCTGATATACCCCACACCCCTCACTGTAACACTCTGATATACCCCACACCCCTCACTGTAACACTCTGATAGACCCCACACCCCTCACTGTAACACTCTGATATACCACACCCCTCATTGTAACACTCTGATACACCCCACACCCCTCACTGTAACACTATGATACACCCCACACCCCTCACTGTAACACTCTGATACACCCCACACCCCTCACTGTAACACTCTGATATACCCCACACCCCTCACTGTAACACTCTGATATACCCCACACCCCTCACTGTAACACTCTGATATACCCCACACCCCTCACTGTAACACTCTGATATACCCCACACCCCTCACTGTAACACTCTGATATACCCCACAACCCTCACTGTAATACTCTCTGATATATCCCACACCTCTCCCTGTAACATTCTGATATAATTCACACTGCTCACTGTAACTCTGATATTTCCCACAGCCTTCACTGTAACACACTAAGATATACCCCAGAAAATCTAGGCTGACACTCTAGTGCAGTGCAGAGGTAGTGCTGCACTGTCATAGGTGCCGACTTTCGGGTGAGACGTTGAACCGAGGCCCCGTCTGCTCTCTGATCTGGACGTAAGAGATCCCATGGCACTATTTTGAAGAAGAGCAGGGGAGTTATCCGCGGTGAACTGGCCAATATTTATCCCTCAATCAACATCACTAAAACAGATAATCTGGTCATTATCACATTGCTGTTTGTGGAAGCTTGCTGTGCACAAATTGGCTGCCGCGTTTCCTACATTACAACATTGACTACACTTCAAAGGTACTTCATTGACGTAAAGTGCTTTGGAACGTCCGGTGGTCAAGAAAGGCGCTATATCAATGCAAGTCTTTTCTTTTTTCTTTACATCCATCACTGTAACATTGATATCCCCCATGCACCTTAGTGTAACTCTGATATATCCCACACCCTTCACGGTTACACACTAAGGTATACCCCGCACTGTAACACAAAAGATATAACCCTCACTGTAACAATCTCTGATATATCCCACATCTGTCCCTGCAACACTGATATATCCCACTCCCCTCACTGTAACAATCTCTGATATATCACACATCCTTCACTGTAACAGAGAGACACTGCACAACATCCAACTCCCCACCCTTTCACAGACACTGCACCCCATCCAACTCCCCACCCTTTCACACATACTGCACCCCATCCAACTCCCCACCCTTTCACACACACACTGTACCCCATCCAACTCCCCACCCTTTCACACACACTGCACCCCATCCAAATCCCCACCCTTTCACACACACTGTACCCCATCCAAATCCCCACCCTTTCACACATACTGCACCCCATCCAACTCCCCACCCTTTCACACACACTGTACCCCATCCAAATCCCCACCCTCACACACACACTGTACCCCATCCAACTCCCCACCCTTTCACGCACACACTGTACCCCATCCAAATCCCCACCCTTTCACACACACTGCACCCCATCCAAATCCCCACCCTTTCACACACACACTGTACCCCATCCAACTCCCCACCCTTTCACACACACTGCACCCCATCCAAATCCCCACCCTTTCACACACACTGTACCCCATCCAAATCCCCACCCTTTCACACATACTGCACCCCATCCAACTCCCCACCCTTTCACACACACTGTACCCCATCCAAATCCCCACCCTCACACACACACTGTACCCCATCCAACTCCCCACCCTTTCACGCACACACTGTACCCCATCCAAATCCCCACCCTTTCACACACACTGCACCCCATCCAAATCCCCACCCTTTCACACACACTGTACTCCATCCAAATCCCCACCCTTTCACACATACTGCACCCCATCCAACTCCCCACCCTTTCACACACACTGTACCCCATCCAAATCCCCACCCTTTCACACACACTGTATCCCATCCAAATCCCCACCCTCTCACACACACTGTACCCCATCCAAATCCCCACTCTTTCACACATACTGCACCCCATCCAACTCCCCACCCCTTCACACACACTGTACCCCATCCAAATCCCCACCCTTTCACACACACTGTATCCCATCCAACTCCCCACCCTTTCACACACACTGTACCCCATCCAACTCTCCACCCTTTCACACACACACTGTATCCCATCCAACTCCCCACCCTCACACACACACTGTACCCCATCCAACTCCCCACCCTTTCACACACACGCTGTATCCCATCCAACTCCCCACCCTTTCACACACACACTGTACCCCATCCAACTCCCCACCCTCACACACACTGTACCCCATCCAACTCCCCACACTTTCACACACACACTGTACCCCATCCAACTTCCCACCCTCTCTCACACACACTGTACCCCATCCAACTCCCCACCCTTTCACACACACACTGTACCCCATCCAACTCCCCACCCTTTCACACACACACTGTACCCCATCCAACTCCCCACCCTTTCACCCACACTGTATCCCATCCCACTCCCTTTCACACACACACTGTACCCCATGCAACTTCCCTCCCTTTCACACACACTGTACCCCATCCAACTTCCCACCCTCTCTCACACACACTGTACCCCATCCAACTCCCCACCCTTTCACACACACACTGTACCCCATCCAACTCCCCACCCTTTCACACACACTGTACCCCATCCAACTCCCCACCCTCACACACACACACTGTACCCCATCCAACTCCCCACCCTTTCACACACACTGTACCCCATCCAACTCCCCACCCTCACACACACACTGTACCCCATCCAACACCCCACCCTTTCATACACACTGGACCTCATCCAACTCCCCACCCTTTCACACACACACTGTACCCCATCCAACTCCCCACCCTCTCACACACACATTGTACCCCATCCAACTCCCCACCCTCTCACACACTGTATCCC
Organism: Squalus acanthias; assembly: GCA_030390025.1. Taxonomy (NCBI): domain Eukaryota; kingdom Metazoa; phylum Chordata; class Chondrichthyes; order Squaliformes; family Squalidae; genus Squalus; species Squalus acanthias. Next base: position 1,823,139 of record JASTWF010000046.1, read on the forward strand.
ATCCAACTCCCCACCCTCACACACACACACTGTACCCCATCCAACTCCCCACCCTTTCACACAGACACTGTACCCCATCCAACTCCCCACCCTTTCACACAGACACTGTACCCCATCCAACTCCCCGTACTTTCACACACACACTGTACCCCATCTAACTCCCCATCCTTTCACACACAGGCACTGTACCCCATCCAACTCCCCACGATTTCACAAAGACACTGTACCAAATCCAATTCTACACACTTTCATAGAGGCACTGTCCCAGGGGGTGTCCGTATGTACAAAGGATCCACAGGAATGTATCAATATTTACAGGGGGTCCCCAGGAATGTATCAATATTTACAGGGGGTCCCACAAGTGTATCGATATTTACAGGGGGGTCCCCAGGTGTTTATCGATATTTACAGGGACCCCCAGGTGTTATCGATACTTACAGGGCTCCCTGGGAGTTTATGAATATCTCCTCAAAAAACCAACCCTTGACCCCCTCAGTCCTTGCAAACTACCGCCCTATTCCCAACCTCCCTTTCCTCTCAAAAGTCCTTGAACGTGTTGTCGCCTCCCAAATCCCATCTATCCCGCAACTCCATGTTTGAATCCCTCCAATCTGATTTCCGCCCTGCCACAGTACCGAAACAGCTCTTGTCAAAGTCACAAATGACATCCTTTGTAACTGTGACAAAGGTAAACTATCCCTTCTCGACCTGTCTGCAGCCTTTGACACGGTTGACCACTCCATCCTCCTCCAACGCCTCTCCACCGTCGTCCAGCTGGGTGAGACTGCACTCGCCTGGTTCCATTCTTATCTATCTAATCGTAGCCAGAAAATCACCTGCAATGGCTTCTCTTCCCACTCCTGCATCGTTCGCTCTGGGGTCCCCCAAGGATCTATCCCCGGCCCCCCTCCTATTTCTCATCTATATGCTGCCCCGTGGTGACATCATCCGAAAACACAACATCAGTTTCCACATGTATGCTGTCAACACCCAGCTCTACCTCAGCACCACTTCGCTCCACCTCTCCACAGTCTCGAAATTGTCAGACTGCTTGTCCGACATCCAGTACTGGATGAGCAGAAATTTTCTCCAATTAAATATTGGGAAGACCGAAGCCATTGTCTTCAGGCCCCGCCACAAACTCTGTTCCCTAGCCACCGGCTCCATCCCTCTCCCTAATATCTGTCTGAGGCTGAACCAGACTGTTCGCAACCTTGGTGTCATATTTGACCCTGAAATGAGCTTCCAACAACATACCCGTGGCATAACTAAGACCGCCGATTTCCACCTCCGAACATCGCCCGTCTCCGCCTCTGCCTCTGTCTCTGCCTCAGCTCATCTGCTGCTGAAACCCTCATCCATGCGTGTGTTACCTCTAGACTTGACTATTCCAACGCATTCCAGGCTGGCCTCCCACTTTCTACCCTACGTAAACTTGAGGTGATCCAAAACTCGTCTGCCCGTGTCCTAACTCGCACCCAGTCCCGTTCGCCCATCACCCCTGTGCTCGCTGACCTACATTGGCTCCCGGTTAAGCAACGCCTTGATTTCAAAATTCTCATCCTTGTTTTCAAATCCCTCCATGGCCTTGCCCCTCCCTATCTCTGTAATCTCCTTCAGCCCCACAGCCCCCGAGATATCTGCGCTCCTCAAATTCTGCCCTCTTGAGCATCCCTGATTATAATCGCTCAACCATCGGTGGCCGTGCCTTCAGCTGCCAAGGCCCTCAGCTCTGGAACTCCCTCCCTAAACCTCTCCGCCTCTGTACCTCGCTTTCCTCCTTTAAGACGCTCGTTAAAACCTACCTTTTTGACCAAGCTTTTGGTCATCTGCCCTAATTTCTTATATGGCTCAGTGTCAATTTTTTGTCTTCTAACACTCCTATGAAGCGCCTTGGGACGTTTTACTACGTTAAAGGCGCTATATAAATACAAGTTGTTGTTGTTACATGGGGTCCCCAGGTGCATATCCATATTTGCAGGGGGTGCCCTGGAGTTTATGAATATTTGCAGGGGGTCCCCGGAGTGTCTCAGTATTTGCAGGGGTCCCGGGAGTGTCTCAGTATATACAGGGGGTCCCGGGAGTGTCTCAGTATTTGCAGGGGGTCCCGGGAGTGTCTCAGTATTTGCAGGGGGTCCCGGGAGTGTCTCAGTATTTGCAGGGGGTCCCGGGAGTGTCTCAGTATTTGCAGGGGGTCCCGGGAGTGTCTCAGTATTTGCAGGGGGTCCCGGGAGTGTCTCCGTATTTGCAGGGGTCTCCAGGAGTGTCTCAGTATTTGCAGGGTGTCCCCGGAGTGTCTCAGTATATACAGGGGGTCCCGGGAGTGTCTCAGTATTTGCAGGGGGTCCCAGGAGTGTCTCAGTATTTGCAGGGGGTCCCGGGAGTGTCTCAGTATTTGCAGGGGGTCCCGGGAGTGTCTCCGTATTTGCAGGGGTCTCCAGGAGTGTCTCAGTATTTGCAGGGTGTCCCCGGAGTGTCTCAGTATATACAGGGGGTCCCGGGAGTGTCTCAGTATTTGCAGGGGGTCCCGGGAGTGTCTCAGTATTTGCAGGGGGTCCCGGGAGTGTCTCAGTATATACAGGGGGTCCCAGGAGTGTCTCAGTATTTGCAGGGTCTCCAGGAGAGTCTCAGTATTTGCAGGGGGTCCCGGGAGTGTCTCAGTATTTGCAGGGGGTCCCGGGAGTGTCTCAGTATTTACAAGGGGTCCCGAGAGTGTCTCAGTATTTACAAGGACTCCCCGGGAACGTCTGAATATTTGCAGGGGGTCCCGAGAGTTTCTGAATATATGTAGAGGGTCCCGGGAGTGTCTCAGTATTTGCAGGGGGTCCCGGGAGTGTCTCAGTATTTGCAGGGGGTCCCCGGAGTGTCTCAGTATATACAGGGGGTCTCCAGGAGTGTCTCCGTATTTGCAGGGGTCTCCAGGAGTGTCTCAGTATTTGCAGGGGGTCCCGGGAGTGTCTCAGTATTTGCAGGGGGTCCCCGGAGTGTCTCAGTATATACAGGGGGTCCCGGGAGTGTCTCAGTATTTGCAGGGGGTCCCGGGAGTGTCTCAGTATATACAGGGGGTCCCCGGAGTGTCTCAGTATTTGCAGGGGGTCCCGGGAGTGTCTCAGTATATACAGGGGGTCCCAGGAGTGTCTCAGTATTTGCAGGGTCTCCAGGAGTGTCTCAGTATTTGCAGAGGGTCCCGGGAGTGTCTCAGTATTTTCAGGGTCTCCAGGAGTGTCTCAGTATTTGCAGGGGCTCCCCGGAGTGTCTCAGTATATACAGGGGGTCCCGGGAGTGTCTCCGTATTTGCAGGGGTCCCAGAAGTGTCTCAGTATTTGCAGGGGTCGCAGGAGTGTCTCAGTATTTGCAGGGGGTCCCAGAAGTGTCTCAGTATTTGCAGGGGTCCCGGGAGTTTCTCAGTATTTGCAGGGGGTCCCGGGAGTGTCTCAGTATTTGCAGGGGGTCCCAGAAGTGTCTCAGTATTTGAAGGGGTCCCAGGAGTGTCTCAGTATTTGCAGGGGGTCCCAGGAGTGTCTCAGTATTTGCAGGGGTCTCCAGGAATGTCTCAGTATTTGCAGGGGGTCCCAGAAGTGTCTCAGTATTTGCAGGGTCTCCAGGAGTGTCTCAGTATTTGCAGGGGTCTCCAGGAATGTCTCAGTATTTGCAGGGGGTCTCCAGGAGTGTCTCAGTATTTGCAGGGGTCTCCAGGAATGTCTCAGTATTTGCAGGGGGTCCCAGAAGTGTCTCAGTATTTGCAGGGTCTCCAGGAGTGTCTCAGTATTTGCAGGGGTCTCCAGGAATGTCTCAGTATTTGCAGGGGGTCTCCAGGAGTGTCTCAGTATTTGCAGGGTCTCCAGGAGTGTCTCAGTATTTGCAGGGGGTCCCGGGAATGTCTCAGTATTTGCAGGGGGTCCCGGGAGTGTCTCAGTATTTGCAGGGGGTCCCGGGAGTGTCTCAGTATTTGCAGGGTCTCCAGGAGTGTCTCAGTATTTGCAGGGGTCTCCAGGAATGTCTCAGTATTTGCAGGGGGTCCCGGGAGTGTCTCAGTATTTGCAGGGTCTCCAGGAGTGTCTCAGTATTTGCAGGGGGTCCCGGGAGTGTCTCAGTATTTGCAGGGGGTCCCGGGAGTGTCTCAGTATTTGCAGGGGTCCCGGGAGTGTCTCAGTATTTGCAGGGGGTCCCGGGAGTGTCTCAGTATTTGCAGGGGGTCCCGGGAGTGTCTCAGTATATACAGGGGGTCCCAGGAGTGTCTCAGTATTTGCAGGGTCTCCAGGAGAGTCTCAGTATTTGCAGGGGGTCCCGGGAGTGTCTCAGTATTTGCAGGGGGTCCCGGGAGTGTCTCAGTATTTACAAGGGGTCCCGAGAGTGTCTCAGTATTTACAAGGACTCCCCGGGAACGTCTGAATATTTGCAGGGGGTCCCGAGAGTTTCTGAATATATGTAGAGGGTCCCGGGAGTGTCTCAGTATTTGCAGGGGGTCCCGGGAGTGTCTCAGTATTTGCAGGGGGTCCCAGGAGTGTCTCAGTATTTACAGGGGGTCCCAGGAGTGTCTCGGTATTTGCAGGAGGTCCCGGGAGTGTCTCAGTATTTGCAGGGTGTCCAGGAGTGTCTCCGTATTTGCAGGGGTCTCCAGGAGTGTCTCCGTATTTGCAGGGGGTCCCGGGAGTGTCTCAGTATTTACAGGGGGTCCCAGGAGTGTCTCCGTATTTGCAGGGGGTCCCGGGAGTGTCTCAGTATTTGCAGGGGGTCCCGGGAGTGTCTCAGTATTTGCAGGGGGTCCCCGGAGTGTCTCAGTATATACAGGGGGTCCCGGGAGTGTCTCAGTATTTGCAGGGGGTCCCGGGAGTGTCTCAGTATATACAGGGGGTCCCCGGAGTGTCTCAGTATTTGCAGGGGGTCCCGGGAGTGTCTCAGTATATACAGGGGGTCCCAGGAGTGTCTCAGTATTTGCAGGGTCTCCAGGAGTGTCTCAGTATTTGCAGAGGGTCCCGGGAGTGTCTCAGTATTTTCAGGGTCTCCAGGAGTGTCTCAGTATTTGCAGGGGCTCCCCGGAGTGTCTCAGTATATACAGGGGGTCCCGGGAGTGTCTCCGTATTTGCAGGGGTCGCAGGAGTGTCTCAGTATTTGCAGGGGGTCCCAGAAGTGTCTCAGTATTTGCAGGGGTCCCGGGAGTTTCTCAGTATTTGCAGGGGGTCCCGGGAGTGTCTCAGTATTTGCAGGGGGTCCCAGAAGTGTCTCAGTATTTGAAGGGGTCCCAGGAGTGTCTCAGTATTTGCAGGGGGTCCCAGGAGTGTCTCAGTATTTGCAGGGGTCTCCAGGAATGTCTCAGTATTTGCAGGGGGTCCCAGAAGTGTCTCAGTATTTGCAGGGTCTCCAGGAGTGTCTCAGTATTTGCAGGGGTCTCCAGGAATGTCTCAGTATTTGCAGGGGGTCTCCAGGAGTGTCTCAGTATTTGCAGGGGTCTCCAGGAATGTCTCAGTATTTGCAGGGGGTCCCAGAAGTGTCTCAGTATTTGCAGGGTCTCCAGGAGTGTCTCAGTATTTGCAGGGGGTCCCAGAAGTGTCTCAGTATTTGCAGGGTCTCCAGGAGTGTCTCAGTATTTGCAGGGGTCTCCAGGAATGTCTCAGTATTTGCAGGGGGTCTCCAGGAGTGTCTCAGTATTTGCAGGGTCTCCAGGAGTGTCTCAGTATTTGCAGGGGGTCCCGGGAATGTCTCAGTATTTGCAGGGGGTCCCGGGAGTGTCTCAGTATTTGCAGGGGGTCCCGGGAGTGTCTCAGTATTTGCAGGGTCTCCAGGAGTGTCTCAGTATTTGCAGGGGGTCCCGGGAGTGTCTCAGTATTTGCAGGGTCTCCAGGAGTGTCTCAGTATTTGCAGGGGGTCCCGGGAGTGTCTCAGTATTTGCAGGGTCTCCAGGAGTGTCTCAGTATTTGCAGGGGGTCCCGGGAGTGTCTCAGTATTTGCAGGGGGTCCCGGGAGTGTCTCAGTATTTGCAGGGGTCTCCAGGAGTGTCTCAGTATTTGCAGGGGGTCCCAGAAGTGTCTCAGTATTTGCAGGGTCTCCAGGAGTGTCTCAGTATTTGCAGGGGGTCCCGGGAATGTCTCAGTATTTGCAGGGGGCCCCGGGAGTGTCTCAGTATTTGCAGGGGGTCCCGGGAGTGTCTCAGTATTTGCAGGGTCTCCAGGAGTGTCTCAGTATTTGCAGGGGGTCCCGGGAGTGTCTCAGTATTTGCAGGGGGTCCCAGAAGTGTCTCAGTATTTGCAGGGGGTCCCGGGAGTGTCTCAGTATTTGCAGGGGGTCCCAGAAGTGTCTCAGTATTTGCAGGGGGTCCCGAGAGTGTCTCAGTATTTGCAGGGGGTCCCGGGAGTGTCTCAGTATTTGCAGGGGGTACCAGAAGTGTATCAGTATTTACAGGTGGTTCCTGTGCAGAATTGTTTTAAGGGACGGTAGCAGTCAGTTGACTCTGTAGACGAGCTCCTGTGCACCCAGTCAGATGCCCTTTCACTGGGAGCTCTGATAGGTGGGCTGGGGTGTTTAGGTTGAGGTGCAGATGGTTTCGCTTCACTGAGGTTGCCCCACTGACATCTGTGCAGCAACAGTTAACAGTGTGCAGACCTTGTTTTTGGTAGAGTTTTTTTTTCACTGTACTTGACGCCACGTCCGGTTGTGCTGTGTGGGGCGGAGCGCCACGTCGGCAGCGTTGAGCCAGGAGAGACTGGGAGCCGTGGAGCAGCCGAGAGGGTCGGTGACACCGGGACCGGGGCAGCGGCGTTACCCCGATCAGAGGAGAGGAGCGACCTCCAGTCGGAGAGGAGAGGAAGCCACAGAATGGTGAAGGTAGGAGGAGTTGGGGCGCCCCGGGCTTTGTGTCTCTCGGATCTTCATTTTCTGTTATCACAGAGAAAAAAAAACCACAACTTTGTTTGTTTGAAGGAAGTTCTCGGATTTGTAAAATTAAAATTGCTCGTGCATTTTTTAATCAGTTAGTTGCAATATTTTTTTTAAACAGACGAGTTCACCAATGTTCTTGTCACCGTGTCTCCAGAGAGAGAATTGATATTGTTTGCCCAAATTAAATGTTTAAGAAGCTGGGGATCTTCACGAAGAGCGTGCTGGCAACTGTTTACTATTGTTTGGCATGGGAGAGAAGGGTATTTGTCACTTGCACGGTGCTAAAACGAGGTGAAAGTGACACGATTGTGCATTTCAGTGCACTTTGCACAGCTGCGTGGCGTGTTAGCAAGCAAGTGAAGTAAGGTTGCACATCCATTTCAAACGCAGTTTGCCCCATCCTGTCATCCCAGCTGCTCAGTGACAAGTCAGCAGTGCCATGTCACCAAGGGGAAGACTTCAGTCCGATTGGGCGGTTAGGTTGGGTCTGACGTGCTGTGCAGTTTAAAGAGATGTCTTTCTTCATGCAGGGCCCTGGTGCGCGGAATTGCCTTTGTCTGTTTCGGTGTCTTGCTCGTCATTGTTTTTGCACTGAGTTTACAGCAGCTGCCGTTGGATTGTTCTGGGTTGCCTGTTACCCTGATGCTATCGGTGGTTTAAAGCACTGCAAGACTCAACATGGGATCTCGGGTATTGATTGGCAGATGCGAGAGCTGTCTGCCCCAGTTGTTGACCTATATCGGCATCGGGAGGGGGTCAGTTGTACTTGGAAGCAGTTCTTTGGGACCCTATAATGGCCTTTCTTGTCTCTGCAATGACCGCAAGGCCCCAATGCAACTTAAGTTTATTAAATGCATGTCCACAGCTCAGAGCAGCTAGGCATTACACAGGAGGGCTTTCTTCAAACTACCTGCAAGATTCAAGGCCAAACTGGGATATGGGTTGGTGATATAAAGGGGAGGTGGCAGCGACTCCCCTGGTGGTCACTGAGTACCCTGGGAGGGGCATCAGCCTCATGGCAGGCAAGTTTCTTCATTGAGACCCACCCTTACACGTAGATCTGGGCTACGCAGTTGGTGATGGACTTGAATGTCTAGAACATCAACAACAGGAACTTGCTTTTATATAGCGCCTTTAATGTAGTAAAACGTCCCCAGACACTTCACAGGAGCATTACCAAACAAAATTTGACACCAAGCCACATACGGAGTTATTAGGGCAGGTGACCAAAAGCTTGGTCCAAGAGCGAGGTTTTAAGGAGCGTCTTAAAGAAGGAGACAGAGGTGGAGAGGTTTAGGGAGGAAATTACAGAGCTTGAGATCTAGATAGCTGAAGGCACGGTCGCCAATGGTAGTGCGATGAAAATCAGGGATGAGCAAGAGGTCAGAATTGGAGGAATGCAGAGTTCTCGGAGGGTTGTAGGACTGGAGGAGGTTACAGAGGAGGGGGCGGAGGCCATTGAGGGATTTGAACAGGAGGATGACCTTTTTAAATTTGAGGCATTGCTGTGTGGCTGGCATGTTGCACATTGCCCTACATAGGTCCTTCTACCCTGCTGAGGGCAGATGTCTATCTTGAAGCTTGATTGTGTTCCAGTGAGTCAAGGAATTCCTCTTGCGACTCTGAACCTCCAGCTGGTGGAACCATTGCTCATTGAGGTAAGGTGTGTGTACATACTGCAGTCAGGAGGATGGTGGCAGCACATTCACACGTGGTATAATGAGTCATGGTGCTCCCCATGCTTCTCATGAGGACTTCCTGATACCTGCCATCTACCTAGTTCAGGCCCAAGCCCCACATTTGCCAGTTAACTTGGTCTTTGCACCTAGGGCCTCTGCCTGCACAGAAACATGCAGAGGCCTTTCAAACTGGGGCTGCTTGAGTATGTAATGGCTAGAGGCAGCGAGACAAGACCTGAGTGACTGCAGAGCAACAGACGAGGCAGCGAGGGAGGGAATGATTGAGAACTGTTTCTCAGGCACACCAAGGGTCGGGGAGGAGGGTCTGGCAGCTGGGAGAGAGACACCACGCAGCTGACGGTAGATTTCAAACAGTGCTTGGAGCAGGCGCTCTGGTTAAGGTAGGCATTGTCCCTAACAGTGCATTTCTGTGGTTTGAGATTGGGTATCAACCGTGGCTCAGTGGGTAGCACTCTCACTTCTGAGTCAGAAGGTTGTGGGTTCAAGTCCCACTGCAGAGACTTGAGCACAAAAACCTAGGTTGACAAACTAGTGCAGTGTTGAGGGAGTGCTGCACTGTCGGAGGTGCCTTCTTTCGGATGAGACGCTAAAGAAAGACTCCATCTTCCCTCTTAGGATGGACATAAAATACCCCATGGCACTCTCTTCAAGAAGAGCAGTGGAGTTCTCCCTGGTGTCCCGGCCAATATTTATCCCTCAGCCAACATTACTAAAAAAAACAGATTATTTGGTCATTATCACATTGTTGTTTGTGTGAGCTTGCTTTGTGCTAATTGACTACATTACAACAGTGACTACACTTCAAAAGTACTTCATTGGCTGTAAAGCGCTTTGGGACGTCCTGCCGTGGTGAAAGGCGCTATATAAATGCAAGTTCTTTCTGTTGGGGATCACTCCTTGGTCTTTGTACCTCAAAACCCCTATCTGCACAAGAACAGCCTCGATTCACAATCCAGTACCCTGAACTTCAGATGACAGACTCAGACGGAACACATTAAAGTCAGAGGTTACGGGTTTGTCTGAAGTTTTGAAAGCTGTAAGCAGAAGTACTGCAATCCTTGCATCTTCCATATTAGCATAATGCAAGCTCCACTCTCATCATCCTGGGGATAATCCTACTGAATTTAGAATACATCACTGAAACTTAAACAATGGTGTTGATTTTATGACTGTTAAACACTGAATGATGATAACACACTGCGAGGTCAAACACCTCTGGATAAATAGTAAAGTTGGAGATGGATGGATGATCTGATCGAGGTGTTTAAAATGTTAAAAGGGTTTGATAGGGTATATACAGAGATACTGTTTCCTCTGGTGGGGGGGGAATCAAGAACAAGGGGACATAATAGAAGTTTGTGGTTGAGCTGGCTGCACAGTGGCATGCCCAGTGATGGAAGATCCTTTGTGACAGACTTGATAATCCAATCGGGGTCTACAGAGCACCAGTGGCTCATTGGTGTACTCCTCCTAGTCCAATTAATCACCGGGGGCTGAGATTCACCCAATCAGCTCCAGAAAGAAAGACTTGCATTTCTATAGCACCTTTCACCACCTTGGGACATCCCAAAGCCAATGAAGTATTTTTGAAGTGTATGTATATACCCTGTATATACGCATTTGTATATATTCATTGTGTTATCTGTGTATATCTATAAATGCGTGTGTATACGTGTGTGTGTGTGTATATGCGTGTATGTGTCTGCATGCATTATGTGCGTGTGTATTGCCAGTTTACGCACAGCAAGCTCCCACAAGCAGCAGTGTGATAATGGCCAGATAATCCTTTTTTTCTCTCTCTCCCCCTACAGCAGCTGTCTCTCATTCTGCCAGCATTTCACACTTCTAGCCACCTTTTGTTTCTTAACCTGTCCCATTACCATCTCTTCTTGCCTTGAGCATCTCTTAATGTCTCTACTTACCGTAGTTATTCCTCCCCCCAGCCTCCCCCTTGCTTTTTTATCTGTTTCATTTCCTGCTTTTTTCTCAGTTCTGACCGAAGGGTTTCGACCTGAAACGTTAACTCTGTTTCTCTCTCCACGGATGTTGCCTGGCCTATTGAGTTTTTCCAGCGTTTTCTGTTGTTGTTTCAATTTTCCAGCATCCGCAGTATTTTGCTATCTAATCTGTTTTAGGTGTTGGTTAAGGAATAAATATTGACATAATGCCATGAAATCTGTTGCGTCCCACCTGAGAGGGCAGACGGGTCCTTGGTTTAATGTCTCATCCGAAAGACGGCACCTCCAACAGTGCGGCTCTCCCTCACCACCAATGCCCCTGCCTACACATTCAGAGTCTGGTGCGCAGATCGGTACATGTGCAAGGTGTGTTGCACGGTCAGATTGTTATAAATCGGACCTCTGGGGAACGTAGTCCGTCCTGTCCCAGCCCCAGCAGAACACCGCACAGTAAGAATTTCACAAGGGTTTAAGTGCGAGCTGTTTGGGGGAAGAGAAGCATTGTCCTTTGGTGTGTTGCCTCAGCAGGTTAGTACAGTGGGGGGCATGTTGGGTGCTAATGATGAACTCTGTCATGCCTGACATTATGAATGAGTTTGGTTTTCCTCTTCAATCCCCGCTTTTCTCTTTTGAAGGCGCTGATTTTCACTGGGGCTCTGTTCCATTATTGGTTCCATGGTGCAGGCAGCTCTCCCATACCTCGTACAGTGGCTGTTCCTCATATGAGCATAGATCTCACGTGTTGGCAGAGCTTCGATCATAGGATGGGCAGAGAAAGAAGAGAACAACAAAATAGCCTAGCTCTATCTATCTATCTATCTCATGCACATGTATAATACACACCACACACAAATATACACACAATGCACGCAGACACACACACATGCGCATATAGATATACACAGACAACACACATGAATATTTACAAATGCACACATATATACACACAGGCATACACAACACACACACGCATACATGCATGCAGACACGTGTACACACATATTTACACACATTCCAACAGGGATACATGGATAGTGATCAGCAGCAGGATCCTTGTGTGACTTGATGTTTTCCTATCCTCCCTTGCTCAGCCTCACTCTGGCCATTTCTGGGACCTGCAGTCCTGCCCTGGCTGGGATCAGCTGACTCTGGGCAGACAAGGGATCCAATCTGGGACCTTCCTGCTCTCTCTATACTAATTGGTGCAGTCACCAACTGAGCCATTTGGCAAGTTAATCTTGTTATCCTGGTTTTAATGAGATCCACCCACTAGTTGCTTTACTGTGTGTCCGGATATTTAACCAGGACGTAAGTCAGCTGACTAATAAAGATGGTCACATTTTTTGCCCGGGTCCTTAAAACCTACCTCTTTGACCAAGCTTTTGGTCACCTGTCCTAATCTCTCCTTATGTGGCTCGGTGTCAAATTTTTTGTCTTTTAATACTCCTGTGCAGTGCCTTGGCAAGTTTTACTACGTTAAAGGCGCTATATAAATTCAAGTTGTTGTTGTTGGGTGTCCAGTTTTGGAGGATGACTGGAGTTAGCTCTGCTCTTTGTACCTCTCCATCCCCCCGACCCCATCTGTCACAGGGACAGACAGCAGAGGTCAGTGCTCTCGGCAGTTCCCAGACACCACTGAACACAATGACATAACGGACGTAGAATTTAAATAGCATTTTTTTATTATAAAATAACTGATGTACTCTTTGGCTCCTGTTTATCTCAAGCTAAATGATTCATTCTGTGTGAGCTGGAGGGAACTGTTGCTCTGAAATATAACCAGGGGACTACTTTGCAAAGCTGTGAGGGAGGAGATTTCAGCCCCAGGCCCTGTTCACGAGTGCCCCAGGTGTACGGGAGATCTGAGCTTTAATAGTTACGTGGCTGATCCCCTGTGGGTTTGGGAATAAGCTGTGTGCTCATGCAGGCAAACCCGGTGGGTCCCAACTCTACAGTATTTTTAGTTCCCCTTGTTAGGGGAATTACAGTACCTGCTGCAATTGAGACTGGTGCCATCTTCATTTCCCTCCAGCTCTTAAATTTTGAGAAAGACTTGCATTTTGAAAGGTGTCAGCTGTGGCTCAGTGGTGACACCATCGCCTCTGAGTCAGAAGGTCGTGGGTTCAAGCCCCACTCCAGTGACTTCTGCCCATAATCCAGGCTGACACTCCAGTGCAGTACTGAGGGAGCGCTGCACTGTCAGAGGTGCTGTCTTTCAAATGAGACATTAAACTATGGCCCTATCTGCCCTCTCAGTTGGATGTAAAAGATCGTGTGGCAGTACTTCGAAGAAGAGCAGGGGAGTTATTCCCAGATGTCCTGGTCAATAATTATCCCTCAACCAACATCACTGGTAAATATCTCATTGAGTGTGGGTTCTTGCTGTGTGCAATTTGGTTGCCACATTTCCTACATTACAACAGTGACTGCACTTTAAAAAGTACTTCATTGGCTGTAAAGCACATTGGGTTGCCCTGGGGTAGTGAAAGGCGTTATAGAAATGCAAGTTCTTTCTTCAAAAAGAATTGAGAACCGTACTTTGGGCATACCCAGGTTCATTAAATGAATTCCCTTTTCCCCCCCTCGCCAGTTTTCTCCACTCCCCATAAGGCATCAAGTCCCCGGTGATGTCCCAGTCTCCAGGCGCCTCTCCCCTCCCCTGACCAGGTGACGATTCTTCATGTGTAAGACTGGACATTGAGTGTCAGGAACCTGTCCATGGGAGCGCCTGTCATCACCCAGTGTCCATGATCTGTGCACTTGCTGCAGCGGTTCGAGGTTAGTGATCTGCACTGGGAACCCTGTTTGGTTTCTAAACACTAATGGACTGGCACAAAAAGTAATCAAAAAGGTGAATGGCATGTTGGCCTTTATCTCAAGGGGGCTGGAATACAGAAGTGAGGAAGAGCCTCTGTCAGACCCCATCTGGAGCACTGCGTTCAGTTCTGGGCACCGCACCTCAGTAAGGATATATTGGCCTTGGAGGAGGTGCAGCGCAGATTCACCAGAATGAGACCGGGGCTTAAAGGATTAAATTATGAGGACTGGTTGCATAGACTTGGCTTGTATTCCTTTGAGTTTAGATGGTTGAGTAGTGGTCTAATCAAAGTGTTTAAAATGATAAAGGGATTTGATAGGGTAGATACAGATCCATTCAGGAATTAAATCAGGAATTATTAGATTATTATTAGAAATTTGGAATTCTCTCCCCAAAAGGCTGTGGATGCTGAGGGACAATTTAAATTTTCAAGACTGAGATCAATAGATTTTTCTTGGGTAAGGCTATCAAGGGCTATGGAGCAAAGATGGGTTAATGGAGCTGAGATACAGGTCAGCCATGATCCAATAGAATGACGGAACAGATTTGAGGGGCTGAATGGCTCATGCCTCCTATGTTTCCTATGGTTTTTCCCTCCTTAACCTAAGGGCTCTGAGGCCAGTTGTCGGGCCACTGCGGCACCTCGGGATGAATCAACTAACTCCGCATAGACTGGAGATCAAACCTGATACCTTTTGTAGTTCGTATTGTTCACCTACTCACTGAACTCTTACTGGTTAGACACAGTCATCTATCCATTGTATGTGTTTGAACATGCCTGTTCATCCATGACAGGTCCACCTCTCCGGTGCATAATGGCTGGCACTGGATGCTTTTTGTGGTGTGGAGTTGAGCAATGAAAGGGACATGGAGGGTAACTTTCACCTTCACCACCAGGACACTAACCTGGTGGAGCGGATCATCCGTCTATTGTACAATCCGCCTGATTTTCATCCTGTTGATTCCATTGGGATCTAAATTGGACAGTTTCTACAACAGGTGGGAGGTCCACTCCACTCGGTTATCACCCAGGTAGTGAAAATTACTGAGACTGAGGGTATTGAGCGTAGACCGGGGGGGTAATGGGGGGAGACCGGGGTGGAGGGGGGATAATGAGGGTAGACCAGGGGGTAATGAGGGTAGACCAGGGGGTAATGGGGGAGACCGGGGTGGAGGGGGATAATGAGGGTAGACCGGGGGGTAATGAGGGTAGACCAGGGGGTAATGGGGGAGACCGGGGTGGAGGGGGGATAATGAGGGTAGACCGGGGGGGTAATGGGGGAGACCGGGGTGGAGGGGGGGATAATGAGGGTAGACCAGGGTGGGGGGGGTAATGAGGGTAGACCAGGGGGTAATGGGGGAGACCGGGGTGGAGGGGGGATAATGAGGGTAGACCGGGGGGGTAATGGGGGGAGACCGGGGTGGAGGGGGGATAATGAGGGTAGACCAGGGGGTAATGAGGGTAGACCAGGGGGTAATGGGGGGAGACCGGGGTGGAGGGGGGATAATGAGGGTAGACCAGGGGGTAATGGGGGAGACCGGGGTGGAGGGGGGATAATGAGGGTAGACCGGGGGGGTAATGGGGGAGACCGGGGTGGGGGGGTTAATGAGGGTAGACCGGGGGGGGTAATGAGGGTAGACCGGGGTGGGGGGGTTAATGAGGGGAGACCGGGGGTTAATGAGGGTAGACCAGGGTGGGGGGGGGTTAATGAGGGTAGACCGGGGGGGGAGGTAATGAGGGAGACCGGGGTGGGGGGGGTTAATGAGGGGAGACCGGGGGGGGTAATGAGGGTAGACCAGGGGGTAATGGGGGAGACCGGGGTGGGGGGGGTTAATGAGGGTAGACCGGGCGGTAATGGGGTAGACCAGGGGGTAATGGGGGAGACCGGGGTGGGGGGGGGGGGTTAATGAGGGTAGACCGGGGGGGTAATGAGGGTAGACCAGGGGGTAATGGGGGAGACCAGGGGGGGGGGGGGGGGGGGGGGGGTATTATGTGGGGAGACCGGGGTGGGGGGGGTTAATGTGGGGAGACCGGGGGGGGCGGGGTGGGATAATGAGGCTAGACCAGGGGTGGGAATTGTGGGGAGACCGGGGGATATTGAGGGAAGACCGGGGCGGGGTGGGGGGGAGACTGGGGGTATTGATTACATAGGATATACAGCACAGAAACAGGCCATTCGGTCCAACCAGTCTATGTCGGTGTTTATGCTCCACTCGAGCCTCCTCCCGTCTTTCCTCATCTAACTCTATCAGCATAACCCTCTATTCCCTTCTCCCTCATATGCTTATCTAATCGCCCCTTAAATGTATCTATACTATTCGCTTCAACCACTCCCTGTGGTAGCGAGTTCCACATTATCACCACTCTCTGGGTAAATAAGTTTCTTCTGAATTCCCAATTTGATTTTTTGGTGACTATCTTATTTTGATGACTCTAGTTTTGCTCTTCCCCACAAGTGGAAACACTCTCTCTGTATCTACTCTTATCAAAACCTTTCATGATTTTAAAGACCTCTATTAGGTCACCCCTCAGCCTTCTCTTTTCAAGAGAAAAGAGACCCAGCCTGTTCATCCTTTCCTGATAGGCATAACCTTGCATTTCTGGTATCATCCTTGTAAATCTTCACTGCACCCTCTCCAGTGCCTCCACATCCTTTTTATAATATGGCGACCAGAATTGCACACAGTACTCCGTGTGGTCTAACCAGGATTCGATACAAGTTTAGCATAACTTCACTACCTTTCAGTTCTATCCCTCTAGAAATAAACCCTCGTGCTTGGTTTGCTTTTTTTATGTCTTTGTTAATCTGTGTCAATACTTTTAGTGATTTGTGTATTTGTACTCCGAGATCCCTTTGTTCCTCTACCCCATTTAGATTCTTATTTTCCAAGTAATATGTGACCTCCCTATTTTTTTTACCAAAATGTAATACCTCACATTTATCTGGGTTAAGTTTCATTTGCCAATTATATGCTCATGCTGCAAGTTTATTAATGTCTTCTTGTAATTTTTTTTAAAATTCGTTTATGGGATGTGGGCATCGCTGGCAAGGCCAGCATTTATTGCCCATCCCCAGTTGCCCTCGAGAAGGTGGTGGTGATCCGCCTTCTTGAACCGCTGCAGTCAGTGTGGTGAAGGTACTCCCACAGTGCTGTTAGGTAGGGAGTTTCAGGATTTTGACCCAACGACGATGAAGGATTGGCGATATAGTTCTAAGTCAGGATGGTGTGTGACGTGGAGGGGAACTTGGAGGTGGTGGTGTTCCCATGCGCCTGCTGCCCTTGTCCTTCTATGTAGAAGAGGTCGCGGGTTTGGGAGGTGCTGCCGAAGAAGCCTTGGCAAGTTGCTGCAGCGCATCTTGTAGATGGTACACACTGCAGCCATGGTACGCTGATGGTGGAGGGAGTGAATGTTTAAGGTGGTGGATGGGCTGCCAGTCAAGCGGGCTGCTTTGTCCTGGATGGTGTTGAGCTTCTTGAGTGTTGTTGGAGCTGCACTCATCCAGGCAAGTGGAGAGAATTCCATCACTCCTTACTTGTGCCTTGTAGATGGTGGAAAGGCTTTGGGGAGTCACGAGGTGAGACACTCGCCGCAGAATACCTAGCCTCTGACCTGCTCTTTGCCGCAGTATTTATGTGGCTGGTCCAGTTAAGTTTCTGGTTCATGGTGACCCCCAGGATGTTGATGGTGGGGGATTCGGCGATGGTAATGCTGTTGAATGTCAAGGGACGGTGGTTAGACTCTCGCTTGTTGGAGATAGTCATTGCCTGGCACTTGTGTGGCGCGAATGTTACCTGCCACTTATCAGCCCAAGCCTGAACGTCGTCTAGGGCATGGACTACTTCATTCATTATCTGAGGCGTTGTGAATGGTGCTGAACACTGCGCAATCATCAGCGAACATCCCCATTTCTGACCTTATGTTGGAGGGAGGGTCATTGATGAAGCAGCTGAAGATGGTTGGGCCGAGGACACTGCCCTGAGGAATTCCTGCAGCAATGTCCTGGGTCTGTGATGATTGACCTCCAACCACCACAACCATCTTCCATTGTGCTAGGTATGACTCCAGCCAGTGGAGAGTTTTCCCCCTGATTCCCATTGACTTCAGTTTTTCTGGGGCTCCTGATGACGCACTCGGTCAAATGCTGCCTTGATATCGAGGGCAGTCATTCTCACCTCACCTCTGGAATTCAGCTCCTTTGTCCATGTTTGGACCAAGGCTGTAATGAGGTCGGGAGCCAAGTGGTCTTGGCGGAACCCAAACTGGGCATCAGTGAGCAGATTATTAGTGAGTAAGTGCCGCTTGATAGCACTGTCGATGACACCTTCCATCACTTTGCTGATGATTGAGAGTAGACTGATGGGGCGGTAATTGGCCGATTGGATTTGTCCTGCTTTTTGTGGACAGGACATACCTGGGCAGTTTTCCACATTGTGGGATAGATACCAGTGTTGTAGCTGTACTGGAACAGCTTGGCTAGAGGCGCGGCTAGTTCTGGAGCACAAGTCTTCAGCTCGATAGCCGGGATGTTGTCAACAGCCCCTTTGCTGTATCCAGTGCGCTCAGCCATTTCTTGATATCACGTGGAGTGAATCGAATTGGCTGAAGACTGGCTTCTGTGATGGTGGGGACTTCAGGAGTAGGCTGATGTGGATCATCCACTCGGCACTTCTGGCTGAAGATGCAGTCCTCCTCAGTATTGGCTCCCCCCCCCCCCCCCCCAATTTGGTGTCGTTCGCAAATTTAGAAATTATGTTTATGATTCCAAGGTCTAGATCGTTAATATAAATTGTGAACAACAGTGGTGCCAGCACTGATCCTTGTGGAACATCATTTCCCACCTTCTGCCACTGTGAATAGCTATCCTTTAGACCTACTCTCTGCTTTCTGTCTTGAAGCCAGTTAGCTATCCATTTTGTTACTTGTCCCCTGACTCCGCATTCCCTGGCCTTATTCATTAGTCTATTATGTGGTACCTTATCGAAGGCCTTTTGAAAATCTAGATAAATTACATCTACTGCATTACCCTTGTCTGTTACCTCTTCAAAAAAAATTCAATTAGGTTGGTCAAGCAAGACTTTCCCTTTTGAAATCCATGCTGACTTTATTATTATATTTTTCGTTTCTAGATGTTCTTCTATTTTCTCCTTTAGTAGGGATTCCATTATTGGGGGGGGGGGGGACCCAGGGTATTGGGGAGATTGAGGCTATTGGGGGAGATTGAGGCTATTGGAATGTTTGTTTGAACATTGTGACTCGGTTTCCATTTCTGGCTCTGTTTGGGTCACCTTGTTGTCGCAGTTGCCTGATTTCAAAGGTTGTGTAACGTTCTGGCTCTGTCCAGAACAGTCCAATGCTTCACATAACCAACATACTTGGAATAGCCTGCACTCAAATCCCAGGAGCAAGATTGGAATTTTATTTATTTTCCATTTCAGTGCAGCCTCATTAAACACAGTATAAGCCCCCGCACCCTGAACCCACACACCTTGAACCCATTTCCATCGAGGGTGTTGCTATGGCCTATTTCTAGCATTCTCCACTTGGTGAAGGTCTAGCTCTTGCTCGGGTACTGCTCCATTGGGAAGACTGAAGCCATTGTCTTCCGTCCCCGCCACAAACTCTGTTCCCTCGACACTGATTCCATCCCTCGACACTGATTCCATCCCTCGACACTGATTCCATCCCTCTCCTGGCCACTGTCTCAATCTTAGTGTCCTATTTTACCCTGAGCTTCCGACC
This sequence comes from Squalus acanthias, assembly GCA_030390025.1. NCBI lineage: Eukaryota > Metazoa > Chordata > Chondrichthyes > Squaliformes > Squalidae > Squalus > Squalus acanthias. Next base: position 1,842,234 of record JASTWF010000046.1, read on the forward strand.
ACATATCCTCTCTACATATCGCCAAGACCACCAACTTCCACCTTCATACCATCGTCTGTCTCCACCCCAACCTAAACCCTTCTGCAGCTGAAAACCTCATCCATGCTTTTGTTACCTAAAGACTCAACTATTCCAATAATCTCCTGGCCGGCTTCTCATCTTCCATAAACTTGAGCTCATCCAAAACTCTGCTGCCCGTATCCTAACTCGCACCAAGACCCAGTCAACCATCGCCCCTGTGCTCGCTGACCATTCTTGTGTTCAACTCCCTCCATGGTCTCACCTCTCCCTACCTCTTGTCACCATCTCTAACCCTACAACCCTCAGAGATCACTGCGTTCCTCCAGCTCTGGCCTCTTGTGCATCCCCCCACTGCATTCGTCCCACCATTGGCGGCCGTGCCTTCAGCTGCCTAGGCGCTAAGCTCTGGAATTCCCTCCCTAAACCTCTGTCTCTCCACCTCTCTCTCCTACTTTAAAACCCACCTTAAAACGTGCCAAGATTTTAGTCACCTGTCCTAATGTCTCCTTCTTTGTCTCGGTGTCAATCTTTGTCTGATTACGCTCCTGTGAAGCGTCTCGGGACGTTTTGACTGCATTACAGGCAAGTTGTTGTTGTAGTGTGTTACTGTACAGTGTTGGGGCTGAGATTTGGGAGTGTGTGTCAATCACTTTCAGTGTCAGATCTGTAACCTCCAGTTCTGAACCCTAGTTATACAACTGAAAATCCTTCAACGCAAGTGTTGAAGATAGAATCTTTAATTGTACTGCTCAGTGCTTTTCATGATTAAGCAAAACGCCTGATAATTTGACACGTTACTGAAATTCCAGTGATAACGCTGGGTGATTTGTGATGTGCTGCAGTGACTGCGTGGCTCGACTTTCACGGTTGAAGGGCCAGAGGGAGTATGTGTAAAATGTAATCATGCATATTCTAATGGTTTTCATAGTTCTTTAGTAGGGTTTTAATCACCTTTCTGCAACATTTATATGCAGTTATGCGCTTTGATGCATTTCAGAGTTCCAAGTTAGATTGCAACACGGCCTGTCGTATTCTGGGTGCCAGGCAAGGTTCACGGATTCCCTGTTTAGCAAGTTTGATGGCCACAGATAAAAGCTGGCCTTTGACTACAGTTAATTGCGAGACTGATGATTAAAAGCTAATGGGGGCAGCTTCCTGCTCTGGTATCGCAGAGCTCGTTGAATCACGGGTTCCATTTCACATCTGAACAACTGGCAAAACACAGCAGGTCTATCAGTCTCTGACAAGACAGAGTTAATGTTTCAACCTTCATCAGAACTGGAAAAAGAAGGTATTTGGTCCACATGCTCCTCGTAGGAGTGACTAAAGCAAAGGGGGTGAACAACAATAACAAACCAGCAGGGCCTCAAACCAGCAGGAGAGCAGGGTGCGAACCAGCAGGAGAGCAGGGCGCGAACCAGCAGGAGAGCAGGGCGCGAACCAGCAGGAGAGCAGGGCGCGAACCAGCAGGAGAGCAGGGCGCGAACCAGCAGGAGAGCAGGGCGCGAACCAGCAGGAGAGCAGGGCGCGAACCAGCAGGAGAGCAGGGCGCGAACCAGCAGGAGAGCAGGGCGCGAACCAGCAGGAGAGCAGGGCGCGAACCAGCAGGAGAGCAGGGCGCGAACCAGCAGGAGAGCAGGGCGCGAACCAGCAGGAGAGCAGGGCGCGAACCAGCAGGAGAGCAGGGCGCGAACCAGCAGGAGAGCAGGGCGCGAACCAGCAGGAGAGCAGGGCGCGAACCAGCAGGAGAGCAGGGCGCGAACCAGCAGGAGAGCAGGGCGCGAACCAGCAGGGCGCGAACCAGCAGGACATAACCAACAGGTCACAAACCACATTTATATAGTGCCGTTAACGGGGTGGGGTGGAGTCCAAAAATGCTTCCCGGGAGCATTATCAGACAAAAATGGGTGCCAAGCAAAAGGAGATATTTGGAGGAGTGACCAAACATTTGGTCAAAGAGGTGATTTTTAAGGAGGGTTTTAAAGGAGGAGAGCACCGAGTTCCTTGCCCAAAGCACCAGAAATTTGTGTTGAACAGCTGCTGTCATAGAATAGAAACATAGAATGGTTAAAGCACAGGAGGAGGCCATTTGGCCCGTCGAGCCTGTGCCGGCTCTCTGCTGGTCCCCGCCCCCCCCCCCCCCCCGGCCCTTTCCCTGTAGCCATGCAATTTTTTCCCTTCAGGTACTTATCCAATTCCCTTTTGAAAGCCGTGATTGAGTCTGCCTCCACCCCCCTTTCAGGCAGTGCATTCCAGATCATAACCACTCGCTGCGTAAAAAGGTTTTTCCTCATGTCGCCTTTGGATCTTCTGCCAATCACCTTAAATCTGTGTCCTCTGGTTCTCGATCCTTCCGCCAATGCGAACAGTTTCTCTCTATCTACTCTGTCTAGACCCCTCATGATTTTGAACACTTCCATCAAATCTCTCCTCAATCTTCTCTGCTCTAAGGAGAACAACCCCAGCTTCTCCAGTCTATCCACGTAACTGAAGTCCCTCATTTCTTAATCATTCTTGTAAATCTTTTCTGCACCTTCTCTAAAGCCTTCACATCCTTCCTAAAGTGCGGAGCCCAGAATTGGACACAATACTCCAGTTGTGGCCGAACCGGTGTTTTATAAAGGTTCATCATAACTTCCTTGCTTTTGTACTCTATGCCTCTATTTATGAAGCCCATTATCCCGTATGCTTTTTTAACCGCTTTCTCAACCTGCCCTGCCACCTTCAACGATTTGTGCACATATACCCCAAGGTCTCTCTGTTCATGCACCCCCTTTAGAATTGTACCCTTTAGTTTATATTGCCTTTCCTCGTTCTTCCCACCAAAATGTATCACTTCACACTTTTCTGCGTTAAACTTTATCTGCCACATGTCCGCCCATTCCACCAGCCTGTCTATGTCCTCTTGAAGTCTATCCCTATCCTCCTCACTGTTCACTATACTTCCAAGTTTTGTGACATCTGCAAATTTTGAAATTGTGCCCTGTATACCTAAGTCCAAATTATTAATATATATCCAGAAAAGCAGTGGTCCTAGTACCAACCCCTGGGGAACACCACTGTATACCTTCCTCCAGTCCGAAAAACAACCATTCACCACTACTCTCTGTTTCCTGTCACTTAGCCAATTTCGTATCCATGCTGCCACTTTCCCTTTTATTCCATGGCAAGCCTATTATGTGGCACTTTATCAAACGCCTTTTGGAAGTCCATGTACACCACATCAACCGCATTGCCCTCATCAACCCTCTCTGTTACCTCATCAAAAAATTCAATCAAGTTAGTTAAACACGATTTGCCTTTAACAAATCCGTGCTGGCTTCCCTTAATTAATCCACACTTGTCCAAAGTGACTGTTAATTTTGTCCCAGATTATCGTTTCTAAAAGCTTCCCCACCACCGAGGTTAAGCTGACTGGCCTGTAGTTGCTGGGTTTATCCTTATACCCTTTTTTGAACAAGGGTGTAACATTTGCAATTTTCCAGTCCTCTGGCACCACCCCCGTATCTAAGGAGGATTGGAAGATTATGGCCAGTACCTCCGCAATTTCCACCTTTACTTCACTCAGCATCCTAGGATGTATCCCATCTGGTCCTGGTGACTTATCTGCTTTAAGTACAGCCAGCCTTTCTAGTACCTCCTCTTTATCAATTTTTATCCCATCCAGTATCTCAACTACCTCCTCTTTCACTATATCTTTGGCAGCATCTTCTTCCTTGGTAAAGATAGATGCAAAATACTCATTTAGTACCTCAGCCATGCCCTCTGCTTCCATGCGTAGGTCTCCTTTTTGGTCCCTAACCGGCCCCACCCCAACTCTTACTACCCGTTTACTATTTATATGCCTACAGAAGACTTTTGGATTCCCTTTTATGTTAGCTGCCAGTCTATTCTCATACTCCCTTTTTGCCCCTCTTATTTCCTTTTTCACTTCCCCTCTGAAATTTCTATATTCAGCCTGGTTCTCACTTGTATTCTCAACCTGACATCTGTCATACGCCCCTTTTTTCTGCTTCATCTTACTCTCTATCTCTTTCATCATCCAGGGAGCTCTGGCTTTGGTTGCCCTACCTTTCACCCCCTCATGGGAATGTACCTCGACTGTACCCAAACCATCTCCTCTTTAAAGGCAGCCTATTGTTCAATTACAGTTTTGATTCCAATTTACCCGGGCCAGATCTATTCTCCACCCACAGAAATTGGCCCTCCTCCAATTAAGTATTTTGACTCTAGATTGCTGTTTGTCCTTTTCCATAGCTAACCTAAACCTTATGATACTATGATCACTGTCTGCACATAATGGTGGTGGTTCTCTTACACCTGCAGAGAGTGCGGAGCAAGGAGGTTCCCAGGTCATGTTTGAACCTCATATTCCTTGTACCTAATTAGTAAAGTTAAAGTCCCTTTATTCTTTGTCTAACCAGTGCTGCGCACACCCTGGGAGTGTTTGATGGGGCAGTATAATGGGTGCTTTACTCTGTATCTATTAAATCTCCCCTTAACCTTCCCTACTCCTAAGGAGAATAATCCTAGCTTCTCCAGCCTTCCCACATAACTGAAGTCCCTCATCCCTGGTATCTTCCTAGTAAATCTCCTCTGCACCCTGTCAAGGGCTTGACATCCTTCCTAAAGTGTGGTGCCAGAATTGGCCACAATATTCCAGCTGAGGCCTAACCAGTGGTTTATAAAGATTTACCATAACTTCCGTGCTAATCATTGACTTAATCCAAAAGGATTCTGTTGGGACCACTTCACTGGTTTCCCTGTTTTGCTTCTTGTACTCTGTGCATTAACGGACTTTCATTCTAATTTGGATTCCCTTGGTTAGCAGTTTCTCCCTTTCATGCCTTCCCTCATCCTGATTTATTTTGCTAATTTGTCCTACTTAACTTCTTTCAACCTTTCTACCTCCTTATTCGTTATATATCTAAAACTTGCATTCTCTTCCAAGCTGCCTACGCTGCTTTGTTTCTCTTCCCCACCCCCTCCTCTGTCCTATCACCTTAAACCCACCCCCACCGTTCTCGTTAACCTCCTTGCAAGGATACTGGTCCCAGGTCTGTTCAGGTGTCGGCCATTCTGTCGATACAGCTTCTTCCTGCCCCAAAACTGATCACAACGCCCCCCCCCCCCATATGAAGATAAACCCTTCCGTCCTACACATCTCTCACCACACATGTACCTCCCTAAACCGAATGCTGTCGTCTGGTCAGTATGTGGCACTGGTTGTAATTTTAGGATTACTACCTTTTTGAGTTCCTGTTTCTTAATCCATCGCCTACCTCCTGGAGCTCTTCTTTTTGTTGCAGGATCTGACTTTATCCTTCTCTAAATCATTGGTTCGTTCATGAACCTTGACTTATGACTGATCCCCCTCCCTCTCCAAGATATTCTGCACATGCTCTTTTACCTCCCTTCTCCTGGCAACAGGAAGGGAAGGCACCTCTTGGGACTCACCGTTACAGAAGTAACTGTTTACTTATATTACCATCACTCTTTCCAATCTTCCCACTCCCACCGTGTTCCTGCATTCCCCTTCTCCCGTGCTCTTGGGAAGCACTTTTTCTCATGGCTGCCCTGGCCCCTGAAACAAGTACACCTGTATTGAAAACTTATTTAGCAATGCAGTGCCCTCAGGGGGACTCTCTCAACTCCTGCCCCTCTTCCCCACCTGATGGGTGATCACCAGCTTCCAACCTTGAACCTCCGTCTGGCTGTTTGACCTTGGGGTGACTGCCTCTTGGAACGTGTATTCCAGACATCTCCCTTTCTCTGCGATGTGAATTTCCCGCAGTTTCTCAACCTCAATAAAACTCTGAGCTTGGGATTTGCTCCGTTAAAGGCGCTATCTAAATGTAAGTTGTTGTTGTGAATGCAGCTGGAGACACTTTCCCGCTAGTGCGTTGGCCGCCGTATGTTAAAACCATCCAGGAACTCCCACATCCCATAAGATTCCCACAATTCAGGTCACAGTTGCCCCTGACATTATAATCCTTTTTTTAAAAAAAATTATTCATTCTCAGCATTTGTTGCCCATCCCTGATTCCCCTTGAGAAGGTGGTGGTGAGCAACATCCCCGTAAGCTGCACTGCCTCCTGCGCGCCTGCCTCCCCCAATGCGCGGCACATTCAAAATTTTTTGCACGCACGGTATCTACAATGTAAAAGCTGGTGTGCAGCCTGCGCGGGACCTCTCGGACCACTGCGCGGCCGCGTGCGCACGTTAGCGGGAACTCTGGTGGTGAGCCGCCTTCTTGAACCGCTGCAGTCCGTGTGGTGAAGCTACTCCCACAGTGCTGTTAGGGAGGGAGTTCCAGGATTTTGACCCAGCGACCATGAAGGAACGGCGATATATTTCCAAGTCAGGATGGTGTGTAACTTTAGCTAACGTATGCAGAGATATATACATTTAAAAAAATATAATGAACAGTATAAAAGTCTAAAGGGCGAGTTCAACTTTTTATAGTACAATCTCGCAGGGAAAGCTGAATTTAACACAAAACTAAAAGCAATGCTTGTGACTATGCCAAGGCTCGTGCAGGCTTGCTGGGTCTTTGACTAGAATTCACTGAGCATATACGAGGTGGGGGGGGGTCGAGCGATTACACTCGAGCTTTGTGCGACATGATGGTTGAATATGTCGTGTCATAACAACAACAGCAACTTGTATTTATATAGCGCCTTTAATGTAGTAAAACGTCCCAAGGCGCTTCACAGGAGCGTAATCAGACAAAATTGACACCAAGCCACATGCGATATTAGGACAGATGATCAAAAGCTTGGTCAAAGAGGTAGGTTTTAAGGAGCGTCTTAAAGGAGGAAAGAGAGATAGAGAGGCGGAGTGGTTTAGGGAGGGAATTCCAGAGCTTAGGGCCTAGATAGCTGAAGGCACGGCCACCAATGATGGGGCAATGGAAATCGGGGCTATGCAACATGCCAGAATTGGAGGAATGCAGAGTTCTCGAAGGGTTGTAGGAGGTTACAGTGATAGGGAGAGGTCAAAGATACAGAGATATCAAGGCTGACGTTGGTTAGGGGCGTGTAGAATTAGCGTGAGAAGGGGGAGTGACTTTGCGTAACCTATCTTGGGAGATGGGTAGAGTTGGTGATCGGGTAAATCGTATCCAGTCTGTCGCAGTAATGGCTGGGTAGGTCACGCAGCCTTCTCTTGTTCCGTGTATCCTACTGTTCCCTATGGAGCTCCCGGTGGCATTCACTCCCTTTCTGTCCTTGTCATTTCAGGTTGTGAACGGCTCAGAAATGAACCGATCACCATCCCAAAGCAAGAAGGAGCCGGAAGTTCTCGACAGTGAACCAGCAGAAGGTAAGTGAGTCATCTGCTAACAGAAAACAAGGGAAAAAAGGAATCAGGTATTTAATTTCTCCTCCTCATTTAGGTTGCCTTGTGGCATGTGGCATTCCCCAGACGAGGAAACCAGTTATTAGGCAGTCCATGACTCTCCTGTAACCGGCCCCAGTGGGTATCGTGGGGCCTAGCCAGGAGTGATGCCCTTCCTCCTGCCCATGTAAAGCACCTTTCCCATCACTTGCTCCAGCCACCAGAATCAGCTGAGATGGGGAGTCACTGCACTGGAAGCGCATATTCATGAATCGACATTGAGTCACCTGTCCGAGGAGGTGGGACCGTATTTGGAACAGGAGTCGGCCATTCAGCCCTTCACTTGGATCATTCCTGATCTGTTTCTCAACTCCATTCACCCGCCTTGGTTCCGTAACCCTTAATATCCTTACCTAACAAAAATTTATTAATTTCAGTTTTGAAATTTTCAATTGAGACCCAGCCTCAACAGCTTTTTGTGGGGGGGGAAAGAGTTCCAGATTTCCACCACCCTTTGTGTGAAGATGTGCTTCCTGATATCACCCCTGAACGGCCTGGCTCTAATTTTTAGATTATGCCCCTTTGTTCTGGACTCCGTCTACACTATCAAATCCTTTAATCACCTTAAACACTTCATTTAGATCACCCCTTAATCTGCTATACTCAAGGGAATACAAGCCTAGTCTATGCAATCTGTCTTCATAATTTAATAAAAACTCAGTCCAGCTGGGTGTTTGAAACCTCGTTCCAATGCAGGGCGAGGTATTGGTGGCTGCATCCAGTCACTGGCAAACACCGCTGAGTAGCTGAGTCCCCAGACAGACTGCCCGTGAGTGCTGTTAAACCCTGGCACTGTCAAAATCTAGGTCACAGCAGAATGCCTCCACAATGCAAGATCTGAGTTTCATGTTGTCAGGAACACACTGGTGTTCTTGTGCTTATGACTGGCGTGGACTTGCTCTCGAGGTGGTGAGTGACGCCAGCTGGATTATTTCAAACGCTCAGTTTCACAGTGAAACAGAATGCAAATCGATTCCTGGTCCCCAAGTTAGCTGATCACGGCCGAGGCAGCTTTTGGTGTTTACAGCCAAACGTCAGCCGTGGCTCAGTGGTAGCACCCTCGCCTCTGAGTCAGAAGGTGGGTTCAAGTCCTACTCTGGAGACTTGAGCACATAATCCAGGCTGACGCTCCAGTGCAGTACTGAGGGAGTGCTGCACTGTCGTAGGTGCCGTCTTTCAGATGAGACTTTAAACCGAGGCCCCATCTGCCCTCTCAGGTGGACGTAAAATATCCCACACCACTACTTCGAAGAAGAGATGGGGAGTTCTCCCTGGTGTCCTGGCCAATATTTATCCCTCAATCAACATCACTAAAAAAAACAGATAATGTGGTCATTATCACATTGCTGTTTGTGGGAGCTTGCTGTGCACAAATTGACTGCCGCGTTTCCTCCATTACAACAGTGACTCCACTTCAATAGTACTTCATTGGCTGTAAAGCGCACTGGGGCATCCTGAGGTCGTGAAAGGCGCTGTATAAATCCAAGTTTATTTCCTTTCAGTTGGCCTCAGTACCCTAGTGTTAGGGAGAGGTTAAAAAAACAGCCAGGGTTGTTGCTGCTGGTCACTCTCCAGTGACCCTGGGTGGAAAGGCTTTGTTTTGACTCGGCCAGTGACTCCTCCTCTTCCTCCCCAGTTCCAGACTCCTCGAAGGATCATCCCAAGACAGAAGGCGGAATGATCTGGCGAGTGACCGGCGGCCTCTACAACATCACCAAGGGAGCCGTTGGCGCCACAGTGGGTGGCGTGGTGTGGCTTGGCGGCAAAGGGCTGGCGGTGACCAAGACGGCGGTCACTTCGGTGCCGGCGGTTGGCGTGGGACTGGTGAAGGGCGGCGTATCGGCTGTGGCGGTAGGTGTCTCGACGGTGGGCTCCACCGTGGCCAGTAAAGTACCTTTCACCGCCAAGAAGAAGGACAAATCCGACTAAAGAATCAACGACAGAGGGCCTGAAATGGACACACATGACTTGGACTGTGCCAGACCTGGGGGGTGGGGGGGTGGGTGGAAGGAATCGCTGTGTTCATCCTTTTGTCTGAGGGGTTGTGTTTCGGACCTTTGAGAGCATCAGCCTCTCACACACTGGGTCTTCCCTTCTGTGTGCTGGTCAATCTGAGCAGAGGTACACAGAGGAGCGTCAGTCTGGGTCACCTGGGGAGCTGATAACTCCATGGAACCAAAATCAATTGCACAAGAGAAGCTTAAACATTTTCAAAAAAACCCTAGGGGGAGATGGAGGGAGGGGAGGGGAGGGGGCTCTCAGAGCACTGATGTTAACTCCCCCTCCCCCCCCCCCCCCCCACCTCGAAAAAACGTACCTGTCGCCCGATTGGCAGGATTCTCATTTTTGAATGAAAGTTAGGCAGAGAACCAGAGCAGTAGTCACTGCGACAACTAAACTCTGGGTGAGAGATAGTGTGGGTGTCCTAATGTTAAAGAGGTGTGGCGTGTGAGGCTAAACACCCTACCTTACACTGTGATACAGTTTAAAGAGCTACACCTATTCCCGGGGATGGTGAGTTTCGACGGGGAATTAATTTTGTTCCAAATGAATTGTCATCCCCTCGGTTTCTGGCCTCGTACCTTTGCTGACCTTCACCGAGGAGATCCAGTTAATCAGAGCTGCCCTCAGTCATTAGGACTGAACTGTCAATATTTCAGTCTCGTCTCCCTGGGCAATGCTTAGGAAATCGTTTTTGCTTCCACTTTTTGTTTTTGGTGAGTTTTGTGGGTGAGGGGTGTTGGCGCTGGGGAATGGGACACTCTCCATTTCACACACCGAACTTCACTCCCGAGTACTGCTCGATTGAATGCAAAGTAGAGCTCCCTCTGCTCCATGCAAACAGTGGATTGAACAGGATTAGCCCCCTCGCCCACCCCAGCTAGGAATGTTCTGGGCCCTGTACATGACGATGCCTGTAAACTAGCAGAAATACACCCTCTAATGGTGGAGGTGTTGCTTCCCACTGTGCATGCGTTGTAAACAGCAGCATCGGGCAAAAGGCGCCAGTCCACACCTGACCTTTTAAGGGTCACCCTGGTGCGGCTGCCCCAGGGGTCAGTTGGTTCGTGCACTGCCCAGTCTGGTACTGACCTGCTGTGAAAGGCAGCAGCCTATAAGCTCAGGTTGGTCGTGTGAAAAACATGTTCTAAAGAAGGGTGGATATTACACGGTGCCTGTTAGAGACAGAGCAGAAATCGCAATAGAGGCTGGAACATTGGGCTGAGATCTGACATTCCCTTTTCTGCTTCTGAAGTTGGTAATGATTTTAATAATCTGGGAACAGGAGTAGGCCATTCAGCCCCTCGAGCCATATCAAAAGTAAGTGGGAATTGCCGTTTGTTTTAAAATACCAGACTGTCACATTGAATGCCAAAGCAAATGACAATCCAAAAAAATGCTCCTCTCTCTCTGGAGCTGCCACACTGTTGTGTGTTTATATCCGATGTGGTGCAGTAATGCTGTAAGAATAGGTACGTTACCTAGAGGTGGCTGTGCATGGGTCCTGAGCTCGAATGTGTGCGTTATGGTTGCCAACTGTGGTTGGACCGTATTCTGGAAGGTCTCATCACATGACCTTCCCCCTTCCAACTGCCTCCCCCGCACACTCCTGTTATTGATCGCCCTGTACCAATCGGTCAATAATGGCGGCCACAATCCCCTGTACTCTGTCCATCGTGTGGTTTTACTAGTTAGAGCGCGCATGCGCCAGGTCCCCATTGCATCCATTACAGGAGGTCCATTGCAAGCCTGCTGTTTGTTGCGAGTCCGACTGGGGCGAAACGGGAGAAGAGAACGTCCCTATGATTTTTCTCCCGGATGGTACGGGAGATTAATCATTAATTCCAGGAGACTCCAGGACAATCCGGGAGGGTTGGCAACCCTGGTGTGTGTTATAGTGAGTGATCGGCACTTGACAATCTCACTGTTGCCCTGAGGCTCTGATATTCCCACTCCCATCTCTGAAGGCCATGAGTGGGTCGTGTGTTAACAGGGAGCTTGAGGTTGTTCCCAGCTAGTGTCACTGTCCCTTCGGATTGTGGCATACATTTCTTGTGCTGAACTAGTTTGTAATCTAAGATGAGCTGTGACTGAATAAAATTAAGTTCCGTTTTTATTGCATGAGACCTGGGATTTTTGACGCTGTTTAGGGATTGCAAGGCGCAGTTCAGTTATTTTTTTTTCTGTGAAAATCTAAGTGGTATTAAAGATTAACCGCCATGTTCCTGGGACTTCAGCTGCAGAGAGTGTACCAAGTAACATCACTCAACCACCACAAACCTTAACTGGAGCATGTCTGATGTATCATGGCTTTGTAGTTTTATAGTAGTGTGCCCCGGGGCCCTGACTTTAGTGGGACTCCTCCACTCTACAGGCCCGACTTTAGTGGGACTCCTCTACTCTACAGGCCCGACTTTAGTGGGACTCCTGTACTCTACAGGCCCGCCTTTAGTGGGACTCCTGTACTCTACAGGCCCGACTTTAGTGGGACTCCACTACTCTACAGGCCTACCTTTAGTGGGACTCCTCTACTCTACAGGCCTGCCTTTAGTGGGACTCCTCCACTCTACAGGCCTGATTTTAGTGGGACTCCTCTACTCTACAGGCCTACCTTTAGTGGGACTCCTCCACTCTACAGGCCCGACTTTAGTGGGACTCCTCTACTCTACAGGCCTGATTTTAGTGGGACTCCTCTACTCTACAGGCCTGACTTTAGTGGGACTCCTCTACTCTACAGGCCTGCCTTTAGTGGGACTCCTCTACTCTACAGGCCCGACTTTAGTGGGACTCCTCTACTCTACAGGCCCGACTTTAGTGGGACTCCTCTACTCTACAGGCCTGCCATAGTGGGACTCCTCTACTCTACAGGCCTGATTTTAGTGGGCTTGCCACCTAATACTGAGCCCAAAATATGACCCAAGTAAGCTGAAAAATGGGCTTTTGAAAAAAAGAACAGACTTCTTGTCGGTTTACAATTTGGAGATTTCTAGACACCCTGCCCTAAAGCTAACCTACCTGTCCCAACATCAGTTGTGTTTTGGTCTGAGTTCCCAGTGAAGTGGGTGCGTAGGCTTGATGTAGCTGAGGTTTGTATCCACCCATCTCACATGGAGCTGTTCTTGTATGGCAGTGTGGGCTGCCTGCTGTTCAGTGTGTCGTGCTGATGTGCGTTTGATGGATGATGTGTAACCTGAACCCACAGTAGAATCGGCAGAGGAATGTCCAATCTCTGCCTGTGCTTTTCTATCCTTGCACTTCAGCTGATGGACAGAGGCTGTATTTTAATAGTGGGCAGGGTTTGTATGTGTCTGTACACACAAACACTTTTTATCAGTATTGTATTTTACACCTTTCATTGAATAAATCTGTTTTACAGAGCTCTATGTCTGGTGTCCTTTTTACAACTGGTCATGCAACTCCAGAACCTCCAGACAGAACAGCACAGCAAGAGCTTTGCTCAGTCCCACGGGTGTGAGTGTGTGTTAGAGAGTGAGTGTGCAAGAGAACATGTCTGAACGAGTGCGAGTGTTAGAAAGTGAGTGAGGGTGTGTTACACTGATGTGTGTGTGTGTGTATGCTAGTGAGTAAGTGTGTGTTAGTGTGTGCACTATAGAGTGCGTGCGCAGAGAGCGCGCAGCACAGAAAGAGGCCATTCGGCCTATCGTGCCGATGCCAGCTCATTGAAAGAACTATCCAATTAGTCCCACTCCCCTGCTCTTTCCACATAGCTCTGCAAATTTTTCCTTTTCAAGTATTTATCCAATTCACTTTTGAAAGTTACTTTTGAATCTGCTTCCACCACCCTCAGGCAGTGCGTTCCAAATCACAACAACTCACTGCATTAAAAAAAAAAATTCTCATCTCCCCTCTGGTTCTTTGCCAATGATCTTAAATCTGTGCCCTCTGGTTGCCGAACCTGCTGCTACCGGAGACAGTTTCTCTCTATCTACTCTATCAAAACCCCTCGGAATTTTGAACACCTCTATTAAATCTCCCCTTAACCTTTTTTTGGTCGAAGTAGAACAATCCGACCTTCTCGAGTGTCTCTGCATAACTGAAGCCCCTGATCCCTGGTACCTGATCTCCGCTCAGGCAGCTTTCAGTGTGCTGCAGCCAAGTGTCAGTCTTAGCTCAATGGGAACTTTCTCACCTCGGAGTCAGAAGGTTCAAGCCCCACTTCAGCACATAATCCAGGCTGACACTTAGGTTCAGCACTGAGGGAGTGCTGCACTGTTGGAGGTGCCGTCTTTCAAATAAGACGTTAAACCGAGGCCCTGTCTGCCCTCTCAGGTGGATGTAAAATATCACACGGCACTATTTTGAAGAAGAGCAGGCGTTCACCCTGGGCCAATATTTATCCCTCGATCAACATCACTAAAACAGATTATCTGGTCATTTATCTCATTGCTGTCTGAAGGACATTACAACAGTGACTGCACTTCAAAAGTATTTTGGGATGTCTTGTGGTTGTGAAAGGCGCTATATAAATGAAAGTTCTTTCTTTATATACACACACACAGTACCCAGGTGAGGTACCATGATGATTCCACTGGGCACTTCATTATTTTGTGATTAAGTTAGACATCGCTCAGTCCAGTTAGTACGCGGTGATGTGATCGGGGCGACTGCTTCAAGTCCCAACACTTAACATTCACACTCGACCGCTGCAGCTCTTAATCACACTGGCTGGAGTTCCACACCACCCCATCCTACAGCCTCCTTCTCCACCCCAACTCGTAGCTCAGTGCAGCAGCATTGCCTGCGATCCCCTTTAGTAACAATAACTAAATATAGTTTTATATAGTACCTGGAGCAGATGCAAAGTAGGGCTGAAGCCTTTACCAAATAAAAAAAAAACCCCAAATGAACTGCATTTATATAGCGCCTTTCACCACCTCAAGATATCCCAAAGTGCTTTACAGCCAATGAAATACTTTTGAAGTGTGATCACTGTTGTAATGTAGGAAACGCAGCAGCCAATTTATGCACAGCAAGATCCCACATACAGCAATGTGATAATGACAACATAATCTGTTTTAGTGTCAGTTGAGGGGTAAATATTGGCCAGGACACTGGGAATAACTCCCTCGGTGCTGCACTGGGAGTGTCAGCCTAGATTTTGTGCTTAATTCTCTGAAGTGGCGCTTGGACACACAACCGTCTGACTTGGAGGCAAGAATGCTACCACTGAGCCACAGCTGACAGCAATCCGCTGTCATGTACAATGCAGCACTGCCTGGAATCTCCCTACATCACTCTGACATTGTAGCTTACCTTCCCCTCCTCCCCAACTCCCTCAGGGTGATGAATCCATTCTCCCTGCCCATGGGCGTTTGCGAGTCGTTGTGGGATGACAGGGGGACAGAGCAACGGAGTTTGACGTTCTCATCCACACAGCTAGCAGTGAAGTCGAACATCTGTTTCTGGTCTGTGGTTGGAGCTTCAGTTGGTGCCTACAAAGAATTACTGGCAATGCCACCTCACCCCTCCTGTGTCTCAACCGTCATTCAGCCACCTAGCAATCACTCCTGAGGGACTCACATGCATGGGGTTAAACCAGCTTTCAAACCAGTTTCTGCCAAGTTCAGATCCAGCCAGGAGCATCGGAACAGGAGTCAGCCATTCGGCCCCTTGAGCCATTCTATTAGCTGATCTGTACCTCAACCCCATTTACCCGCCTTGAATCCATAGCCCTTGACACCCTTACCCAACAAACATTATGTTGATCTCAGGTTTGAATGCTCCAATTGACCCCCAGCTTCCACAGCATTTTGGGGGAGAGAGTTCCAGATTTCACTACTCTATGTGTGAAGAAGCGCTTCCTGATTTCACTCCTGAATGGTCGAGCTCTAATGTTAAGGTTATGCTCCTTGTTCTGGACTCCCCCCACACCACAGGAAATAGTTTCTCTCTCTCTACCCAATCAAATCCTTTTATCATTTTAAACACCTCGATTAGATCACCCCTCAACCTTCTAAATTTGAGATAATACAAGCCAAGTTAATGGAGGGGTGGGGATCAGAGTTTGAGTTCTGATATTTGTTTCGTTGGTGATAAAAGCTCATTATAAATCTTAATGAGATCACTACATCATGGGACGCAGTGGGAATTGGAAGCACAGACTTGTATCCTTTAAAAATAAATATTTTGATGTCCAGCTTACATTTTGAGAACTTTCTAGCCAGGCTACTCGAAAAGGAAATGCCCGGTTACAACCGTAACCATGGTAACCTAACCAGAGTCCTCACCACTTATAGCGGGCGTGTTGGTGCCAACACGATTTGCCCACACTATGCGGTGGCTGGTGTAACCAAAACATTTTGAAAGAGTTCTTTACAGACCTGGGGCAAAAAAATACATAAAGAAATGACATAGAGATACCAGCACAGTGTGAAGGGCAATCCTCCAAATTCTGATGGAAGTGACACATCCAGCCATAATGAGATCCTGGAGCTAGTGGGCAATGCGGGATAAGAGGTCACTCATCATCCCCTGTCACCTGCACCATCCGCAATGACAGGAAGGTTAGGGAGCCAGCAAGAAGGACTGGCAGCAGCCGCAGAGGTTCTCTCGGTCCCGGGGAGGGTGAGGCTGCCTCATCCAAGTCGCAGACATTCAAGAATGACAGAGACATCACTAGAGTTAATCGCAGTTTAACAAGGTGCCAACAGCTGCTTGAACAGCCCAAAATAGTCGGCCCGTTTAATACCGTTTAAGCCACGGCTTTGTAATTGACACCTGAGGTGATGTCAAATGGTCAGCGCCATTTGCCCGATATAGGAGGCTGTCTGTGACCAGTAGGGACAGTGTAAGTGGTGGGGACTGTACTTCAATAAAATAGACTTTACATAACTTGGGAGTAAAGGGGATTAGATGGGAAAGAGTAACCGAGAAAAGTTATCAATGGGCAGTATGTCCTAAAGGGGAGCCTTCAACAGTGGCAGGAAATCAAAAACAGAGGCACGACCCCGGGAGCAAAGTCCTGAGCTATTCTGCATCGGGAACACTGTCCTGTCATCAAGGTGTATCCAACAAATGGGCTGGTTCATGGAGGTTAGAGAACGAGAGGGTAGAGAACGAGAGGGTAGAGAACGGGAGGGTAGAGAACGAGAGGGTAGAGAACGAGAGGGTAGAGAACGAGAGGGTAGAGAACGAGAGGGTAGAGAACGAGAGGGTAGAGAACGAGAGGGTAGAGAACGGGAGGGTAGAGAACGAGAGGGTAGAGAACGGGAGGGTAGAGAACGAGAGGGTAGAGAACGGGAGGGTAGAGAACGGGAGGGTAGAGAACGGGAGGGTAGAGAACGAGAGGGTAGAGAACGGGAGGGTAGAGAACGGGAGGGTAGAGAACGAGAGGGTAGAGAACGGGAGGGTAGAGAACGGGAGGGTAGAGAACGAGAGGGTAGAGAACGGGAGGGTAGAGAACGGGAGGGTAGAGAACGGGAGGGTAGAGAACGGGAGGGTAGAGAACGAGAGGGTAGAGAACGAGAGGGTAGAGAACGAGAGGGTAGAGAACGGGAGGGTAGAGAATGGGCGGCCAGCTGGGCCAAATGTTCAAAGGAAAGGAAAATAAATACAATTTTTTGTAATGACCCCTGAGGTTCCTCTTGAGTTGTTCAAAGCCATGTCCATGAGTTTAATTTTAATGCCTGGAGACTACAGGAGTGTTGGCGACTCTATCCCTCAATTCTGTACCAAAGTGTGAGCAGAGCCTTTGTGCTTAAATCCTGGATTGGGGCCAAAACCGACCACCTTCTAACTGAGAGGCGAGAGTGTTAACACTGAGATAGGTCTGACTTAAACATATTTAGGGTCGCCAACACTGGTTGGACATATTCCTGGAGGTGTCATCACATGACCTCCTGCCTCAATCTGACCCGCCCCCACTCTCCCGCCATTGGTCACCTAACAGGCCCATCCATGCAGGGCCCCGCCTACCCACAGCCAAACGGAAAGCGAACAAACTCTTCATTACCCGATTGGATGATTCTTCACTCTCAGTCAAACAGCCTTTTTCACTCGCCAATATTGTTAGAACTAATAAACAAAAATGTTCAAATAAAATTTTAAAAACACAATGTTTTAATGGCCCCTGTGATTATCAAAGTCACAAATGACATTCTATGTGACTGTGACCATGGTAAACTATCCCTCCTCATCCTTCTCGACCTATCGGCAGCCTTCGACACGGTTGACCACTCCATCCTCCTCCAATGCCTCTCTGCTGCCATCCAGCACTCACCTGGTTCCATTCTTATCTATACAGTCATAGCCAGAGAATCACCTGCTTCTCTTCCCTCTCCTGCATCGTTACCTCTGGGGTCCCCCAAGGATCTATCCTTGGCCCCCTCCTATTTCTCATCTATTTGCTGCCCCTCGGTGACACCATCCGAAAACACAGCGTCATTTTCCACATGTACGCCTACGACACCCAGCTCTACCTCACCTCTCTCGACCCCTCCACAGTGTCTAAATTGTCAAACTGCTTATCCAACATCCAGTATTGGATCACCAGAAATTTCCTCCATCTAAATATAGGGAAGACCAAAGCCATTGTCTTCGTCCCCCACCGCAAACTCCGTTCCCTAGCCGCCACCTCCATCCCTCTCCCTGGGAACTGTCACGGACTGAACCAGACTGTTCTCAGCCTTCGTGACATATTTGACCCTGAAATGAGCTTCCGACCACATTTCTGTGCCATCACTAAGACCGACTACTTCCACCTCCGTAACAACGCCCGTCTCCGCCCCTGCCTCAGCTCATCTGCTGCTGAAACCCTCATCCATGCCTTTGTGACCTCTAATCTTGACCATTCCAACACACCTCCCACATTCTACCCTCCGCAAACTTGAGGTCATCCAAAACTCTGCTGCCCGTGTCCTAACTCGCACCAAGTGCTCGCTGTCTTGCACCCCTGTGCTCGCTGACCTACATTTGCTCCTGGTTAATCAACGCCTCAATTTTAAGATTCTCATCCATCTTTTCAAATCCCTCCATGGCCTCGTCCCTCCCTATCTCTGTAATCTCCTTCAGCCCCACAACCCTCTGAGATATTTGCGCTCCTCCAATTCCGGCCTCTTGAACATCCCCGATTTTAATCGCTCCATCATTGGTGGCCGTGCCTTCAGCTGCCTGGGCCCTAAGCTCTGGAATTCCCTCCCTAAACCTCTCTGTCTCTCTACCTCTCTTTCCTCTTTTAAAACGCTCCTTAGAACCGAGCTCTGTTCCTGTCCTAATATCTCCTTACATGGCTCGGTGTCAAGTTTTGTTTGATAACGCTCTGTGAAGCACCTTGGACTATGTTAAATGCGCTAAATAAATAAAAGTTGTTATTGTTGTTCAAAAGCCAGGGCCTGCAGCTCCCAGCATATTAAAGGAAGGATGGGTGTCATTTAAGGACTTTTTACTGCTGTCTGGTTCTGTTTTAGATGTTTTAACTCCGTTAACTGCCCAGTTTACTAGGTTAGAGGCATTTTTTAAATGCAGGTTGTTGTTAACTGCTTAACTGTATTTTTTTTTGTTCACGGGATCTGGGCGTCGCTGGCAAGGCCGGCATTTATTTTCCATCCCTAATTGCCCTCGAGAAGGTGGGGGTGAGCCGCCTTCTTGAACCGCTGCAGTCTGTGTGGTGAAGGTGGTCCCACAGTGCTGTTAGGGAGGGAGTTCCAGGATTTTGACCCAGCGACGATGAAGGAATGTCAATATATTTCCATGATGCAGAGATGCCGGTGTTGGACTGGGGTGGACAAAAGTGAGAAGTCGCACAACACCAGGTTATAGTCCAACAGTTTTATTTGAAATCACAAGCTTTCAGAGCTGCTGCTCCTTCGTCAGGTGAAGTGAAGGAATATGAATCGGCAAAGCATATATAGACAGAGAACAATGCCTGTGTAGCGTACAATGTCAGACGACTACAGTTAATCTTTCTGACTGCCTTTTATCACACCTCGGCCGAGAGACAATCAGCTCAGTCAGGAAGACATTATATCAAAGACATAGCAAAATACAACTAAGACAATGAGGTGGGGTCACAGGGGTTCTAATGTGTCAGATGCTGCAGTCTGTATGGAAAACCATAAACTTTAAACTTTTTACTTTTTTTACTGGAAATCACATCTGTGAACAAGCCAACGACGACTCGAGTCTGGATGACTCTACGTCCTGTAGCGTAACATGAACCCAAGATCCCGGTTGAGGCCGTCCTCATGGGTGCGGAACTTGGCTATCAGTTTCTGCTCGATGAAACCGATTCTGAGGAGTAGTCCATGGTGAGTTTGATGGTGGGATGGAACTTGTTGATGTTATCGTGTAGTCTTTTCAGTGATCCTTCATCGTGGGTCCAAAGGAAGAAAATGTCGTCGATGTATCTGGTGTACAGCGTTAGTTGGAGGTCCTGTGCAGCGAAGAAGTCTTGCTCGAACTTGTGCATGAAGATGTTGGCGTATTGGGGTGTGAATTTGGTCCTCAGAATCGGTTTCATTCCTGGACACACGAATCTCCATCAAAGATGGACACCTCAGCACTTCACTCTACCGCAAGCCCACAGACAACCTCACGATGCTCCACTTCTCCAGCTTCCACCCTAACCACGTTAAAGAAGCCATCCCCTATGGACAAGCCCTGCGAATACACAGGATCTGCTCAGACGAGGAGGAACACGATGGACACCTACGGACGCTGAAAGACGCCCTTGTAAGAATGGGATATGACGCTCGACTTCTCGATCGACAGTTCCGAAGGGCCACAGCGAAAAATCTCATAGACCTCCTCAGAAGGCGAACACGGGACACAACCAACAGGGTACCCTACGTCGTCCACTACTTCCCCGGAGCGGAGAAACTACGCCATGTTCTTCGCAGCCTTCAACATGTCATCGATGACGACGAACATCTCGCTAAGGCTATCCCCACGCCTCCACTACTCGCCTTCAAACAGCCGCCTAACCTCAAAAGTACCATCGTTCGCAGCAAATTACCCAGCTTTCAGGAGAACAGCGACCACGACACCACACAACCCTGCCACGGCAACCTCTGCAAGACATGCCAGATCATCAACACAGATACCATCATCACACGTGAGGACACCACCCACCAGGTACATGGTACATACTCATACTCGTTGTCTACCTCATACGTTGCAGGAAAGGATGCCCTGGAGCATGGTACATTGGCGAGACCATGCAGACACTGAGACAACGTATGAACGGACACCGCACAACAATCGCCAGGCAGGATTGTTACCTCCCAGTCGGGGAACACTTCAGCAGTCAAGGACATTCAGCCTCGGATCTGCGGGTAAGCGTTCTCCAAGGTGGCCTTCGAGACACACGACAACGCAAAATCATCGAGCAGAAACTGATAGCCAAGTTCCGCACCCATGAGGACGGCCTCAACCGGGATCTTGGGTTCATGTCACACTACATGACGTAGAGTCATCCAGACTCGAGTCGTTGTTGACTTGTTCACAGATGTGATTTCCAGTAAAAAAAGTAAAAAGTTTAAAGTTTATGGTTTTCCATACAGACTGCAGCATTTGACACATTAGACCCCCTGTGACCCCACCTCATTGTCTTCGTTGTATCTTGCTATGTCTTTGATATAATGTCTTCCTGACTGACCTGATTGTCTCTCTGCCGAGGTGTGATAAAAGGCAGTCAGAAAGATTAACTGTAGTCGTCTGACATTGCACGCTGCACAGGCATTGTTCTCTCTCTATATATGCTTTGCCGATTCGTATTCCTTCACTTCACCTGACGAAGGAGCAGCAGCTCCGAAAGCTTGTGATTTCAAATAAAACTGTTGGACTATAACCTGGTGTTGTGCGACTTCTCAATATATTTCCCAGTCAGGATGGTGTGCGACTTGGAGGTGGTGGTGTTCCCGTGCCCCTACTGCCCTTGTCCTTCTAGGTGGAAGAGGTCATGGGTTTGGGAGGTGCTGTTGAAGAAGCCTTGGCGAGTTGTTGCAGTGCATCTTGTAGATGGTACACACTGCAGCCACAGTGCACCAATGATGGAGGGAATAAATGCTTAATGGGATGCCAATCAAGCAGGCTGCTTTGTCCTGGATGGTGTCGAACTTGTTGAGTTTTGTTGGAGCTGCACTCATCCAGGCAAGTGGAGAGTATTCCACCACACTCCTTACTTGTGCCTTGTAGATGGTGGAAAGGCTTTGGGGAGTCAGGCGGTGAGACACTAACCACAGAATACCTGGCCTCTGACCTGCTCTTGTGGCTGGTCCAGTTAAGTTTCTGGTCAATGGTGACCCCCAGGATGTTGATGGTGGGGGATTTGACAATGGTAATGCCGTTGAATGTCAAGGGGAGGTGGTTAGACTTTCACTTGTTGGAGATGGTCATTGCCTGACACTTGTGTGGTGCAAATGTTACTTGTCACTTATCATCCCAAGTCTGAATGTTGTCCAGATTTTGCTGCATGCGGGTAAGAACTGCTTCATTATCTGAGAAGTTGTGAATGGAACTGAACACTGTGCAATCATCAGTGAACATCCCCACTCCTGTCCTTATGATGGAGGGAAGATCATTGATGAAACAGCTGAAGATGATTGGGCCTAGGACACTGCCCTGAGGAACTCCTGCAGCGATGTCCTGGGGCTGAGATGATTGGCCTCCAACAACCACAGCCATCTTCCTTTGTGCTAGGTATGACTCCAGCCAGTGGAGCGTTTTCCCCCTGATTCCCATTGACTTCAGTTTTACTAGGGCTCCTTGATGCCACACTCGATCAAATGCTGCCTTGATGTCTAGGGCAGTCACTCTCACCTCACCTCTGGAATTCATGCTTGGACCAAGACTGTAATGAGGTCTGGAGCCGAGTGGTCCTGGCGGAACCCAAACTGAGTATCAGTGAGCAGGTTATTGGTGAGTAAGTGCCGCTTGATATCACTGTCAAAGACGCCCTCCGTCACTTTGTTGATGATTGAGAGTAGACTGATGGGGCGGTAATTGGCCGGATTGGATTTGTCCTGCTTTTTGTGGACAGGACATACCTGGGCAGTTTTCCACATTGTCGGATAGATGCCAGTGTTGTAGCTGTACTGGAACAGCTTGGCTAGAGGCGCGGCTAGTTCTGGAGCACAGGTCTTCAGCACGATAGCCGGGATGTTGTCAGGGCCCATAGCTTTTGCTGTATCCAGTGCGCTCAGCCGTTTCTTGATATCACGTGGAGTGAATCGAATTGGCTGAAGACTGGCTTCTGTGATGGTGGAGACCTCAGGAGGAGATCCTTACATTGTTGCCAACAATGTTCCCTTCAGCTGCGCAGCCGTCTCACCAACCTTTAAATAGAAGAGCTGTGCATGCGCAGACTTTAGAACGGGCCGTGCAACCCATGTAAGGGGTCACGGGCTGGTGCGAGGTGAGGCTTTCGTTGCCTATACTATTGCTTGCTCTGGTCTCCGGCCAGACTTTTGCAATAAGCACCTGTGAGTGGTTCGACCCACTCGCCCTTACGGTTCTGACACCTGGACTTAGATGCAAGGAGCAGTAATGCAGAGAAAAGACTCAAATAGACCTGGTTGAATAGCACGAAATGAATGTCTTTATTGCATGGCGTCTAAAATCATGAAATACATGTCATAGGCGCAGATCAAAGAGAGTACCAGTATACACACGTTCATAAAACTTGGTCTATGGAAATGGGGAACACACGACACATCGTAAAAGGGGGAACACATTATACATTAACCTTAGAAACCACTCTCCCTTAATATACCTAAACTACGTCTGGATTTGTAGGATCGGAAAACATGCTCACCACTCGGCTCACTTCGGAAATTTAAAATGAGGCACTCAGCTCGTTTCGCTGCAGCGCCTGACTGTCACGTGGTTGTAAGGGTTTCTGCACCCCACTTGTTTACTCTCGCTGCCGCGAATGGGTCCACTTGGGACGGCCCCGGTAAAGTTAGTCGCGGATGGCTCAGGCTACCCGCTCAAAGAGCTGGAGGGTAAGCCAGATTCCCTGATGTCATGAAGTGGTCTATGGATTCAGACCGGATCATGGAGTAGTCCGTAGAATTCAAAGAAAACGGTTCATGTAGTAGTCTGTAGAATTCAAAGATGGATTCTGTCGTTATATCTTCGGGCGCGGTCGGGGTTTACTGACCGCGGCGGCACGTGGAATTTCTTCTCGTCTTGCTTCTTGTTTTTCTTCTTGTTACTCGGGCCTCTGGGTCCGGACACCGTTTACCGACGCTCGGGATGGTGTACCCTGTTACCTGCCCTGTCGAGGCGGCTCGTTCCGATTGAGCTCCACCCAACACTCGAATAACCGACCAGCACAGCCCCGCCGAAGGAACCAGCGAGCGAGGAAGAGACCAGCGAAGAGTCAAGAGCCAAGAGTCCAGAGTCAAGAGTCAAGAGAGAGTCAAGAGTCAAGAGAGAGCGATGGACATTTGTTCCCTACAGTTATACTGCCTTGTCGGCCTTATCTCCCGCTCAAATCTAAACGTTTATTCTTTGTGTGATTTTGGCGCCCAAAACTCCCAGCATGGGGCAATTATCTTCTTAACGGGTTTCGGTATCACCTGAAACTGGCCAACTATCCGTTAATGTCTTCTCCATTGTTGAGCCAGCCAGGATGTGTATGAATCATCTCCTCGACTGGTTTTGGGGCCCCCCGAATACTGACTTAATCACCCGCCAATGTCTCTCTCATTGTTGAGCCCGGGGGGGGTATTTGTGTATTGATGTGTCTGGATGGGTTCTCGATGGCCCAGTTCAATGATTCTTACTGTGCGTATGAAACGATTCAAGCACTTATATCATTGCTATTGTCCAGGATGCAAACGGGTTGCATCCTGCCTTTTCAATGTGTACCGAGTATGATCTGATCTCATACTGAATGTATATTCGACGCCATCTTGTCTGCCCACTGTGTCTCTGGAAGCTTCTGCCACGATGCGCGGCGGCCATTTTACAGGCTTCTGTGTCCTTTATTATCAGGACAGCATTCCGTTTAATAAAAATGATCAATTGAACCTGCTTCTCTCATATTATTTGAATCGCGATAATTGCGAAACTCTACAGTCCCTCCTGTTGATGCGAATAACTCCGCTTATCGTATCAATTAAATGCTGGTGAGCAAATTATCCCGATTCTCCACATCCAAACACTCCCGGTAATTAAACTATCTATGGTCTCCATGACACATGTAGTCCTCATTTCCCAGAGAAAACACACTGTCTATCTTGGACAATCGTAGGCAGCATTGCCTTTAACTTACACTGCGTATTCGCCTTCCAGGTGCAAAAGGCCGATGCCTCTCGCACTACCTGTATATGCATGTTTTATTACAAAAGGAAAAACAATTAAACCAACTGTTTTATAATACAAAAGTTCCAAACTTAGTCACAAATACTTATAACTACAACAATTACAAAAACACACACGGTAAAATGGAGGGGCGTCATCCTGGCAGTTTACGCGGTACTTTCCTCGTTCACGCGCACGTAACGTTCTCTCCACTCCCCTGTGTTCTCCTGCCTCGTAGGCGTTTGCCCCTTTTGCAGTGCACGAACAACAGGTACACTACAATTACAACTTGACATACTACCAAAATGTGGGAGGCTATCCTGATCCATGACGGGACCTCAATATTAGTGAACAGATCCCACCACGGTGGGTTTACTATGTCCAATATCTCTGCCCCTATCTCTACAGTTTTCTGTTCCAGGGTGTAAAAATGTTTCTGTGATACCATGACGACTTTTCAAATCTTGGTGAGGTGTTCAGGGAGAGGGGGAATGATGTACCCGAAATGCGCGACGAATCGCTGCAAGTCTGTGAAATTCTCTTTTACAGTGAGGTGAACGGTAGAGGGTTCAGGGATTGGGACAATTCGCTGTTGTGCCACTTGAACTTCAGCCCTGGGTTTAAAACAGAAACTGCTGTCACTCACCGGACACCAGCTGTGCTGTCCATGCTGGTAGTGTTGCGCTGCAGTGGTAACGCAATACGTTCCACCCCCTATGTATGCCACCTGTGGGGGCACATGATCTTGTGTCATTGCTTCCATGGTGCAATTCATGGGCTTCGCGCCAGCCGTTCTGAACCCGCATTGTGGTATTAAAAAGGCGTTCAAGTGCTGGGGACACAGTATGATGTGTGCTCCCCTGCTACGACAACCCGAGAGGTCGGTACCTGTCATCGTTTGCTCCCAGCGGATGATGTAAGGTGGGACCACTGCGTAGCGAATGTGGGCTCCCCCCTGAATGACTCCAATGTTCTCCACCCTGTACACCGGGGCGGGCTTTGCTGTGCTGCCCAACACCAGCATCCGTACCACTACACCCATGATAGTGTGATTTGACTGTCCGCAGTCCACTGGGACAGGGTATGCCTCTGAGGCTAGCCTGAGCTGGCACGGGCTTAATGCGTTCTGAAAAGGGTGGAGCGCCTGCAGGTGTTTGTTGCTTATCCAGGACGGGACCAAACCTTGTTTTAAATCCTCCAGATTACTGCGGCCTTCGCCCAGTAACCACGCCCCGTATAGTATGCACACCTCGTTCTGCGCAGCTTGATCGGATGCATTTCGATCTTCCCTGATCAGGGCATTTACCGTACTCGCATGCTTCTCCAGCTCTGCTATAATCTCTTTTAAGTGTAGTGTCATGGCCTGGTCCTCATGTAACTCAGACCCTACTACCTTGTTCTCGTTTGTGAGGATGCTTTTTAACTGTGTCTTTAAACCGTTGATCTGTGTCTGCAGCTCCACATTATCTAGAGCGTTGACCACAGATGTTCCCGTATTAAAAGCAGTGAACACGTCGTTCACAGCACCCCTTCTTTGTCTCCCCACCTGACCCAAAACTTCGTGTGGTGTGGTGTATAAGCTTGTTTTGTCAACCTCTGCAAAATCAAACTCATAAAATTGCCCGAACATGTTTGTTAACAGGACCTGGTACAATTTTTCCATTTCTTTGGGGCACCATTCTGGCAAATGCACCTCGGTGAGATTTAGAATCACCGAGGCCACCGCGTAATGTACCCCCTGATACAGTATCTGATCTGTTGGCACCAGTACCAGACCATTCCCGGGCCCCTTAGTGGTTTTAGGGCACCCTTCCTCCTGAGCCAAAGCCACCGGAATCGTGGGCGGAGACTTGCGTGGGCGCGTGATGAGTTCAGTGGCGTTTACCGGGATCGGGGAGAATGGAGCTCCGCACCCCCGGGGGCTGACGTCCCACCTCATCCCTTTCCCGGCATCCTGCCACTGTTGTAGGAAAAATATGGATATACCCTTGGGGCAAACGTACGTCGATCCCCACATACACACATATATTCCCTTATCTGGCTCCCACCATTTGTCCCAACAGACTCTCAATTGTCCGTTAGTCCCCGTAATTGTCTGATGGGTATTGTTACCCAATCGCTCCCACTCGACCGAGGAATTTCTCATAGTCTTGCTTAACTTCCGTAACCACCACCATCGGCCCAATGGGACGTTTCCATTGCACACCAAACAACTCCTTTTGCCGACGGTGACGCTGATTCTGGGTGCAACGATCCTCACCCTGGGACACAGTAAAGAAGTCTCTTGGTACGCAAACCCGGACGCGCTGGAGTATTCCGTCGAATTCGTTCCCAGCCATCCCGGCCACCTTCCCTTGTGGAAATAAGTGGCGGTTTCCTCAGCCTTTCGCTCCCCGGTCCTATCCGTCGCGATGGGGGCCGTGTCCCCGGAGCAACCGAACACAACGACATCCCTGGCGAGGCCCCGATAGGCCAATCCATATCCGATCGTTGCGAGCACCACCAGAATCCTTTCCATATCTCCTGGTTCCTGTGATCAGATAAAATGATGTAGCCAGCCTCCCAAGAGTCTTTGGCTTTTATGAAGGGTGAGCGGGTCCCTTGACCTCGTCTCACGTACAAGACATGCATACTGGATAGACCTTAACTGTTCCTATCACTAACTCCCATCATTCTACCATCTACTTATGAAATTTAACTACAATCTTAACCTGATATTAAAACACTATAAACCTAAACTTATCCTCCTAAAATAACTGTACAGCGCCGCCCGTTCCCAGGGCGGCCTAGCTAAATCCTGAAAAGGCTGCCACGAGCTGTTCCCCGTGGCGGGGGGGCACTGACCCTTGTCTTTGATCCGCCGCAGCCTGTCGCTGCCGAGTGGGGACTGGGACCTCCCTGGGCTGCCTTGGACTTATGCCTGGGGGTGTACGAGGGATCTGACCACAACTTCCTGGGCTGGGGTGTCCGACTCGACCTGCGGAGGGCCACCTTGGCCAAGGCCTCCAGGGCCGACGGACCGGGGACCGGGACTTCCACCGTCACAGCCTGTAGTCCTACCACAGCCGCCGGCTCTGTCTCCCCTGGCTCCGCCCCCCTGGGCTCGGGATCTGCGGTTTCCGACTCCACCCTACTTGTTTCTACAGTAGGTGGATCTCCACCCGCAATCCCGACCTCCCCTATGCTTGGGTCGAGGGCGGAACCTCCGTCCTCCGACCCCACCACCTCTCCGACCGGGTCACAAACTTGGTTGAGCCCTCCGGCCTCTTCCTCATCCGTATCCCAAGAAAAAGAAAAGATCCTACACTTTTCCAGAATGTCTTCTCCCCTCACACAGGCTGCTTTACCAGCCTGCGTGACCTGCGGTCCTATTCGGGGCTGAGAGTCCCCACTCGCAGGTCTGGCCCCTCCCCTAAGACAGGCCACCGCCCCTGCTTGTGCATTCTGTGTAATCTCGCCTGCTGGAGGCTGAAGATTTCTATTCTGTCTTAGTTTGGGCAACTCTGCTACCATAGCTTGCAACTGTGGGGTGGTGAATTCCCCCGGGGTTGTTGAGCAAACCATCCCTCTGGCTTTGGATAGGGCTTGGGTCAGACCTTTTATCCTTTCCTCACAGGGCCCATGGTTTAAATCCTCATACTCCCGGCTCCTGGCTACCCTGTAGGCTGCCTTTATGTCTCTAAGCTGCCCTTCTAGCCCATCTATTTTCCCCATTAAGCGGGCGTTCTCCTCCCGTAAGGCCTGCTCTCTCAGCTGCCCTTCTAGCCCGTCTACTTTCCCCATTAAGCGGGCGTTCTCCTCCCGCAAGGCCTGCTCTTTTAACCTGGCCTCCTTACAGGAGGCCCCCTCCTGTGCGTGTCTTTCAAGGGGACACAGGTAGGCAGGCTGCGCCGGTTCCAGTCAGAAGTCTGGGTTGTATGGGGCTGTTGCTACCTTCCCGTGCGAGGCCATAAGAGACCGCATGGCTCCTAACATCGACTCGATCGCATCGGGATGGATTGGCACACCAGCTCCTCTCTCAGAGACAGGCGTTTGGGCTCGGACTGCGGGAGCTTTCTCCTTGGAGTCCTTCCAGGGATTCCTACAGTTTTTGCACCAGTGACCTGCCTTCCCGCACCCGTAACAAACACTACTGGTTTGTGGGGCGCGATTACCCTCCTGATGCCACTCTTTCTGAGCCGGAGCTGCGGGCTTTGCTTCATGCACTTTTCCCTTAAGGGGACGCGCTCCCGTGCTTCTAGTGTTCCGATACCCTATGGTGAGGTGACTCAGGACCGACTCCTCCGTTGTCTCGGGGTTGGTGGGATCAAACCACGCTCTGGCCTGCTCCCTGACGGCTGGCAAGCTGTTGGCCACTATGCACCTGAGCCAATGAGCTTTCCCGGTACCGTCCAGGTGGTGGCGCTCTGGCGCACCTGGGCAGCTACGCTGGTGTACTGGCCACAGTCTGTCGGCGAAAACCCGCGGGGGTTCTCCCTCCATCTGCACTGTCTGACCCAGTCTGACGAACGGACCTTCGTCATCCGCCCCCAACACTTCTAGGACCTCGTCCCGTAAATCCCCATAGCCCTTAGCTCCCCTCTTGCTCTCGTCGGAGAGACACTGAAGGATTGAGCTATCTAAAGAGAACAGCAACATCTTGGTCTTTTCCTCGTCGTCGCAGCCATTAATCGCTGCGGTCTGTTCTACTTCTCTAAAATGCACGGAAGGGTCTCCTGACTCGGACAGCTTCCGGACATGGCTGATCATTGCCCTCAGCTGGTGTGAGCTGTGGGGCACTACAATTTGGTTCAGAATGTCCCCGTCTTCCCCATTGTCCCCATTCGGGCCTTGCTTATGACCTCGGACCGGACACATCGGTCCCGGTCTCGACACTACCTCCGGGGATTGTCCTACCTCGGGAAACTTCTTCTCTATTTCCACCACTTCCTCCCTCGCCCAGGTTTCCGTATAGCTGGGTGGCGCGGAGGGCTTGGTGGTTGATACCACATCTGCTTTTCCCGGTAGGGATTTTGGGAATTCCCTACCTACCTGTGGCTGGCTCGCTGACGGGCTGATGAGACACACCAAGCCGTTTGCCTTATTCAGGGCCTCTCTCAGGTTCTCTATCTCCCTCTGGCAAACACTGTGGTCGGCTCCCTCATGCCTATCCTCGAGAGCCATCTTGTATGCCGCCCTAACTCCCCTCAAACTTTCTTCCTGGGCCTTTATCTGGTTAGCTAGGCGGATACACCGTTCTTTAATCCTTCCCTCATTTAATTTTGCTTCCGTGACCTGACATTCTAAGTAATCGATCCTAGCCTCGTGGTGGTTGGCTACTATTTGGCGTTCCTGATGCAACGCATTCAGTGATGCAATCAGTCTCTGTCCTCCCGTAACCTTTTCCTCCATCTCTGTTTCTAATTCTCTGATCTGAGCTGCCTGTGCTGCAATGACCTGGTCCGAAAGTTGGACTTGCTTCTTGTAGCACATCAGCCAGACCGCTTTCTCTACCGACTTCTTATGATCTTTGCTACCTGTCCATCTGATGGCGGCGTCCAGCGGACGCCTATCCGTCAGTAGGTCACATATCCACTGTTTGGTCAGGTTTACTTTCCCAAACACATAGTCGGCTACCTTTTCGTCCATTACATTTCGTTTATTCAAACCTGGGTCTAAGACATTACTCTCTTGCTGCCAGGGTCCCTTCGTGGTCGCCATTTCAGTAAGGGGTCATGGACTGGTGCGAGGTGAGGCTTTCGTTGCCTATACTATTGCTTGCTCTGGTCTCCAGCCAGACTTTTGCAATAAGCACCTGTGAGTGGTTCGACCCACTCGCCCTTACGGTTCTGACACCTGGACTTAGATGCAAGGAGCAGTAATGCAGAGAAAAGACTCAAATAGACCTGGTTGAATAGCACGAAATGAATGTCTTTATTGCATGGCATCTAAAATCATGAAATACATGTCATAGGCGCAGATCAAAGAGAGTACCAGTATACACACGTTCATAAAACTTGGTCTATGGAAATGGGGAACACACGACACATCGTAAAAGGGGGAACACATTATACATTAACCTTAGAAACCACCCTCCCTTAATATACCTAAACTACGTCTGGATTTGTAGGATCGGAAAACATGCTCACCACTCGGCTCACTTCGGAAATTTAAAATGAGGCACTCAGCTCGTTTCGCTGCAGCGCCTGACTGTCACGTGGTTGTAAGGGTTTCTGCACCCCACTTGTTTACTCTCGCTGCCGCGAATGGGTCCACTTGGGACGGCCCCGGTAAAGTTAATCGCGGATGGCTCAGGCTACCCGCTCAAAGAGCCGGAGGATAAGCCAGATTCCCTGATGTCATGAAGTGGTCTATGGATTCAGACCGGATCGTGGAGTAGTCCGTAGAATTCAAAGAAAACGGTTCATGTAGTAGTCTGTAGAATTCAAAGATGGATTCTGTCGTTATATCTTCGGGCGCGGTCGGGGTTTACTGACCGCGGCGGCACGTGGAATTTCTTCTCGTCTTGCTTCTTGTTTTTCTTCTTGTTACTCGGGCCTCTGGGTCCGGACACCGTTTACCGACGCTCGGGATGGTGTACCCTGTTACCTGCCCTGTCGAGGCGGCTCGTTCCGATTGAGCTCCACCCAACACTCGAATAACCGACCAGCACAGCCCCGCCGAAGGAACCAGCGAGCGAGGAAGAGACCAGCGAAGAGTCAAGAGCCAAGAGTCCAGAGTCAAGAGTCAAGAGAGAGTCAAGAGTCAAGAGAGAGCGATGGACATTTGTTCCCTACAGTTATACTGCCTTGTCGGCCTTATCTCCCGCTCAAATCTAAACGTTTATTCTTTGTGTGATTTTGGCACCCAAAACTCCCAGCATGGGGCGATTATCTTCTTAACGGGTTTCGGTATCACCTGAAACTGGCCAACTATCCGTTAATGTCTTCTCCATTGTTGAGCCAGCCAGGATGTGTATGAATCATCTCCTCGACTGGTTTTGGGGCCCCCCGAATACTGACTTAATCACCCGCCAATGTCTCTCTCATTGTTGAGCCGGGGGGTTATTTGTGTATTGATGTGTCTGGATGGGTTCTCGATGGCCCAGTTCAATGATTCTTACTGTGCGTATGAAACGATTCAAGCACTTATATCATTGCTATTGTCCAGGATGCAAACGGGTTGCATCCTGCCTTTTCAATGTGTACCGAGTATGATCTGATCTCATACTGAATGTATATTCGACGCCATCTTGTCTGCCCACTGTGTCTCTGGCAGCTTCTGCCACGATGCGCGGCAGCCATTTTACAGGCTTCTGTGTCCTTTATTATCAGGACAGCATTCCGTTTAATAAAAATGATCAATTGAACCTGCTTCTCTCATATTATTTGAATCGTGATAATTGCGAAACTCTACACCCATTAAAGGGGCCGCGTGGCCCAAAATAAAATGAAAGGGAACGTGTGTTGCCAACCCTCCAGGATTGCCCCGGAGTCACCAGGAATTGAAGATTAATCTCCAACACACTTCCCGTGAGAAAATCAGAGGAGCGTTCAAAAACTGTGCTTTAAAAAAAATATTTCTTTGAACACTTTTGTTTATTAGTTGTACAAATATTGGTGATGGGACAAAGGCAGTTTGACTGAGAGTCCAGAACATCCAATCGGGTAATGAAGACCTGGATATTAACAGGAGCGGCTTACGTAGCCGGGGTGGAGTTTCAAATGGGACATCTGCAGGTCCGGGTATCCCCTCACGCTGGGGACTTTTAACTCCACAGTGGGCATCTTTTGTCCTCGACAGGTTCCCCACCTGGAAGTCGGCCTGATTGACAGGCTTGGCTTGCAGTCGGGTGGGATGACTCCAGAGCAGGACACAGGAGCAGGTAGGTCCGAGCCCCCACCTCGGGGCGCCTTTGTATGGGCAGGAGGCGCAGTCTGATGTGGAGTGGGGAGCTCGGGGCGAAGCACTTCTGCTCCTCTTGGCCTACAAAGAGTGCTGTAAAGGCACGTACCTTCTCCCCAAAGCTGTCCTCACCTCCCTTCAGCTGCCAGGTTTCCCGTGGCCAGGGAAACCTGGCAGGCCACTGTTAAACCAGGTTCAATCAGAGGCTGCCAACCAACCTGCCCCCTGGGAGTGGTTTGACTGCCCCCCCCCCCCCCCCAACAACCTTGTCCCAACTCCGTTAAACCTGGACGTGGGCGGGATGGAGTCGGGTTTCAGATTTTTACAGGGTCTTCTCTTGATGGTAATTGCTATTTTGCTTATTCCTTGACGAAAGTCCATAATTCAGGCTTATCACATGTAAATGAACATTTGTAGAATGGAATGTTTCTAAGTCAGTTCGCCCTGCTGTGTTGAGGTACATCATAGACTGTAGCAGTTCACAACACAGAAGGAGGCTGATTGATCCCATGTTGCCTGTGCTGATTTCACTACAGCAATCAGCACTAATCTCATGTCCCAGTGTTGTCCCCTGGTAGAACTATATTGTGAAATATCTCCATTAGGATACAGCAGCAGATGTTACTGGACCAGTAATCCAGGAGTCTGGGCTAATAATCTAGAGAACGTGAGTTCAAATCCCACAATAACAATTTGAGAATTTGAATTCAGTTAAAAAGAGATCTGGAAATAAAAGGCTGGGGGCAGTAAAAGTGACCATGAAGCAGTCGGATTGTCGCAAAAACACAACTGATTCACTAATGTCCTTTAGGGAAGGAAACCTGCCGTCCTTACCCAGCCTGGGTCGATATGAATCTCCAGTCCCACATCAACGTGGTGGACCCTTACCTTCCCTCTGAGTCCATTATAAAAGATGTAATAGCTGAGCACTTGGAAAACAGTGACAGGATCGGACAAAGTCAACATGGATTTACAAAAGGTAAATCGTGCTTGACTGATCTAGTGGAATTTTTTGAGGATGTAACTGGTAAAATAGATAAGGGAGAACCAGTGGATGTGGTGTATTTGGACTTTCAGAAGGCTTTCGATAAGGTCCCGCATAAGAGATTAGCGTGCAAAGTTAAAGCACATGGGATTGGGGGCAAGGTACTGACTTGGATAGAGAACTGGTTGGCAGACAGGAAGCAAAGAGTTGGAATAAACGGGTCTTTTTCCAAGTGGCAGGCAGTGACTAGTGGGGTTCCGCAGGGATCGGTCCTAGGACCCCAACTATTCACTATATATATTAATGATCTAGACAAGGGAACTAGATGTAATATCTCCAAGTTTGCAGATGACACAAAGCTGGGTGGGCGTGTGTGCTGCGAGGAGGATGCCGAGAAACTCCAGTATGATTTGGACAGGTTGAGTGATTGGGCAGAAGCATGGCAGATGCAGTATAATGTGGATAAATGCGAGGTTATCCACTTTAGTGGCAAAAACAGGAAGGCAGATTATTATCTGAACAGCAATAGATTGGGAGAAGAGGAAGTGCAACGAGACCTGGATGTCCTTGTGCACCAGTCGCTGAAGGTAAGCATGCAGGTACAGCAGGCGGTTAAGAAGGCAAATGGTATGTTGGCCTTCGTAGCGAGAGGGTTTGAGTACAGGAACAAGGATGTCTTGCTGCAGCTGTACAGGGCCTTGGTGAGGCCACACCTTGAGTATTGTGTGCAGTTTTGGTCGCCTTATCTGAGGATGTTCTTGCCATGGAAGGTGTGCAGCGAAGATTCACCAGACTGATACCTGGGATAGCAGGAATGACGTACGAGGAGAGATTGGGTCGATTGGGCTTATACTCGCTGGAGTTTAGAAGAATGAGAGGAGATCTCATTGAAACTTATAAAATTCTAACAGGGCTAGACAGACTGGATGCAGGAAGGATGTTCCCGATGGTGGGGGAGTCCAGAACAAGAGGTCACAGTCTAAAGATAAGGGGTAAGCCATTTAGGACAGAGATGAGGAGGAATTTCTTCACCCAGAGAGTGGTGAACCTGTGGAATTCTCTACTACAGAAGGCAGTTGAGGCCAAGTCAGTAAATATATTCAAGAAGGAGTTAGATATATTTCTTAAGGCTAAAGGTATCAAGGGATATGGGGAGAAAGCAGGGACAGGGTACTGAGTTTGGATGATCAGCCATGATCTCATCGAATGGCGGAGCAGGCTCGAGGGGCCGAATGGCCTACTCCTGCTCCTATCTTCTATGTTTCTGAGGTGCCCCAGCAAGCCATTCAGTTGTATCAAACCACCAACAACGATTCAAGAATTAGGCCCATCACCTCCTCAGGGTAACTGGGGATGAGCAATAAATGCCAGCATTTCCAGCAACATCCACATCCTGAGAATGAATATAGAGATAAGTTTGTTTGAGCTGTCTTTGAAGCGCAGTTCTGTTCGTGCACATATTCTACTATCAAGGGCTTTCATGAGACCTCAAGGACTTCAACAGTGAACTGTAGAAAAGACTGTAAGAGAGTAGAGAACAGAGAACAGAGAACCTGTTCTCATGCAATTAGTGAGCTTAGTAAACAAAGACATTCGAGGGAGCACAAAACAGCTGAGTCCCCCAGGCACGTGCACAGGGAAAGGGCGAGGCTCGTGCTTACGCACCAGAAATAAGTTCTTTGTTTCAAAAAAGAGCAGTTGGAAGTGTCTTCCCTTTAATGTCTTGCTTCATGCATGTTATATGAATGTTGCAACTAGATATGCCATCAAAAAGTGAGCTCTTAAAGTAGTAGTTAGTAAACTAGTGGACTGATCATTTGAACCTGTTTGAACAAGCAATCTAAAGTTTTTAAAGTTTTTAACTGGGTAGACAAGCCTCATTATATTAACCTCACTAGTTTTGGCATAAAGCTAGAATAATAATTTGCATTTATACAGCGCCTTTAATGTGGTAAAACATCCTAAGGCGCTTTACAGGAGCGATTATCAAATACAATTTGACACCGAGCCACAAGGGCAGGTGACCAAAAGCTTGGTCAAAAAGGTACGTTTTAAGGAGTGTCTTAAAGGAGGAGAGAGCGTGCTAGAGAGGCAGAGAGGTTTAGGGAGGGAATTCCAGAGCTTAGGGCCTACGCATCTAAAAGCACAGCTGCCAATGGTAGAGCGATGGAAATCAGGGATGCGCAAGAGGCCAGAATTGTACGGCTGGAGGAGGTTACAGAGATAGGGAGGGGTGTAGGGCTGGAGGAGGTTACAGAGATAGGGAGGGGTGTAGGGCTGGAGGAGGTTACAGAGATGGGGAGGGGTGTAGGGCTGGAGGAGGTTACAGAGATAGGGAGGGGTGTAGGGCTGGAGGAGGTTACAGAGATAGGGAGGGGTGTAGGGCTGGAGGAGGTTACAGAGATAGGGAGGGGTGTAGGGCTGGAGGAGGTTACAGAGATAGGGAGGGGTGGAGGGCTGGAGGAGGTTACAGAGATAGGGAGGGGTGTAGGGCTGGAGGAGGTTACAGAGATAGGGAGGGGTGTAGGGCTGGAGGAGGTTACAGAGATCGGGAGGGGTGTAGGGCTGGAGGAGGTTACAGAGATCGGGAGGGGTGTAGGGCTGGAGGAGGTTACAGAGATCGGGAGGGGTGTAGGGCTGGAGGAGGTTACAGAGATAGGGAGGGGTGTAGGGCTGGAGGAGGTTACAGAGATAGGGAGGGGTGTAGGGCTGGAGGAGGTTACAGAGATAGGGAGGGGTGTAGGGCTGGAGGAGGTTACAGAGATAGGGAGGGGTGTAGGGCTGGAGGAGGTTACAGAGATAGGGAGGGGTGTAGGGCTGGAGGAGGTTACAGAGATAGGGAGGGGTGTAGGGCTGGAGGAGGTTACAGAGATAGGGAGGGGTGTAGGGCTGGAGGAGGTTACAGAGATAGGGAGGGGTGTAGGGCTGGAGGAGGTTACAGAGATAGGGAGGGGTGTAGGGCTGGAGGAGGTTACAGAGATAGGGAGGGGTGGAGGGCTGGAGGAGGTTACAGAGATAGGGAGGGGTGTAGGGCTGGAGGAGGTTACAGAGATAGGGAGGGGTGGAGGGCTGGAGGAGGTTACAGAGATAGGGAGGGGTGGAGGGCTGGAGGAGGTTACAGAGATAGGGAGGGGTGTAGGGCTGGAGGAGGTTACAGAGATCGGCGCGATGATGAAGGAATTTGAACACAAGGATGAGAATTTTTAAATTGAGGCCCTGCTGGACCGGGAGCCAATGTCGGTCAGTGAACACGGGTGATGGGTGAACGGGACTTGCTGCTAGTCAGGATACAGGCAGCAGAGTTTTGGATGAACTCAAGTATTTGGAAGGTGGAAGGTGGAAGGCCAGCCAGATGAGCATTGGAATAGTCGAGTCTGGAGTTAAGAGAGTCATTGAGGAGGGTTTCAGCAGCAGATGGGCTGAGGCAGGGATGGAGCTAGGCGAAATTACAAAGGTGGTCTTTGTGATGGAGAGGGTAATGGCGTCAGAAGTTCAGCTTAGGGTCAACTATGACGCTGAGATGGCGAACAGCCTGGTTCAGCCTCAGACAGTGGCCAGGGAGGGGGATGGAATCAGTGGAGAGGTAGGGTTCCCACCCCTCCTGCTTCAAGCAGGAGTCGACCGGAATGGGCGATTGATCTCCCCAGCTCTGTTGCTGGCGACTTTGGAGAAACGGTCCTTGTGTGCGCAGTTCGCACATGCACCATACCCAGCTGTCCTGGCTTGTCGGAGCCCTGCTGGTCACCCAGTAGTTCAGAAACAACGGTTCATTGCCAGTTGTGAGAATGGCAGGATCGGAGCCAACGAAAATCACCTGGGAACTTAGTCCTGAGAGAGCAACTGGGGAGGGAGAGAGAGACACAAACTGGGGGGGGGGGGGGGGGGGGGAGAAGAGAGAGAGAGAGAGAGAGAGAGAGAGAGCACAACACAAACTGGGAGAGAGAGAGAGAGAGAGAGAGAGAGAGAGAGAGAGAGAGAGAGAGAGAGAGCGCGCAACACAAACTGGGGGAGAGAGAGAGAGAGAGAGAGCGAGCGCAACACAAACTGGGGGAGAGAAAGAGAGAGAGAGAGCGCAACACAAACTGGGGGAGAGAGAGAGGGAGAGAGAGAGAGAGCGCAACACAAACTGGGGGAGAGAGAGAGAGCAACACAAACTGGGGGAGAGAGAGAGAGAGAGAGAGAGAGAGAGAGAGAGCGCAACACAAACTGGGGGAGAGAGAGAGAGCGCAACACAAACTGGGGGAGAGAGAGAGAGAGCGCAACACAAACTGGGGGGGAGAGAGAGAGAGAGAGAGAGAGAGCGCGCAACACAAACTGGGGGAGAGAGAGAGCGCAACACAAACTGGGGGGGAGAGAGAGAGAGAGAGAGAGAGAGCGCGCAACACAAACTGGGGGAGAGAGAGAGCGCAACACAAACTGGGGGAGAGAGAGAGAGAGAGAGAGAGCAACACACACTGGGGGGGAGAGAGAGAGAGCGCAACACAAATGGGGGGGGGGGGGAGAGAGAGAGAGAGAGAGAGAGAGAGAGAGTGCAACACAAACGGGGGGTGGGAAGAGAGAAACACAAACTGCGGGGGAGAAAGTAACACAAACTGGGGGGGGGGGGGGGGGTGCGCGGAAGAGAGAAAAATGTCGGGAGAGTTCATGTCGGCCTGTGATGTGCATTGTTGTGTAATGTGTTTTACTCTGGGAGTCAGGTTAATTTGTAAATCAGTTTAATTTGTATCTCCCAGAGGACTGAGCCTCACCTCGCTGAAGCTGGGCTTCAGGGGTGGGGTGTGGAAGTCAGTGAATTGAATTAAGTTGGTTTTGGTTTTAGTTATTTTTTTTATAACTTGCTGGGTATTGTAAAAAGTGATAAAATTGTAGGAAAACTTTAGTTAGACGTTACTTGCATCGATATTTTTGTTGAATCAGTAAAATTTACTTTGTGCTTCTCATTGCAGTCGATACTGTAGAAACAACAGTCATTTTTATTTAATCACTATTTATCATTAAATCTTTCTAATCTTTTGTGTTCTTTCATTCATTTATAAATTATGTTATTCATCTTGCTATAAAACAAAAAGTCAAATATTTTATTTGGGGCTTGGCGATACTTAGACACTCAACGAAGGTATTTGCAATAACCTTTGCAAACAGTGGGAAAATGTCACGTGATCAAATGTCATGTGATTCTTGCACATCCCTGATTTTAATTGTTCCCCAATTGCCAGCCGTGCCTTCAGCTGCCTGGGCCCCAACCTCTAGAATTCCCTCCCTAAAGCTCTCCTTCCTTAAGACACTCCTTAAAACTTACCTCTTTGACCAACCTGTCCTAATATCTCATGTGGCTCAGTGTCAGATTGTGTTTGAGAACGCTCCTGCGAAGCACCGTAGAACATTTTACTACGTTAAAGGCACAATATAAATGCAAGTTGTTGTGTCACTTGATCGAATGCCATGTGATCAAATGTCATATGATCAAATCTCCAGGAATACGTCAAACCAGAGTTGGCAATCCTATGGCTAGGGGACAGATTTTGTGCAAAATTGAGATGACGGTGAGCTTGAAATTACTTCACTTGAGGCACTAGAAGCTGCTGCAACTTGGGAGGATGGGGTGGAGTGTGATTTTATGTGGGGCGAGGACAGTTTTTTGAATTTTGTGAAGAGTGACAAGGAGAGTATTTGAAAGACCCGCACTCGAGCTGATTGAAGCACGGAATTCAGTTTTAGCAACAGTGGGGATGAGACGGGGGCAATAGTGCGAAACGCTGTCTAGCTGGAAGGTGGCAATTCTGGCAACTGACGGGATGTGGCTTTTAAAGCTGAGGGATGAAGTGAATGCTCCAGACCACCTGTTTCAGTCAGGGAAGCTGATGACTGTCAGTCAGAGTCAGAGCCAGAGGCACTTATGTACAAGTGTGAGAACTAAGATGGCTGCAGCTTTGTTGACACTGCATGAAGCTCTGACTGATGCAGGACATGTCAAACAGACAGTGCTAGAATAGCTCTGGAATCATCAGGGTCCATGTGGAAGCTGACATCATGTTTCTGGATAATAAGCTGATCTTGTGGCGGATCGCCACCTAAACGAGCATAATCCACTCTTCCGTCCGTGGACAAAAATCCAGCACCTTCCCTTTAAGGCACCTTACCTTTAAGGCACCTTACCTTTAAGGCAGGAGTGGGCGGGGCCTCAGAGTTTGCCCAGAGAATTCTGGGAGCTTTCGGTGCAGCCATTTTTGTGCCATGCAGTTGAATTAAAGTTTCTTGTTTTCCACATATGGATTCAGCCTCCATTCATGTTTCGCGGCAGCCTCAACATTGGTGACCCCAACGCTCAAAGCGTATTCCGAGCACTGCAATGGCGGACACGAACGCAGTTTCCGTGAAACTGCCGGAGTTTTGGGAAAACCAGCCCGAAGCCTGGTTTCTCCAAGCTGAAGCTCGCTTCCGGCTGCGAAATATCACCACAGATGGGACGAAGTACGACTATCTCATCACATCACTCGGTAGCGCCGCAGTTTCGAAGGTTTGGACAGCGCTGCAGAACCCACCAGAGGAAGGCAAGTACGCACATCTCAGGACAGCGCTCCTTAAAAAATTTACGCCCTCGGCATATCAGCGAAACTGCCACCTCCTCGACCTTCCAGGCCTCGGTGATGCCTCACCGTCAGACCTCCTCTCCCACATGCTCTCCCTCACCGACGAGAGCCCACCCGGATCCCTCTTCCGCACGCTGTTCATCCGCCAGCTCCCTCTCAGCATCCGCCCAGCGATCGTGGCGTCCGGCCTCACGAACCTGGAAGCCCTGGCCGATGAGGCCGACAAGCTGCTGTCCGTTCACTCCGGCCGCGACGTCACTCCGGACCTGGCAGCCAATGCCTGGGCGCGCCCCTCACCGGCCACCACGCGGCCACAAGGGCCTGCCACCAGGCCCACGGGGCCTTCACGCCCCACTAACCCGGGCCACTGTTACTACCACGCATGGTTCGGCGCCAGGGCACAACGGTGCACACCTCCCTGCTCTTTCAAGTCCGCCCCCGTACCAGCCCCCGCGATGGCCGTGGGCCACGCGGGCTCCCTGCTGTTCGTTACAGATGACAAAACCGGCCGCCGGTTCCTGTGCGACACTGGTGCTCAGCACAGCATCATCCCAGCCTCCTCCCTCGACATCCAAAAGGGCGAACGAGGATCGGCGCTGGCTGCTGCTAACGGCTCGGAAATCCGGACGTATGGCACCCGGACAGTCACCCTCAACCTCGCTGGTCGCCGCTACTGATGGGAGTTCATCACTGCCAAGGTGCTCTCCCCTCTCATCGGCGCAGATTTCCTGTGCGCCCACGGCCTACTGGTAGACATCCCCCGTCACCGCCTCGTGGACATGAACACCATGTCCCCCATCCTGGGCGCCATGGCCCCCCGTCAACCCGCCGACATGGCGTCACAGTGCCACGCCCGGGCCACGGATGACTACTTGGCACTCCTGGCCGAATTCCTGGCCCTTACCAATCCGACCTTCCCCGTGGAGGCCGCCAAACACGGGGTGGAACACTTGATCCCCACCACAGGCCCACCAGTGTACGCCCACGCCCGCAGGCTGGACCCGACCAAACTGGAGATCGCGCGGACCGAGTTTGCCACCATGGAACAGCTCGGCATCATCCGCCGCTCCAACAGTCCCTGGGCCTCCCCACTCCACATCGCCCCCAAACCAGGCGGAGGTTGGCGCCCCTGCGGGGATTACGCCTCAACGACACCACCACCCCTGATCGGTACCCCATGTCGCACATTCAGGACTTCTCAGCTAGACTGGCCGGCCGCTCAGTCTTTTCCAAGGTCGACCTGGTGCGCGGCTACCACCAAGTCCCCGTCCAACCCGCGGACGTCCCCAAGACGGCCGTAATCACCCCCTTCGGCCTGTTCGAGTTCCTGCGGATGCCCTTCGGCCTCAAAAACGCGGCCCAGGCATTCCAACGGCTCATGGACTCGGTCCTTCAGGACCTGAAGTTCCTGTTCGTCTACCTGGATGACATCCTGGTAGCCAGTTCCTCCAAGCAGGAACACCTCGAACACCTTCGCATCCTGTTCGGGCGCCTCAGCGACCACGGGCTCATCCTCAGCCCAGCCAGTTTGGCCTGGACAAGATCGACTTCCTCGGCCACCACATCACCTATGCTGGGGCCATTCCCTTGCCCACCAAGGTGCAGGCCGTCCAACAATTTCCCCGCCCCACCACCATCAAAGGCCTCCAGGAGTTCCTCGGGATGGAGAATTTCTATAACCGCTTCATCCCCAAAGCGGCGTCCGTCATGAGGCCCCTGTATGAAGCCCTCCGGGGCAGGAGCGGCAAGATGGCGGTCGAATGGACGGCAGACGCGTCCGCCGCCTTCGACTCCACCAAGACCGCGCTCACCAACGCCACCCTGCTCGCGCACCCATGGCCCAATGCCAGGGTAGCGCTCACCACGGACGCCTCCGACCACACGGTCGGCGCCGTGTATGAGCAGTGGGTCGACGGCGCCTGGCAACCACTTGCCTTCTTCAGCCGCCAACTACGCCCCCCCGAGGTCAAGTACAGCACCTTCGACCGCGAGCTCCTCGTGCTGTTCCTGGCGGTCCGCCATTTCTGGTTTTTGCTTGAGGGCCACCCCTTCACTGCGTTTGTCGACCACAAGCCCGACATTCGCAATGGCAAAGACAACCGACCCCTGGTCTGCCAGGCAGCAGCGCCAGCTCGCGGCAGTGTCTGAGTTCACCACGGACATCCAACACGTCTCCGGCCGAGACAATGTGGTAGCCGACTGCCTCTCCCGCCCCGCCATCCATGCCGCACACCTGGCAGTCGACTACGCTCAACTCGCAGCAGACCAGATCACCGACCCTGATCCGCTCTCCGCACCTACCAACCTACCAGGGCTACGCCTGGCCGACGTTGCCTGTGGCCCGACCGCAGTCACAGTCAAGTGCGACACATCCCTATGTCAACCTCGGCCCGTCGTCGCCGGGTATTTGACATTCTCCACAACCTCTCCCACCCCGGCGCCCGCGCATCAATCAAATTGGTAGCCAACCGCTTCGTCTGGCGCGGCCTTGGCAAGGATGTGCGCACTTGGGCCAACTCCTGCCTAGCCTGCCAACGGGCCAAGGTACAGCAACACACGAAAGCACCCCGAGGAGTTTACCGTCCCCTCGCGGAGATTCGACCACATCCACGTGGACATCGTCGGGCCCCTGCCGCCGTCGCAAGGCCACACGCACTTGCTGACCATCGTTGACCGCACCACACGCTGGCCCAAGGCAATTCCACCGACCTCTACCACCACCACCGACATCGCCAGAGCCTTCGTCAGCACCTGGGTCGCATGGTTCGGCGTCCCATCCGCCATGACGTCGGACAGAGGTCCGCAATTTACCTCTGAACTCTGGACCGCCGTCGCACGCAATCTCGGGGTGACCATTCACCACACCACAGCGTACCACCCCCAAGCCAACGGACTGTGTGAGCGGTTCCACAGATCCTTGAAGGCATCTCTTCGAGCCAGCCTCCAGGACGGCGCCTGGACCAATCGACTTCCGTGGGTCCTCCTCGGCCTGCGCACCGCGGTTAAAGAAGACCTCCACGCATCGGCAGCAGAGCTCGTGTACGGTCAGCCGCTGCGCATACCCGGCGAGTTCCTGCCCACCGCCACGACACCCTGGTCAGCCGACCAGCAACGCCACGACTTCGCCTCACCGGCGCTGCAGTTCGCCCCGGTACCCATTGCCCGACACGGCAAATCCACCTCACACGTTCCACGAAGCCTGCACCAGGTACGGTTTGTTTTCGTCTGGCACGACGCCCACCGCGGACCCCTTCAACCCCCGCATGACGGGCCCTACAAGGTGCTACAGGATGGGGACAAATTTTTCACCCTGCAAGTGGGCGACAGGACAGAAAAAGTGTCGGTTGACCGACTCAAGCCAGCACACTGAGCCCGGTGAGCAGGTCACTGTAGCTCGTCCACCTCCACGCGGCCGACCTGCCCTCAAGCCGGTTCACCCGGCTGCTCCACGCCCGGCCGTTCCACATCCACCGGCGTCCTACAAGAGCCGCTGCGGCCGGCCCATCAGACCGCCGCACCGTCTCGTCCACACCTCCTAAGTGGATTCTGGGGGGAGCTGTGTGGCGGATCGCCACCTAAATGAGCATAATCCACTCTTCCGTCCGTGGACAAAAATCCAGCACCTTCCCTTTAAGGCACCTTACCTTTAAGGCAGGAGTGGGCGGGGCCTCAGTTTGCCCAGAGAATTCTGGGAGCTTTGGGTGCAGCCATTTTTGTGCCCTGCAGTTGAATAAAAGTTTCTTGTTTTCCACATATGGATTCAGCCTCCATTCGTGTTTCGCGGCAGCCTCAACAATCTCACCTTTAATCCGTTGTGTTTTTCCTCTTACTTGGATAAAGCGGACACACCGACAAAGTCACTTCAGTGAATAATCCAGAAATTAAAAACATTAAAAAAAATCTCAAATTCCTGAAGATTTAATCGGTAGCTATTTTAATGAAGTCTACTTTTGATCACTCAGACTTTCGCTTGCTTAAAAGCTCTTTGAGTTGCACCATGATTTGAATTAAGCAATGTAAACAATACCATAATGGGGGAATTTAGTTTCAAAGGTGGTGTGAATCATCAGCTAATTTAAACGAAGCACGTTCAAAGCACAAGTTGAGAGTGATACCAGAGATGGAGGCAAAGGTCGATTCTGGTCACTGGTCTCTATTGTAATCTTTATTTAGTGTTTGATGTACAGTAATACAAACAGCATCTATACCTACAGACACGCCACAGCAGACAGGCTAGCGCTATTTGGGTTTGCCAGAGAGAGACAGAAATGCAGGCAGGTTTTCCTTTACAGTTTCATAAGCTGACAGCACTGATTTCTGGTCCTCAGCTCAAATTCCTGCCAGGGATAAGGCATGAAAAATGGT
This sequence comes from Squalus acanthias, assembly GCA_030390025.1. Taxonomy (NCBI): domain Eukaryota; kingdom Metazoa; phylum Chordata; class Chondrichthyes; order Squaliformes; family Squalidae; genus Squalus; species Squalus acanthias. The sequence continues at coordinate 1,886,745 of JASTWF010000046.1, forward strand.
GGTCTGCATTGCTAGTATACAAAATATACATTTCCAGCAATACAGTTGTTACTTAAATAGCTATTTTCTTAATAATCCTGTTAAAATACTTCTCCTCCTTCTTAGGCAGTCCCTCGGAACCGAGGATGACTTGCTTCCACATTAAAAATGAGTTCTCAGGTGACTGATGAGTCCAATGTGGGACCTACAGTCTCCGTCACAGGTGGGGCAGACGGTGGTTGAAGGGGCGGGTGGGTGGGGTGCTTGGGTTGACGTGCGCTCCTTGCGCTTGGCTTCCACTTGCTCCCGTCGAAGAGACTCGAGGTGTTCGGCGCCTTCCCGGATGCTTCTCCTCCACTTTGTGTGGTCTTGGGCCAGGGATTCCCAGGTGTCGGTGGGGATGTTGCACTTTTTCAAGGAGGCTTTGAGCCTCAAAGCCTGTTAAAATAGCTGAAGTCCTGACAGACCACGAGAACTATAGGACATTAAGTATAAAATACATCTTCAAATATAAACCTTTTTGGAATAATGAATAATTCAGTAGGATTATGATCGACTGTAACGTGTCTTATGATCGCTGCATTAATTTTATAAACTTTATAAAAAAGCAGTAATGGACATAATTGTCATCTGATTCATTACATCCTTCTGCTTGATTCAAGCCTTGAAACATTTGTCCAACTTGCTAACCAGATACAAAAATTTGTTTTACCAGCAGGGCAAGAGGTGGCAGAGTGAATTTACAAAGTACACAATGATCTCTCTGCATTACAACAGAGCTTCCAAAACACACGAGGTAATGCACAGAAACATTGTGTAGCGCATTACAGCCGCAGTTTACTTTGTTTAAATCTGGTTCTACAGGTTTCATCAATCGCAGGCACAGGATACAATGGGGGTAGTTTGTCTTTAGCACGTGCAGAAGGCAGAGAACCTTTCCAGTCATCAGCAGATATCGGAAGGTCACGACCAGTGCGCCAATGAAATTCCAATACACGCTGGTGACAGCCGAGGGCCCTGCACCCAGTGGATGGTTGGAAAATTACTCCCAGTATGCTTTAACACTGCGTTACACAAATATATTACTTTAATGAACCTAGACAGAGTATCAGTGCTAAAGAAACCAAAACACACTTTATTTTCAGTGGTAAAAGCACCAGGATTGGTTTCTGTTACGACCCCATTTTGTTCCAAACTTTGTACACAATTGTTTACAAAAATAGCATGTGATAGCACAAAATGATGATATATGCATTTCAGGGTGTTCTACATCCAACTGGAGTCTTCCCTCAGCTGTTTGTAGCTGGAATGTTTCCATACTGTAATCACCTTGCAACATGTAGCCCACCATACATGCTGCAACTTTTCAAACAAATGAGCATCAACAAGAGGAAAGAAGCTCCCCTGATGGTCCGCTGGGTGAAGACATGACCAGATGCTGCATTAAGGCACACTTGCTCATTCAGCAGGGCAAGGAGTGGCATAACAAATGTACAAAGTATGAAGGTACACTGTGATATCCATTTGACAATGGAACATGCAAAGCATAGATGGGATAATTCAGAGAAGAGCTGCGCAGTTCATTACAAGTAAACTAAAATTCACATCTTCATTTTTAAATCCCTCCAACGCCTCACCCTTCCCTATCTCTGTAACCTCCTCTAGCCCGACAACCCTCCGAGATCAGTGTTCCTCCAATTCTGTCCTCTTGCACAGCCACAATTTTCATCGCTCCACCATTGGTGGCGGTGCCTTCAGCTGCCTAGGCCGTAAGCTCTGGAATTCCCTCCTTAAACCCCTCTGCCTCTTTACCTCTCCTCCTTTAAAACACTCCTCCAAACCCAACTATTTGACAAAGCTTTTGGTCACCTGTCCTTATGGCTCTTTATATGGCTCGTTATCAAATGTTGTCTGATAACGCTCCTGTGAAACACTTTGGAACGTTTTACTATGTTAAAGATGCTATATAAATGCACGTTGTTGTTCTGGTTGTAAACTAGGTCAAAAAATAATCAATCCAGAAAGTCCCCATTTTAATTCCAGAGTTCTCCCTCAGCTTGGGAAACAGTTGCGACACCAAATTGGCCTCAGCACACCTGGATTGGGGGAAAAGGTAAATCAGTATCCCTACTCCTGATTGCTATCCAGTGATGTGCATAGACAGCTGGTGAAGAAGAGATCGTGCTCTGTTATGATACATCCCATGGTGGAGCAGAGTACCGTGCTGACATTTACTGTCTTGGCTCACACGTGGAAAATGGCCTCTTAGGCAGGGTACTGGAGGGATGCCAGCAACCATCGAACTATTCCCTGTATGAAATAATGTCTTCAAGATGTGGAAATTGGGAAGTAGGGGTGGGAGGAAGAAAATAAAAGCTGAACAAAAAAAAACTAGGTGTATGTCCTGCACATCCATAATGCTCTGAATGTTAAAAATAAGGGAAACAAACTGTTTGCTTTTGCAATCTTCCACTCCCTGGGGACTTGCACCCCATTTCCCCCTTGCTGATTCTATGTTCCCTCCGGAAACTTACAGCATCGACTCTCCATGTGATCTCCTGTGCAGCAAATCAAGATGCAGATAAAAAGGAAAAGCATTTAAAGATCAAAGATCAGACATAGCAGCAGCTCTCGATCGCTCCACTGCTGGGCCAGAGGTCACTCACCACAATGGAACCTGGCATCTGTTTACCTGCAACTTCAGACTGTTGGCAGCTGTGTCACAGTACCTTATCTGTGTTCTAACCCCAGGGCAGCAACGTGACTTTTCCAATTCAGTTTTACCCACAAATCTCTCTTCTCATCACTTCTTGCTCTGGGTTCTGTAAATCCCCAACTGCAGGTTTTAAAAATATAAACTGCTCCTTTAGTGTTCACACTCACTTGAACTGTGAATACAAATGACCTGTGGAAATGGCACAGTAAATCTACAGGGAAGTTAACCCTTATTTCACCAACTGAGCAAAAGCATCTTCAAACTGACACCAGTTACTTTGCTCAGAAGCTGATCACTAAGCATGCCACTGTTCTATTTAGTGAGCAGCTTCTCCATGGCACTGTTCTATTTAGTGAGCAGCTTCTCCATGGATAAGCACAGTTCCACAAAGCTATTCAAGATACATGCACCAGTGCTAGTTACATCAATTTTAATTGGTGGCTGAAATAGGGGCGACAAACCATTAGAAGACCTCTGAAGCAGGAACAGGACACAGTTCAAACATTAGAGATGCTAAGGGTTACAAAAAGTTATAAACGATTCCCTAAAAAACTCAGTACTCAAGATGTACATTGAATTTTCACATTATTGGAGTAAGCCAACAGTACAGGCATTCCACACATCATATTTAAAAACCAGTACAAACAACTGGGCTACTTGTAAACTCTATGTCTTGGTCCTTCTTGGGGACAGCTCCAGTAATGAATATTTAAATCATCTCAGTATGATATAAGGTGCAGGTCCTGTGCATCTTCACTGTTCTGAAAGAGAGACAAAAGCATCATGTACAGACACGGAATTGTCAATTGAAAGTAAACAGAAACTGGACATTGTTTTCCAATTAAGCACCAAAGACCGTCAATTTTGAAGTAAATGCTACCACCTGCAATACTTTTACATAGAGTCATAGGGGGAAAAATTGAGTCACGCCCCCTTTGGGGCACTAACTTCGCCGGGGCGCTTTTAGCCCCGAAAAAAGTAGTGCCCCCGCGGCCGAAATTCATCAGTAGCTCCCCAAGAGGGAAGCACGGCGCTACTGGAAGCGCCCCACCTCCCTCTTGGGGCGCTGCGAGGGAATATCGCGGCGCTACGTGCCGCGGTATTGCAGGCCTTCCTCCCCTTCTTAAAGGGGAGGGCCCTTGCACAGCGTGACCCGGGGCCCAACTGGGCCACCGGGATCGGAGTGCCGGCAAAAGAGCCCGGCACTCAAGAGAAGTGCCGGGCTCATGGAGCGCAGCCAGCACTCCGCACGGGGGGTTGCTCAGGAGGCCAGGGGCAGCAACGGAGGCAGGTGCTGGCAAGCGGCCAGCAACAAAAATGGCCTGCTCGGCACCTCGCCTTTAATTAGCGCCGCCCCGGCCGCAGGTAGGCCGCCATCGGACATAGCGTCCACCAGTAAGTCAGGGGGCGCTACCGAAGATCGTGGCCGGGGCGCGAGCGGGGCGCTGCGCACAGCGATGACGTCATCGCCTGTGGCGCAGCGCCACAGGACGCTAACGGTTACTGCCGCTGCTAACCACCCGCTGAATTTCGCGGGAGGCGTTGGCGGCACCGTGTCCGGGTGCTAGTTGCTTTGCGCCCGGCGTTAGCGCCCTCTTAGGGCACTAACGCCAGGCACAAAGCAACTGAAATTCTCCCCCATAGAATCATACGGCACAGAAGGAGGCCGTTCAGCCCAGCGAGTCCGTGCCGGCTCTCTGTAGAGCAATCCAGTCAGTCCCATTCCCCCGCTCTATCCCCATAGCCCTGCAAGTTTATTTCCCTCGAGTGCCTATCCAGTCTCCCCTTGAAAACATTGATTGTCTCCGCTTCAATATGTAGAAATTTTATGCCCACATATTATTAAAAACCTTATGTATAGTGTACACTTGCTCACAAGTCTTATTTCCCCATTATGATTGAGTCACACTTACATCTACTCATGATAAATATTTACCTTGGGTTTTGCAAAACCCAATCTAAACATGTAACTGTTTGTTGATGAACCCATCAAACTGCGCAAGTGCTTAAAAAAAACACCAACAATTATCTCAGTAACTGAAATTTTTAAGGATTAAAATAAGGTTTTAAAACAGAACTTATTAAAAAATACTACACATTTCACAGTTTGATTAATTTTACTTGTCAAAGTTTTTACTTGTAGGCCTCAGCCTCTCCCAGAAGCCTGGACTGATACTTGATGGGTCTGATTTTCTTGCCCCCTTGCCCCAGCCAAAGTGCACTTCACCTATCCAGACCCAGGTATGCGTGAATTTGCTGGGCCAAGCCATTAAAACGCCTGGACACACCCCTAGTACAGGCCTGCCTCTCATCAGGGCCTCGTGCTGGGAGTCAGGGGGTGGAGACCAATATGCAGCCGTAGGCCCAAGAGATCCACTGAGGTGGGTGTCATCAGCAGCATTGGGGCCTTCTGGCAGTTCTTACAGGAAATTAGCTATAACGTTTTTTTAAAAATTGCTCACTGACCTTGTGGCCTTGCCACTGGTCCCTGTCTGACCTGCTCACTCCCCTAATCCGAGGGGATCACCTGGGCAAGGCCTAATGGCATCTTTTCTGGGCACCCCTAAAAATGGATCCCAACTAATTAAAGAGGAGGGGATTGAGGCGGGAAGGCTGGAAACACCCTTCCCTGGCCAATGTAAAGGCAGCGGACATCTAATCCAATGGGTCGCCGCCCCCTTTTTCCCCCCCAGACCTTTGCACCTGGGAAATGGGTGTTCCTGGGTGCAAGGTCAGGAAAATCAACCCCATCATTTCTGTCCAGACCACCAGCTGACAGTAAGTCCTGCAGTCTGAGCATGGGCAGTGTGCTCAATTTCTTAGGTTGCTCCAGAAGCATTGAAGCTAGCGAAGTGATAACATTTTTCTCTCTCCGTGTCTAACAAAACTTGTTTGGTTGCCTTTCCAAAGTTTTGTTTGAAGGAAAGTAGAGGACCAGTTTCAAAAGCACTATTCAGGAAAAATTATTTTGTAAGTGTGTTTGAGAGAAAGAACATAATGACAGCCTTTACCGAGTACACACCTGTTGTAGTTTCAACTGATGCAAAAATTAGATTCGACATACTTCAGAAAGTATATTAAAGTAGAGCGAGAGAGAGAAAAACCAAGAGCGAACGAGGGGGAGTGAAAGAGAGGAAGCAAGAGAGAAGAAAGGGTGAGAGGAGAGTGAGACAGACATGGGAGAGACAGGCACAGATACATTCTTTAGCCTAATTCAAGTTAAAAAAAAAGTTGAATTTTGAACACAGGCATAAAACTGGATTATCACCTGTGTTTTGTTGCTAGTTAGAAAATGTAAACATTCTAGTTACTGACACCCAAGAGACAGGGGGACAGAAAGAAAGACCGAGAGACACATGGGAGAGACAGGCACAGATACATTCCCAAGTACTAATTATAAAATACTGAATTATATGATTGCAGAAATCTCTTACAAAGTTACAAACCATGCCGTCAGACCTGCGATGTCTCCATCCCCCAATGCCGTCAGGCCCATGGCAACTCCTCCTCTCACTGCCGACAGACACCAGGAATCAAATAGTGAACCTCACCTCACATTCTACCTCATTTTTGCCAAATCATGGGTTCCCCTTCATAATTCTGTCGAAGGATCCCTCCTCCATGACAGCAAACCAGCAGCCCATCGCAGTGCTGCTAAATTCCACGATCCACACACCTGCTCTGCCAAAGCCCAGGACCATTTTCCTGTGCTGCCACAGCCAAGACAATCTCCAATACAACCAAAGTGCTGGATTGTCCCCGGTTCAGTTAATCATACACCCGACCCAGCACTAGTAAATATTAGGTCCCGCCCCCTCGGTCTTCATTCCTCAGCACTTCTCCCCTCTCCCACCTCAACTGTGACGAAATGGGCCCTGGCCCAGTGCCACTCTCCCCTTCATTGTCTTCTGTTGATTCCTCTCCTCCACACCCACCCCGCCCCCTCATTTCGCCAGCCACCTCTCCTTTCCGAGGGTCCAGTTATCCCAATGCTTTCCAGCCTGTTTGACCTGAAAACTGGAAATCATATGTCTTAATTAATTTTCCGTATACAAGGCTAACTTCCTGTTGTCTGCTGCCCGTATCCTAACTCGCATCAAGTCCCCATCACCCCTGTGCTCACTGACCTACATTGGCTCCCAGTCCAGCAATGCCTTAAATTTAAAATCCCTCCAAAGCTTCGTCCCTCCCTATATTTCTAACCTCCTCCAGGCCTACAACCCTCCAATATCTCTGCGCTCCTCAGATTCTGGCCTCCGGTGCTTCCCCGACTCCCTTCACCCCACCATTGTCGGTTGTGCCTTCAGCTGCCTAGGCCCTAAGCTCTGCAATTCCCTCCATAAAACTCTCCCAAACAAAGCCTCTGAGGGATACGGGATTGGAGTGATGGGGTCTCTGGCCTCTCATGACCCACCCTTGGAGGTAGTGAGTGGGAAATAGATGGAGAGTTAAGGGCGAAGTGAGTGACAGCAGAATGAAGGGAGGGAGAGTGTGTAGTTCAAAAAGGGAGAGGTAGAGATAGTGATGGCACTGAGTAGGGGTCGCAGTGAGAATGAGGAAATGGTAGGAGAGAGAAGGTAGTGGGAAGGTAAAACCATGCAGGACACAATGGGAGCGAGGGGACGGGAAGGGAGCTGCTGAGGGTCACATTTTCCCTGCATCTCCCTCGGGAAAATGCAGCATCCAGCCACTAGCAACTTAATTCCATAGCACACCGACTATCAATTTCCACACGAAAGGAAAGAAGAAAACAAAAAGAGAGAAAAACAGAGAAAAGGAGCTAGAAGCAGAAGGAGCGAGACAGAAGTAGGAGGAGAGTGTGAGTAACAGGAAAATGAGGACAAAACAGGTAAGATTTTTCTGACCTACCATGTGCACTGCCACAGGATATCTAAGAACATAAGAAATAAGAGCAGGAATGGGCCATACGGCCCCTCGAGCCTGCTCCGCCATTCAATAAGATCATGGCTGATCACTGACCTCAACTCCACTTTCCCACCCAATCTCCATATCCCTTGATTCCTCTAGAGTCCAAAAATCTATCGATCTCAGCCTTGAATATACGCAAAGACTCAGCAGTCACAGCCCTCTGAGGCAGAGAATTCCAAAGATTCACAATCATCTCAGTGAAGAAATTCCTCCTCATCTCGGTCTTAAATGGCCTACCCCTTATCCTGAGACTATAGCCCCATAGTTCTAGACTCTCCAGCCAGGGGAAACAACCTCTCAGCATCTACCCTGTCAATCCCCCTCAGAATCTTGTATGTTTCAATCAGATCACCTCTCATTCTTCTAAACTCCAGAGATTATAGGCCCATTCTACATAAGCTCTCATCATAGGACAGCCCTCTCATCCCAGGAATCAATCTAGTGAACCTTTGTTGCACCGCCTCCAAGGCAAGTATATCCTTCCTTAGATAAGGAGACCAAAACTGTGCACAGTACTCCAGGTGTGGTCTCACCAAGGCCCTGTACAATTGTAGCAAGAGTTCCCTACTCTTATACTCCAATCCCCTTGCAATAAAGGCCAACATGCCATTTGCCTTCCTTATTGCTTGCTGTACCTGCATGCTAGCTTCTGTGTTTCTTGCACGAGGACACGCAAATCTCTGAACACCAACATTTGAAAGTTTTTCACCATTTAAAAAATATTCTGTTTTTCTATTCTTCCTACTAAAGTGAATAACCTCACATTTCCCCACATTATACTCCATCTGCCACTTTACTGCCCACTAACTTAGTCTATTTATATCCCTTTGCAGACTCTTTGGCCGCAATTTTGCCAGCGCTCAGAGGGCGGGTTTGGAGGAGGGTCAGAGGTTAAAGTCGTTTTGATTGATGGCGGGTTCCGCACCCGCCGTCAACCCGCCTCCACACAACCTTCCCAAGTGTCGGGTCCCCGATTTGTGAATAGACCCGACACCTAGCGGCGGGAAACGGATTAAAGGCAATTAACTGCCTATTAACAGGTACTTGTGAGCAGTTTTCAGGGTATTTTTCAATTTTCCAGCTTCTGGGTCGGGTTTTACGACATCCGGACAACACGTCAGGTAAGTGTGGCGCGTTGAGTCTGGTGTAATGTTTGTGAATAGATGACAGCTGCAGAAGTGGTGTCAAGGATGCCATGTTGCACATGGTAAGTTTCAGAGCAAAGAAAATGTTGGTTACTGCATTTTTAAATACATACAGATTTCTTTAGCTTTAAGCATATGGAGGGAGTCATTGGAGAGCCTAGGTGCAAGAGTTCACCTTTGTGCAGTGATTGTCAGTGTTTTCAGCACCTCAATGCTGTCAAACACTGAAAAATCAACTGTCAAAATAAAATTATGCCTGGTCCCTTTAAGGAAACCGGCAGATGACACATCGGCAAATTACGTCATCAGACCAGCTTCCTGTTAATTGGCCGGTAAGCCCGCAGGGCGGGCTTAACAAGGCCAATCAAGGGAAAATCACATCTGCAGAGCGGAGGCAGCTGGGGGCGGGACTGGAACCCGGAAACCAGCTGACCCGCCCCCATCCTGACACCGATGAGAAAATCGCAGCCTCGGTGTTCTCCTCACAGCTTACTGTCCCACCTAGCTTTGTATCAGCAAACTTGGATACATTACACTCGGTCCCTTCATCTAGGTCATTAATATAGATTGTAAATAACTGATCCTTGCGGCACCCCAATAGTTACAGCCTGCCAACCTGAAAAAGATCAGTTTATCCCTACTCTCTGTTTTCTGTCCGTTAGCCAATCCTCTATCCATGCTACTATATTACCCCAACCCCATGAGCCCTAATCTTGTGTAATAACCTTTTATGTGGCACCTTATCGAATAGTGATTTACTCATTCTCCTCTGAACTAAAACCGATCTGTTACAAGCACCACTACCATGGCTCAGCAAATCAACTGTTGTCATGTTTTGGGATTTTGACTATTTTCCTAGGAAGGTTTTCAAGTTCATTTATATTAAGATGTTATTCAGTTAAATTCGACATGTAAAGAGTTAAATCCACACAACACAAGCTCCCTGGGAAAGCATATTGAAGTCAGCAGCTGGGACCAGACAAAGTGTCTGTCAGATAGATATTTCTCACACACTATATAAGTTTAACACTATATAAGTTTAAGGCAATGGGGTTTGTTAATATGATGTAGTGACATTCACACATTTGATATTGGGATATCCTAATTTATTTGAGCACAGCAGGGTATAGTTGCCCGAGGCCCCAAACCTAGGGAGGAGGTAGCAGTTTGATTGGCAGCTCAACAGGCCAATCTGCAAGGGGAGCCGGGGGGGAGGTTGCGAGGCTTTCTGTAACCAGCTCAGTCTTCAGAAATTTGGTGTGGAAACAGACTCTCCAGTAGAGGACTCTCTAAGACGAGGGCCAACTAGTTTCAGGGATTTTGCCTGCTAACTGGGTTAGAGCGTTTGCTATTTTCTATGTTACAAGCAGCATTGTGAAATAGACCGAAATTCATTGAAAACTGTATTCTGTTTGTTCATACATTGCATGCAAAATAAACCAATTTATTGCTTTACAATTGGCCTCAACTCACTAGGGTGAGCATCTGTCCACCATCTGGAAGAGATTAGTGTAACACGTATGAGAGCGCACACATGCATTTTATTATGAGCTCCAGGTCACACTGTCATGTGATTAAATATTGGGCAGTAAAGAGACATGGGGCTCACTTGCAGGAAAAACCGCTAACACTGACCTGGAAAGATCATCTAGTGCAAACCCGAAATTTGCAGCAGTCGTATTTTTATGCTTTTTTTTTTAAGAAAATGAAAACTAATCTTTAAAACAGCAAAAGGGAGTGGTGTTCTTCCAAATGTAATACTTACATCATCGCTCTGTCGCCGGACTTTTTGTGCTAAAGATTCCATGTCATCACCAGCAGTAGCATCATGTTCCAATCCACGTTTACCCATCATTGCTCCACCGGTGCGGCTTTGAACAATACCTGGTTAAAGGCAATGCAGGAATGGACAAAACTAAATTAAAGGTAGAAACATGATCCCCAATTTTGATTGGAGGAAAGGAGCGAACGTTCAGTCCAGCTTGTGGTCATGATGCCCAGGTCATTGCAACTACTGAGCCTTATTTAAATATACCAGGCCCCATTCTCGCCTGAAGCCGGCGTCAATGACATCAGGTTGGCGTTGGGGGGGGGGGGGTGTCATGGCCGGGGACCCACGAAAATGGTCCCCAACAATCAACCAATGAAGTACTTTTGAAGTGTAGTCGCTGTTGTAATGTAGTAAACACGACAGCCAATTTGCACACAGCAAGCCCCCACCAACAGCAACGTGATAATGACCAGATAATTTGTTTTAGTGATGTTGGTTGAGGGATAAATATTGGCCCCAGGACACCGGGGAGAACTCCCCCGCTCTTTAAAATAGTGCCATGGGATCTTTTATGTCCACCTGAGAAAGCAGACAGGTTTCGGTTCACTTCAGACAATGCAGCAATCCCTCAGTACTGCACTGGAGTGTCAGCCTAGATTTTGTGCTCAAGTCTCTGAACCCACAACCTTCTAACGCAGAGGTGAGAGTGATGCTCACTGAGCCACGGCTGACACAGTAAAGTGAAGTACTCCTGTTCCACCCAGGCCAACGTAATCACTTAATGCACTCCTCTTCAGCTGGACCGCCAGATGATACTGGGCGGAACCTGTGCTGACCACTTTCCACCCAGTACTCTCCTAAAATGTACTCTTAACCCTGGTTTGCATATTAAAAGGGTCTAATGCCTGTTTCATGCACGCGCCCCGGATGCCTCTGTTAGATCAAACCTTGACCTTCTAAAAGAAAGCGACAAGTCAAATTTATGCACACCTTTCCTCAATTTAACCCTTTTAGCCCAGGCATCATTCTGGTGAATCGGCGCTGGACCCTCTCCAAGGTCAATGGATCATTCCTGTGGTTCGGTGCCCAAAACTGAATGCAGTACTTCAGATGGGGTCTGACCATGGCTTTGTGCAACTGAAGCATAACTTCCTCCCCTTGAGATTAAGGCCAACATTCCATTAACCTTTTTGATGACCTTTTTTGTACCTGTGCGCTAGCTTTTAGTGATCGGTGTACCAGGACACCCAAATCGCTTTACTACTCCGCAGCTCCTAGTCTCTCACCATTCAGAAAATATTCCAACTTGACTTTCTTGGATCCAAAGTGAGTGACCTAACACTTTTCCACATTAAACTCCACTTGCCACAGTTTTTCCACTCAGTCTCTGACCCTGGTCATAGATCAAACTTCTGTGTCAAAGTCTCTCCTTATTAGCCAGGGTGTTTTGAGTTTCTGTGTCGACAAGAACACCATCGCACCACCACCAGAGGACCTACAGTCCATCCTAGATTAGGGGCAAAGTATTTTCTAGAGCTCTACCCACTCTCATGGAGATGAATTGGCTTTCCCCAACTCCAGTCAGGGAAGCCAAACTTTTCAAGGACTTCTCCTCATCTGTGAATCATTCCTTGTGTGTATAATAGCAGAGGATGTGCTGTACTGGCATCTACTGGCCATGAAAAAGAAATACAATGCTGCACTATTTAACTGTGCAACCAGTGAGCAAGTGAAGACTTGCCCTACTGGAGTGAAAGTGCTAGTTTACCGAGTTGTCACTTCCACAAGTTTGTTCTGTAGCATTATGCAGGTACTATAATTACTTATTCGATAGCAAAATACTGCGGATGCTGGAAATCCGAAACAGAAAACGCTGGAAAAACTCAGCAGGCGAGGCAGCATCCGTGGAGCGAGAAACAGAGTTAACGTTTCAGGTCGAAACCCTTCGTCAGATGAAAGGTCTCGACCTGAAACGTTAACTCTGTTTCTCTCTCCATGGATGCTGCCTCGCCTGCTGAGTTTTTCCAGCGTTTTCTGTTGTTATTTACCATAATTACTTATCTGGTCGGGTCATCACTCTTTGAATCCACAGCATCCTTCTTGTAGACTGACATCAGGTCAGATTCAAGTAAAAATATAAAGGTCACAAGGGATGACATTTTAATAATAAAGTCATCGTTGTGCTCTCATCCCCTTCCAAATGCTACAGAACACCGCTTGAAGGATTTGGTTCTTATTTTAGATCCAAGGAAACCAATGGGCTTGACATAGTGAAAGCCCATGGTCTCGCAAGATGGGCTCTTGGTATTTGGGAGCTGCTCTGGATTCCATGACTGAAGATGACCCTTCCAGAAGTATGCTTAGTGTGTCTTGATGAACGGTTTGAGGTTAAAAAAAAACTCCAGACTCACCACTGTTTCCAGGTATTTGATCTCCCAGGGAGTACATTATTCCTCCATTTCCATTTTGGCTTGAAGGCACTGACGCAAGCAGACCTATCACAATACAAGAATTTACATTTATATCGTGCCTTTGACGCAAAAAAACACCCCAATGCAAAAAGTACAGGGAAATCACTACCACTTCAATATTTTTATGAATAAATATCTGTGCTGACATTTTAAAACAATTTATTTCAAAATTATTTATGCAGCTTACTATTTTATTAAATCACTAAAAATTAAACTGAATGCTCGTTTCACTGGTATTGTATTCTTTCACTTCTCTTTTTAATGAGAAGTGTTTAATCACTCAAGTTTTTTTTTTAAAGTGATCAAGATTGTTTTTTTTGCAAGAATTAGCTGATAGGAGACAATAGGCTTCTCACCAAGTCCCCTATAGCGTGAAAGTTGCTGGTAAATTTGTTTCATTCTCTCGATGTTAAGCCGACTGGCCTCTGCGTGTACCACCATGGGCTTCGGGTAGTGCACACCAATGATGCACTTTGCAGCGATTTGCACTGAGTCGGGAGCGTTCCACGGATCGTAGATGTACTTTGCAGGAAATCCTTTAAGAATTGGCAAGTAACGTCTGCAAACAGAGTCTTAATGTAAATATTAATAATGTGTGAACATATTCACTGAGGTAATAACAATAGGTACTTCATTTGTGTGTTATAGATTCCCCCTACCCCCATATATCAAGCACTGTATTACCTATGCAACCATTTTACAGTACACATCTATACAACACCAGTACCTGAAGCCCCAGGATCCCCTTAAGAGATTTGAAAGGCCAAGGATGTGGTATAGTGTAGATCCAGTGTGTCACAATGTAGCAGTTTACAGCCATAGTTCCCCACATGGTAAACTCTGAACCTTACACCATTGGGTGGGGCCAGGACAACACAAAATTATTCTGGGCTGCACATGTGCCTCCAATACAGTGTTGCTGGAAGAAAGAACGAACTTGCATTTATATAGCGTCTTTCATGACCTCAGGATGTTCCAACGGTGGCATAGTGGTTAGCACTGTTACCTCACAGCACCAGGGACCCGGGTTCGAATCCGGCCCGGGTGACTGTCTGTGTGGAGTTTGCACATTCTCCCCGTGTCTGCGTGGGTTTCCTCCGGGTGCTCCGGTTTCCTCCCACAGTCCAAAGATGTGCGGGTTAGGTTGATTTGGCTATGATAAATTGACCCTTAGTGTTAGGGGGGATTAAATACGTGGGGTTACGGGGATAGGGTGGGATATGTGTCGGTGCAGGCTCGATGGGCCGAAATGGCCTCTATCTGCACTGTGGGGATTCTGTGATAGCGCTTTGCGGCTAGTTAAGTACGTTTGAAATATAGTCACTGTTGTTAGGTGGCAGCCAAATTGACCACAGCAGGAACCCACAGACAGCAATGAGATAATTACCAGATAATCTGTTTGTGATGTTGGTTGAAGGAAAATTTTGGCCAGGACACCAATACTGCAGTAGGATCTTCTATGTCCATCTGAGAGGGCACACGGTGCGTCGGTTTAACATCTCATCCGAAAGACGGCACCTCTGACAGTGCAGCACTTCCTCAGTGCTACACTAAGGTGTCAGCCTGGATTATGTGCTCCAGTCTTTGGAGTGGGACTTGAACTCACGACGTTCTGACTCAGGTGAAAGCGCCATCAATTGAGCCACGGCTGACAGAGACCTGAAGACAGGCTACCTTTGCACCGTCTTGAACCTGAGCATGGGCTGGTAGATTAGGTACCCCAAGAATGTGATAGAAAAGGAAAAATATCCCAAACTTCTCCAAATGGCCGAAAAGATAAAGAAGCCATCTGATGTAGGAGTACCCCAGGTGGATCTCCAGAACAAGTTCTGGTCTGTCCTGAGTTAGCTGATCACAGCCAGGGCAGCAGTTGGGTACTGTACTATAATTGGTCTCAGTACTCTAGAAATCTGCCAGGGCTCCTGCTCTTGATTGCAATTTACTAGAAAACATGTGTTTGAAAATGTTAGTAAGAACAGGATCAAGATAGGCATCAAACAGCTTGTTGGCACCCCTGGCTAAGGGTACACATGAAGATTGACCATCTGGTTGGGTTGCCAGAACCTGTGGAATTGTATCCAAGAATATTTTGGCAACAAGGGTAGAAAATTGAAAAAATAAAATACACAAAATAAATCTGAAGGGATTAGTGATAAAACTGCTGTGCTTTACAGAAATGCAAATACCAATTCGAAAATAATGTCAAGTTCAACTGAACTCCAGAGAACACTTTGCAAAATTTTAAATGTTAATGTCTTCCAGAGTTCAGCTTCCTTCTCAATATTAGGTGAAGCAATTCTACATGTAGTAAGCACTGCTGATGGAAGTGCCTGGCTAGCACTGCACATTGGTGCGCTCACACACCATCCATGAAAGGACATATGCTCCCCCTGTGATTCCCCATGAACCAAGTTCCTGATCTTGGGAGCAGGCCTTGAGTGACGTCTACCTGCTTTGCCACAGAGATGAGAGGGAAAAAGGACCCACGGTTCACTTCACATTGAAAGAAGTCTGGAACAGATCCACGTTTAAAACTGATTTACACCTGAAGCAAAATAGACAAGCCTGCGAGTCCCAGCTACCAGTCAGTCTCAGTCTTTCTGCAGGTTTCACTCCTACACATAATGTGACCTGTTGTGTTTTCCCTCCCAAATGTTCTCAATGTGTTCTAAGACTTGTCTTTGGAAGCTTCAATATACCAGCACAGCCTGGCATTACATTTTCTCCTCTTTTGCTCAGTGACTGCCCTAATGCTGGTAACGCAGTTCATTACTGAAGTTACACCCTGCTCCCAAGTGAGAGTGGTTTGAAATGAAACAGGGATTTAGACTGCAAAACTGTTATGTGAACAGAGCTGAATGCTGGTGTGCGGGAGGGGGATTCATAGAATTAATGCAGCTGATTACGTGATCATAATCTCAGCAGGTTTTAAAATTGTTGAGAATATTTTTACAGTACATACAATGACCATTTTGAAAATAAGGACACCAGCAAAAAAAGGACAGTTGATGCCGGTGCCTGAGGTGTCTGTAATTTAGTTTTCACTGTATTTGGAACTGCAAATTCTGATGTATTCATCAAGTACAACAAATTGCTAATTGACTTCAATGCACTTTAGCATATTTAAAGTATGGATTTAGCTTAAAATTGAAATGTACTTCTATTGTGGTGGATTACAAAATTGTGCGCAGATTTTTTTTTGTGAATTGTAACCGGCACATTTATAAATAAATGTTAAAAAACTGTACGAGTTTCATGGACTTAAAAAAGGCACAACATTTTTTTAAAACAAAGAAACAAAGTACAAATAAACCCGAGCTAATAAGGCACACTCCACCTACATCTCTCTCACCCTCCCAAACCACAGGAACCAAATGAACACAGACACTGTTCTGGATTGGATGCCTAGAGCACAAAGACACAGATACTATAGACCAGTTAGCTTAATGTCGGTGGTAGGAAATATAATTGAATCTTTACTCAAAGATGTAATAGAAAAACATCTAGAAACTGAAAATAATAGTAGTCAGCACAGACTTCAAAAGGGAGGTCATGCTTGAGCAACCTTCTTGAATTCTTTGAAGAAGTAACAGAAAGAGTAGACAAGTGTAATGCAATATATGTAATACATTTGGATTTTCAAAAGGCCTTTGATCAAGGTACCACATAGTAGACTCTTGACTAAGGTCAGAGCATGTCGAGTCAGGGGACAGGTAGCAGAATGAATAGCAAGCTGGCTACAAAACAGAAAACAGAGAGTAGGGGATAAAGGTAGTTATTTAGACTGGCAAAAGGTGGGAAGTGGTGTTCCACAGGGATCGGTGCCGGGACTGTTGTTCACCATTTACATTAATGATTTGGACTCGGGAATCAGAAGTACAATTTAAAAATTGTAGTTAATACAAAAGGAAGAATGTGACAAAATACAGGAAGACATTAATAAACTTGCATAATGAGTGTGTAATTGGCAAATTAATTTCAATATAGGCAAGTGCAAGGTGGTGGATTTTGGTAGGAAGAATAAGGAAGCCACATACTGCTTGGATAATGGGGTAGAGGAGTAAAGGGATCGAGGGGTACAGATACACAAATCACAAAGTAGTGACGCAGGTTAATAAGGCCATAAAAAAAAAAGCAAACCAAGCACTAGGGTTTATTTCTAGAGGGATAAAACTGAAAAGCAGAGAAGTTGTGTTAAACTTGTACTGAACCCTGGTTCGACCACACTTGGAGTACTGTGAACCGTTCTGGTCTCCATATACCCTGGTTAGACCACACTTGGAATACTGTGAACCGTTCTAGTCTCCATATTTTAAAAAGGATATAGAGGCATTGGCGAAGGTACAAAAAAGATTTACAAGGATGATACCAGAACTGAGAGGATATACTTATCAGGAAATGTTGGGGCTCTTTTCTCTAGAAAAGAGAAGGCTGAGGGGTGACCTGAAAGAGGTCTTTAAAATTATGAAAGGATTTGATAGTGTAGATGTAGAGAAGATGTTTACAATTGTGGGGGGAGACCAAAACTAGGGGCTATAAATATAAGATAGTCACTAATAAATCCAATAGGGAATTCAGGAGAAATGTCTTTACCCAGAGAGTGGCAAGAATGTGGAACTCGCTACCACAGGGAGTAGTTGAGGCAAATAGCATGAATGCATTTAAGGGGAAGCTAGATAAGCACATGATGGAGAAAGTTATAGAAGGATATGCTGGTAAGGGGAGATGAAATATGGAGAGGGGAGGTTTGTGTGGAGCATAGACACCGGCATAGACCAGTTGGGCCGAATGGCCTGTTTCTCTTCTGTACACTTGAGGTAAGATACTGTTATGGATTGGATGCCCCTGAACACAAAGACAGAGATACTGTTCTGGATTGGATGGCCCAAATACAGGCACAGATACTGTTCTCGATGGGTTGCCCTGAACACGAAGACACAGATACTATTCTAGATGGGTTGCCCTGAACACGAAGACACAGATACTGTTCTAGATTGATTGCCCTGAACATAAAGGCACAGATACTGTTCTGGATTGGATGGCCCAAACACAAGCACAGATACTGCTCTAGAAGACACAGATACTGTTCTCGATCGGATGTCCTGAACACAGAGACAAAATATTTGTGTAAGAAGACACTGATAAAATTATGTAACGTTTTCCATGGATAGAAACTCTCAAGTTTCTTTTTAGGAAAAGCTATGACAAGACACAACATACTGTATATGATGCGCTTTATACCGCAGGTGATGATATATCAGTAAAATATAAAGTGATATTTTCACTGGCATAAGGTCAAGAGTTGATACTGGAACTACTTTCACAGGTGACGTCTACAATGGATATTTTTGGAACTTGCATGGCATCAGTTGACCTTTCTCCACTGCAACCCATTTAAATTACAGTGATAGCTTAACTGATGACATAGAAGAACTAAAAAACAGAGACAGCAGACATGCTGATGTGATAATGAATCTCTCCGCCCTCTGAAGTACACCATATCTTCACACTGAAAGAAAAGTTATAACACAAATAATTAGAGAGCAATTTAGAAAATACAAAACAAAACCTGTGGTATAAATAAGATATGGTGTGAGGTGTAATACTGCTTTATATTTCACTGTTAAGCTGATCCATACACAATGATGTTGTGAGTGGTGTAGAAGTGTCAGAATCACTTCAACAGTTAAATAAGAAACAATCTTTCACAACCCCGTCCATAACTGCATCCTCTCTATATCTCTTGGACAACTATTCTGTGAATCCAGACATAGTTGTAGTGTGCTGCAAAGGAACAAAAATAAAAAATGAAAAAAAAACCCCGCAGCTCCCTGCTTTCTAGTACAGCAACAGAGTAATAGTTGGAATTAGATGTTTACCAGTAATGAGGCTGCAATTTCCAAGAGATTCATATGTTGTCAAGCCACAAGAATCAGACATTAGTGGTTTATGGACATCATTGGAATCTAGAGATTTAGTAAGTTGTACTCTTGCTTTCCATCTTCCATTTTTATAAAATATACACGGAGCTCTGTGAAATGAAAACTAATGAATTAAAGAAAAGTAGAACTGATGTTACTTGGATCAAAACCAGAGCAAAGCTGCTTTGATAAAAACTACTACAGAATATTGTTGCTCAATTTACAGGAGCAGACATGAAGTTACTTCAGTAAACGCAAGGACAATTATACTATATATCCTTAAATCTGCATTGAGTACTGTGTATGTGAAAAGTTGCAATTCAAATAATGAAATGTTAATAGTAAATTAATCTAGTCTCTTCAGTAGGATCTTTTCAAAATAAGCTTTTTAAAGTGTTTACGCACCAATGCTGATCTTCTGATCAAAACACTGACAATGTGCACCCACGCAGTATAACAAGATGACGCACATTGAAAGGCCCTTATTGTTCAAATGGAAACATCCTCCGTACGCCACAGGATTAAGCTGTGGTTAGTAAACCTTGCAGTCACTAGAACAAATGTTCCCTTTTCAAGATATTAACTCTTACAGTACAATGGATAAGTGTCCTGCTAATCACCATTTTTTCTTTGTAAACCTCAAACAGTATTGACAGACTATTAAGACCACTGAGTTGGGGGGGGGGGGGGGGGGGGGGGGGGGGGTGGTGCGGGAAAATCAGTCGGTTTTCCCCTGATGCCCACACATATCTACTTTTAGGATAGGGTCACTGGATAGTGATTAGGAGCAGGAACTATAGCCAATTCTAACCCCACCACCCTCTCCCGAGAGATGAGGGCACTGGGGTCAGCTATCTACATTGATACGTTATCTAAGATCAGTGTAGAGGATTGAATTTGGTCTGCACAGTACTCATCACAGTGTACTTACTCACTGAACCATCAGGGGGCGCTCTTGAACAGTATCCCTTTAATACGGAGGAGGAATATAGAAACAGGAGGAGGCCATTCAGCCCCTCAAGCCAGTTCCGCCATTCAATGAGATCATGGCTGATCTGTAGCCCAACTCCACCCACCCACCTTGGCTCCATATCCCTCAATACGCTTGGCTAACAAAAATCTCTCTAAGATTTAAAAATATACATTTTTATTTAAAATTGAGCATCTACTACTTTTTAATGGGAGAGTGTTCCACACTTCTACCAACCTTTGTGTGAAGAAGTGTTTCCCAATTTCTCTCCCGAATGGCCTGGCTCAAATTTTAAGGTTATGTCCCCTTGTCCTGGACTCCCTCACCAGTGGAAAAAGCTTCTCTCTATCTACCCCATCAATTCCTTTCACAATCCTAAAACCTCAATCAAATCCCTCCCCCCCCCCCTTAACATTCTATATTACAGGTAATACAAGCTTAGTTTATGCAATCTCTCTTCATAATCTAACCCTTGGAGCCCTGGTAACATTCTGGTGAATCTGCGCTGCACACCTTCCAAGGCCAGTATATGCTTTCTAAGGTGCGGTGCCAGAACTGTACACAGTGCTCCAGATGTGATCGAACCAGGGCTTTGTACAGCTGTAGCAAAGCTTCCTCCCCTTTATATTCTAGCCCGCTAGTGATAAAGGCTAACATTCCATTATCTTTTTTGATTATTTTTTGTACCTGACCCACTAGTTAGTAATCTGTGTACATGGACCCCTAAGTCGCTTTGGACCTCCACTGTTCCCAACTTTGCACCATTTAAAAAATACTTGGATCTATCCTTTTTTGGTCCAAAATGGATGACCTCACACTTACAGGGAGTGTGATGCGGAGCCAACTGCACAAAGTTCACTTGCAAGCATTCCAAAAAGTCTTGCAACTAGAAAAATAAATATGGCTACGGATAGTAAACTGCAAGGAACACAAAGCTAGGGTTTCAATTAATTGTGCTCCTGTGTAATGAGGATCCCATTTTCTTTTGAATAAATAGTGAGGGGCTGATCGAATAGCAGACAAACAATTCCCAGAGTTGTCTGAAAATGGGCAGCAATGAATGTCAGGTCCATCTTTAGCCTCATTTTTAAAAAAAATTCAGTTGACAAGGAACCCAAGGCCTTGAAAGATGGCAAGAACCAGCTGAACATTTGTCAGTGAATATTCCAAGAAGCCAGTGTTCTAAATATGGAAAGATGTGCCAGTATTGTAATCATAGATTAGCTGCACAGATCAATGAACTTTTCATGAACTCGGAGGCCAAAGGAGAAAACTTTGTGCTAGCAATTCTTACCGCGAGCATGAACTTGAAGGACCTCTGATGGTTTGGATAAATCACAGATCCTTGAGATCGATCATGGCCATGCAATGTCCTAGGTTAACTGTCTGAACAGAGGTCGTGTAACTATCTTAAGGAGATTGCTTAAATTGGATGCTTGAGACTGGGAAAATTCTCCAAATCATCAGAATATTACAAACTTGTAAAAACCATGTTTCTGGTGACCTACTCAATGCACCCCTCTTCCAGGTGCAAAACATTGTGCAATTTATCTGTTAGATGTCTCCAAAGGACCCCTTAATGGTCTGAACTCACTATTCCCATGAAAGTAGAAATCCTTTCAAAATACAAGTGACAGTCCAGCTCAAGAGTTTTCCCAACCCATGTGTTGGTGGTGATGCACCTCCATTGGGTCCCAAACATCTGTGGCAGCCATCTCACACCACTGCCCAATTGAGAAAGGAGGAATGGCATCACTGCTGGCAGGCTGGTTAGATCCTAACTTGGAGTACTTGTAATTAAAGTATGGCCCCCTACAGTCCCATCCTCGGAAATGACCAAGAGGAACTTTGCTTTGGTCTGCAGTCAGGGCTCCACATGTCTTTCCCTCTGTGCCTAAATATTCTGCTGGTAGTATTTGAAGTCTTTACCTAGGTCGAGGGCATAACCTGCAATCTGAACAAAGTCCTCCAGCAACAGGAGGAATGATTACTCAGTACTAATCACATGAACTTGGGAAGTCCGTTGGTGGAAGAATCCTGCTAAATGTTATTTGGGGCATATTCTGATGGATTTTGCATCCATGCCATTGATTGGAATTCTTTTCTGTGGACAGAATTCTTGCCCTAGACAGGAGTACTTCACGTTTACATAGTAGACCACAAGGACTCCATGAAGGTGCAGTAAACCTAATGAAACTTTGGTCAATCATTTCTGCCCCTCCATAAGATTAATGAAACCTCCAAAAGCAGCCTGAATTTTAAGAGTTTTTCAGTTTTAACACTTGGAGATGGTCTTCATAAGACTATGGGACAGGTTTGGTAAAAAGTAAACCTTGAAATTGAGAGTGCATTCTGAAATGGAACAGGAGACCTTCTCTCTCCTTCTCAGACTTGAGTCAAAGCTCTGTAGTAATTATGGAAACTATAGGCCCAAGTTCTGAGCCTCTATAGCCAAGCAATGATTAGCTTCCTTGACCACAGGAATGAGAAAAGCAATGTGCTAACTGCTGGATGGACTGGTTAATGGGGTCAAAATTAATAGTCTCACATTCCTGCCATCCAATTGTGGCTGAGGAACTTAAGTCATCACCCAGACACTTGAGTTGAGGAACCTTAAAAATTGCAACCAACTCAGCCATATACAGAGTGCCTGATTTTCTTAATGGATTTCCAATTCACTGGAGTGACAGATTTAATGGAGAAGATACCACAATCTCAAATAGAAAAATCATCTCTTTTCTGGGACTAAGGCAGGGGTTAGTGTTGTGTGGCATCAATTTATTCTTCCTTTATTTGACACTACAGTCACTTTTCTTTAGTAGCAATTGGTACCGAGACTCTATCAATGCTGCTCGATACTGTGATCACCCAACAGAGGGATGGGGAATAAAAAAAGGGTTCACCAGCACCATGTCACAAGTGCGTTGCCCGCTTCCCAAATAGGTGGAGCTACTTTAGTGCCAACCTGATCAACAGGGCCAGTGGTGTAATGGTTCATCTCTGCTAGAAAGAAGGAAATGTAATCTGATTTCTCCGGTACAGGTTCCAGCCCTCTCAGGTTTCCAGGGAACATGAAACCTGACTCGCCCCCAAGTCGTCTTGTGCTTAGTATTGCATCAGATATTGCCCCTACACAGTGGGCATCCATGGAGTTAGAGATGCTGGGAGGTCAAGTGAAGCATACCATTTACTGCAGAACGTTATGACTCAATTATTGAATACTAATGATTTTGGACCTGCTCCGTGCATTGGATCAGACAGCCTGTGCAAACGTCAATTTTGTTTTCTTTGTTGGCTTTAGCACTGAAGCAAACTAACACACACACACCAACTCTCCCAAATCTGACACACAGACATAAATTCAATCAGAGATAAAATATGTGCTGACTTTATAAAGAGATCAGTTGTGCAAGCTTTCTCTTCCGCCACCACCCCCCCATGCCAACATAACAATGGTCCCCCAGTCCCTTCTACTTTCCATGGACCATGGAGGCAAAGCATGACCAGCACTGGCAGTAGCACCATCAGCACCACCATTCAAACCCTGAACACAAGCAGTTCAGTCCACTTCAAGATGTTCCTTAGCCGCTCTCACGCTGCCCACCTAGTTACTTTGCACTCCTCCGACCAGAACGGTCAGGTCACCGACCTGAAACATTAACTCTGTTTCTCTCTCCACAGATGCTGCTTGACCTGCTGAGTGTTTCCAGCACTATGTTTTTATTTCAGATTTCCAGCATCCGCAGTATTTTGCTTTTGTATTAGCAAAAGACACAACTCAGTGCAGCATCTCACCGCTGCACAGCTCTGTGGTAGAATCAGCGGGTGCCATACACTGTGAGCCAATATAACCCAATATACAGGGGGGAGGAAAAAGAAATAGGTTTGAAATAAGTAGTCATATGACATACCCAACAGAAAAAGGAATTACATCAGAATAATTTTATTCACTCCACATCTAGAGTGTTTTAACTTTTGTGAACTGATATACACACGTTTTTTTAAACTCTCCTTCTTTGTATTAAGTTTCAGCTGTTTGTGGTGCCTTGGAATTATGTGGTGAGTTTTTCTGAACTTGCAATGTGAGTTGCAAAAACATAAAAATAAGCTGCTGTTTGGTATCTCAGCTGTAAAATGTCTGATATTATAGGTTTAAAAAAATTCTCAAAAATGTGAGACTTCAAAAATCCAAGAAAAATCTGCACCCCCTGATTTCTTATGGCTCCAATATTACCCACAAATTCCCAAGCAGTTCAAGAAAAAGCAAATACAAGCCCCACAATTCTTCACTTGTGCTAACGTACTTAACCATTTATCAAAGCAGAATCAAAATCAGCCAGGCACTTACCTTACATAGTCTCCATTGAGGTCTGTTCTGCGTCCAAAGCCAACGGGACAATAACAGTGAAAGAACTGCTGGAAGAAGGAGCTACAAGATAGCCACATCCAGCTGCCAGCATTTACACTCCAGTCAGCATCCAAAAGCAGCTCCTCAAATACCTGCAATGAAATGTTAGAAATAATGTTGGGAGTAAACAATGGATTGGGAAGTAGTTCTGAATGTTCGAAATTAAAAGAACTTGAAGAAAAAAAAAATAAACAGTGTGTATGTAGTGAAAGCTGATGGGGTAACCTGTAGGTTTGGATAACCTTTAAATGTGTATTATAGTTGCGTTAGAAGCTATGCTATTAAAATGTAACTGTAACTGCAAGGTATGATGGGAAGCTTGACCAAAACCAGACCAAAGCGTAGTGTCAGCATTTAACAGTAGCAGTAGTTGCAATAAAGTTTCTCCACGAAACCTTGAATCAGGAACAATGAACAAAGATAATGGTAACTGGAGACTGGATAAGATAAACAAAACTGCAGAAAGGCAGATGTAAGGACCTTGGGTCCGGGACAGTTGAGATAGCGGGAAGCATCTGCCAAAGCCTACGTAACCAGTAATTAACGGTTGAACAATTATCGGTAGCAGATTGATTATGTATAAATATACTGCGACAACCATTGTAAATTTGAGACACTTCGATGCGCTGAAGGCTCTCCCCTGCGTGCTTGTAATAAAGTTTCTCTCATATCGCAGCCTACCCGTGACTCTGACTGGTTTCTTTCCACAACAACTTGGCGTAGTCGGCAGGATCCGCTGCTAGTACCGAAACAAGGGCACCGTTCCGGGACCAACAAACAAAGTGGGGTGAGTACGTTAATTTATACCACCCAGTAGTTAGGTCTGTGGGTACGGAGCGGTCCCTCGGACTATCAGGAATCTCGAACAATACGGAGTCAGAACGGCTGTCGTGTGTGTGTGTGTGTGTGTGTGTGTGTGTGTGTGTGTGTGTGTGTGTGTGTGTGTGAGTGTGAGTGTGAGTGTGAGAGAGAGAGAGAGAGAGAGAGAGAGAGAGAGAGAGAGAGAGAGAGAGAGTGAGTGAGTGAGTGAGTGAGTGAGTGAGAGGGCAACGTTGCAAAGTGGTTGTGGTCGCCGACGGCCAGGTGAGGGCCGGCGGAGACAGCTTAACGGGTGTCTCTCTGGGGGTAGAAGGCCCCCACGAGTTTAGGTTTCGCAGACGGCCAGGTGAGGGCCGGCGGAGACAGCTTAACGGGTGTCTCTCTGGGGGTAGAAGGCCCCCACGAGTTTAGGTTTCGCAGACGGCCAGGTGAAGGCCGGGGGGGGGGAGAGAGCTTAACGGGTGTCTCTCTCCTTCTACCCCCAGAGAGACACCCGTTAAGCTGTCTCTGCCGGCCCTCACCTGGCCGTCGGCGACCACAACCACTTTGCAACATTGCTCTCTCTCTCACACATGACAGCCGTTCTGACTTCGTATTGTTCGAGATTCCTGATAGTTTAGGTTGCGCCGCCGGCCAGGAAAAAATAAACAAACAGTGTGTATGCAGTGAAAGCCCTTTGATAAACAGAAAACAGAGAGTAGGAATAAACGGGACTTTTTCGGGTTGGCAGGCTGTAACTAGCTGGGTACCGCAAGGATCAGTGCTTGGGCCTCAGCTATTTACAATCTATTAATGACTTAGATGAAGGGACTGAGTGCAACGTATCCAAGTTTGCTGATGATACAAAGTTAGGTGGGATAGTAAGCTATGAGGTGGACGCAAAGAGGCTGCAAAGAGATATAGACAGGTTGACAGAGTGGGCAAGAACATGGCAAATGGACTACAATGCGGGGAAGTGTGAAGTTATCCACTTTGGTAGGAAAAACAAAAAAGCAGAATATTTTTTGAATGGTGAGAGACTGGGAAATGTTTGCATTCAGAGCAAGCTGGGTGTCCTTGTACATGAATCACAGAATGTTAACATGTACGTACAGCAAGCAATTAGGAAAGCAAATGGTATGTTAGCTTTTGTTACAAAGGGATTAGAGTACAAGAGTGAAGAAGTCTTACTACAATTATACAGGGCATTGGTGAGGCCAACCTGGAGTACTGTGCACAGTTCTGGTCTCCTTACCCAAGGAAAGACATACTTCCCTTAGAGGGAGTGCAGCGAAGGTTCACTGAACTGGTTCCTGGGTTGAGGGGATTGGCCTATGAGGAGAGATTGAGTAGACTAGGCCTATATTCCTTAGAGTTTAGAAGAATGAGAGGTGATCTAATTGAAACATAAAATTCTTAAGGGGCTTGACAGGGTTAATGCTGGGAAAATGTTTCCCCTGGCTGGCGAATCTAGAACTCAAGGTCACAGTCACAGAATAAGGGGTCGGCCATTTAGGACTGAGATGAAGAGAAGTTTCTTCACTCAAAGGGTTGTGAATCTTTGGAATTCTCAACCCCAGAGAGCTGTGGGTGCTCAGTCGTTGAGTATATTCAAAACAGAAGTCGATAAATATTTGGGCACGAAGGGAATTAAGGAATATGGGGATAGTGCGGGAAGGTGGAGTTGAGGTAGAAGATCAGCCATGATCTTGATGAATGGCGGAGCAGGCTCGAAGGGCCAAATGGCCTACTCCAGCTCCTACTTCTTATGTTCTTATACAATAACCTGAACTACCATGGTGTCAACCTTGGCTCAGTGGTACCACTCTTGCCCAAGTCAGAGGTTGTGGATTTAAATCCCACTCCAGATACTTGAGCACATATCTAGGCTGTCACTCCAGTGCAGTGCCAAGGAAGTGCTGCACTGTCAGAAGTGCCACCTTTCGGATGGGACGCTAAACCTGGACGTGAAAGATCCCAATATACTATTTGAAGAGTAGGGGCGTTCTCCTGGCATTCTGGCCAATATTTAGCCCTCAACCAACATCACTAAAATTGTACCACCTTCATTGCCTCAACATTCTTCCTATATTGTGGAGCCCAAAACTGCGCACAGTACTCCAGCTGTAGTCTCACTAAAATTTTATATAGATTCACCATTACAACTCAACATTTATATTCTACACTTCTTGCCATAAACACAGTATTCTGTTAGTAATGATATGGCCACGAAGAAAGCTTTTTAAAAAAAAGTGCCACCTCACATGTACTGACATTGAATTCCATCTGCCACTTTATGCCCATTCCACCATCTGATTAACATCCCCTTGCAGCTTGCTTTGGTCCTCAGAATTATTTACTACGTCTCCTGTTTTAGTATCAAATTACGGTGGACAATTGGGAGAATCCCAGTGGAATTTCACCCGCATAGTTCTTAAAAGGACACCGTCTCAAGATAAATTTTCCTGGTGAGATGACAGAAGTTCCTATTTGTATGTGGATATTGAGTTAAGAATATTTGATTAAAAGATTGAATATCTTTGCCCAGTGTTTGAAGATTTAAATGATGTTAACAACCTTTGTATAACCATATGGAGTACTCATTGATTTAGCAGGATACTCGCGTAGTCCCACCCTGTAAATCATCTTTTACATTTATATAAGCTAACGCAATGCAGACGGGGAACCAAAACAAATGTAGTCTTTGGGGTGAAGTGGAATTAGAGGGTGGGGGATAATTGGACCAGCAATTCAGTCCTATTTTAAAGTCATCATTCTGCTCTTATTTTCATATAATCCTTTGATTTGATATTATAGTTAAATAGCAAAATTTACAACAGCTTGGCAAGCAGAGAAGTAGAGTTGGCTAGGGCACAGGAGTTTCTCTGCTGTATAGGCGGAGGAGCTGGGGGACATCAAACTACAGCACCAGGAGGGCGTAATTACATAGACAAGTTTATATAGACAGTTTCTATAATAAATGTGGACATAGGCATTTGTAATTAAAAAGTTGACAGGGTATGAATATAAATGCAACCTTTTTAACATATAATGTAGGAAGTGCCTCCCTTGATAAACCTTTGCAATATAGAATCTTACAGCACAAAAAGGGGGCCATTCGGCCCATCGTGCCTGTGCTAGCTCTTTGAAAGAGCCGTCAATTTAGTCTGACACCCCAGCTTTCTCCCCACAACCCTGCAAATTAGTTCTCTTCAAATACATGTCCAATTGCCTTTTGAAAGTTCCTACAGAATCTGATTTCACCACCTTTTCGGGTAGTGCGTTCCAGATAATAACTGAAATAATTTCTCCTCATTTCCCTGCTAGTTCCTTTTGCCAATTATTTTAAATCTATGACCTCTGGTTATCGACCCACTTGCCAGGAGGAAACAGTTTCTCCCTACCTGCTGTATCAAAACCCCTCATAATTTTGAATATCTCAATTAGGTCTCCCCTTAACCTTCTCTATTCTAGGGAGAACAATCTCAGCTTCGCCAATCACTGCACTGAAGTCCCTCATTTCTGGTATCATCCTGGTAAACCTCCTCTGCACCCTCTCCAAGGCTTTGACATCCTTCCTAAAAAGTGTGGTGCCCAGAATTGTACACAATACTCCAGCTGAGGCCTAACCAGTGATTTGTAAAGGTTTAGCATGACTTTATTTTTGTATTCAATTTACAAAGCTAAGTATCCCATACACTTTCTTAACTGCCTTATCAACTTGCCCTGCCACCTTCAAGGATTTGTGAATATGCACCCCCAGGTCCCTCTGCTTCTGCACCCCCCGCCCCCCCTCAAAATAGTACCTTTTGATTATGCTACCTGTTTGTGCTGTTTCTCCCAAATGTGCATCAGATCACACTTTTCTGCATTAAATTGCATCTACCATGCGTCTGCCCATTTCACCAGTCTGCATGTCCTCCTGAAGTCCACTAATATCCTGCTCAATATTTACTATGTTGCCAAGTTTTGTGTCATCCGCAAATTTTGAAACTGTACTCCCTATACTCAAGTCCAGGCTATTCAAGAAAAGCAACGGTCCCAATACCAACCCCTGGGGGACCCCACTGCATAGTTCCCTCCAGTCAGAAAAACATCCGTTCACCACTACTCTCTGCCTCCTATCCCTTAGCCAATTACATACCCAAGTTACCACCGTCCCTTTAATACTGTGTGCTTCTATTTTCTGAATAACACTGTTATGCAGTACTTTATCAAATGTTTTTTGAAAGTCCATATATACACAACATATACTGCACTCGATCAACCAGGAGTAACAATTAATCCTGATTGTAGGAAGTTGTTCACTAGAATGTATACAGGATTCCAACTACATCTTTGAAGTCAGATGGCAGAAGATATCACAAGTTAAACAAGATTCGTACAGGGTAAACCCACTGATTAAAATACAAACAGGCATTCAGCAAATACCAGAATGTACAAGGCAGTGGGCTAGAAATTCATTATAGCTCACGAATGGGTGGTATCTTTAGAAAAGTTTGAGAATTAGCACCAGGCGCTAATACTTTAGACTGCATGCAAAATTCCTGCTAACTGCTCAAAGAAATCATAGGAGAGCTAAATCAAGCGTTAAAGCCCAAGCTCATTGGCATTACAAAGGGCTGACCAATATCGGTTGCAGACTAATCGCAAGTCATCATCGCCACTGGCTATTTCCAGTTTTTAAAGGGGAGGTTCATTGATGCTGCAGAACCTCATTCTCAGCATTGCTGGCTGTGCAGCTGTCTCAGCAACAGGTACAGTAGAAGGAGCCAGACAACTCAAGTAGCTGTACTGATAGCAAATCCATGCCCCAGGGAGAGAGCCCGCAGATTCTGCGAGCAAGCATTGGAGGCGTCGTTGTTCGCTGTGGAGAGACGGAGGGTAGTGCTCTACCCAGCAAGTGGCAGGAGGCCCTCGCCGCAAGTCTTCCGTGCCATGTGGAAGGAGGTAGCCCAGTGTGTCTCGGGCAGCACTGTGGTCCCCAGGACCCTCACAGTGTGCAGGAAGAAATTTAACGACCTCACTCGGGTGCTCAGGGTGAGTCAATGCTTCACCAAATGCTACATACCACCATCTGAACCACAGTCTGCACACACTGCCCAAAGCATCACACCCCAAGCACTTACCCACCAACAATCTCTACCTACCAACACTCACACCCACATCTCACACCTTGCACACAATGACAGCTATTCAACTATGGCAAGCACATCACCCAAACACATTGCTCCACACTCACACTTTCCTTTCTCTTGCAGGCCAAGGTGGCTCACAACAGGAGGGAGCAGGAGCGCACAGGCGGCGGACAAGCAGATACCCAACCACTGTCTGCGCTGGAAGATAGAGTGCTGCAGATCATTGGGCGCCAGGTGGTGGTGCCATAGCCACTGGCGACATTGACCCCCTTGGGGACAACGGTAAGTTCATCCCTACTCCTCCTTCTCACATCCCACTTCACCCTCACCCCACAAGCGTTTCACCCTTTCCAGCTAATCATGCTGCATGCATGCATTTCTCCCTTCCTGCCCCTCCTCCCCTCACCTTAACCCGACTCTTGTGCCTTTATGCTTTCAGATAATCAGCAAGCACCTGAGCAGCCTGTCCCGGAGGGCATCGTTGAGAGCGAGGCGGGAGAAGAACCCACAGGCACCAGCTCAGATACTGGCACGACGTGTTCTTTAGAGGCTCGTATAGTAGCGGGATCTGCACTGGGTGATGCACCGGGGACAAGCGGGCTGCAGCAAGGCCAGGGGGAAAAGGGTAGCTCGGGGGCCAGCTCCTCGGAGGCAGAGTTTGCACGCAAGTTCTGCTGCACAGGACTCTGATGAGGACCTCGATGGGGAGGCCTTTAGAAGAAGGGTGATGGGCATGCACACAGATGATCGGTGTAATGGCAAGGGTGCCCGAGAGCCTCTCGGCAATGGCAAGGAGTGTGGAGGAGTCCGCCTCCAACATTGCACAAGGCTCTGCACACACCATGGAGCCCATCATTTCTAGTCTGCAAAGGATGGTAGACTCCCAAAGAGAATGTGGCGACCCAGACCTGATGCCGCGTGTGATGGGCGATCTGGCAGCTTCCATTGTAGCACAGGCGGAAGCGACGCAATGTCTTAGTGCTGTAATGCAGTCTATGCTTGGTGGCATCCAATCTCAGACTGCTTTCATGTAGTCTCAGCTTGATGCCACGCAAGCTCTGACTGTTGCCATCGTGGCTGGGTCTACCACCGTCAACCGGGGCTTTCACAGTGTCGCAGCCAGGCCAGCAATCTGTGCTGCAACAGATTGCTTGGGATGCTGAGGTGCTGCCCCGGGGGAGTGGCAGTGAATCAGTGGAGCAGGAATATGCTGTCCTCTCTCGGGATGACAGCAGATTCCTGCTCCCACCACTGCCACTCCGCCATTGCCCTTGTTGCTGCCTGTCATCCAGCCAGCCCAGACTGCTGCCGCCCATGCTGAGGTGGTGCAGTCTACAGCCGGGCCTTCCAGGCCCAGAGCTGGTCGAGGGCGTCCTGCAAGGCCATCTGAAGTCTCCCGCACGGACACTCAGCAGCCTTCCACCAGCCCTGCTGCAGCCACTGGGCCAACACTTCGTAGGAGCACAGTAACAAGAGCCACTAAGGGATTGCACAAGGGTGATTAGTTAATATTGTTGTTGTAAATATGTGTTGACTGATTATTGATAAATGTATTAATTTTTTTTTGATTCTTTTGTGGAGTCTCTCATTTCAGCTTTGTGCTGTGATATGGTGTGCGACAGGAATGGAATGATGGGATCTGGTGAGCAACGGGGAGCTGGGGTTTAATTTATTCGAACCGCAGCCTGATGAGGTGGTCACGGACCGACCTTCTGGAAGGCTGATGGAGTGGCTGCCTCCTCCCTCGCTCCTGTTCCTCCTCCTCCTCCACATCTTCCTCTTTCTCCTCTTCTGGTGGTCCCGCAATCCCTGGTGGCAAGGGCTGGGCCCTCATGATGGCCAAGTTGTGGAGCATGCAGCAGACCACCATGAAATGGGACACCCACTCAGCCGAGTACTGGAGGGCACCTCCCGAGCGGTCAAGGCAGCGGAACCGTTGCTTGAGCACCCCAATGGTCTGCTCGATGACGTTCCTGGTGGCAGCATGGCTGTCATTATATGAGTGCTGGGCAGGAGCGTTGGGGTTACGGAGGGGAGTCATGAGCCAGGTGGAGAGCGGATAGCCCTAGTCTCCGAGCAGCCAGCCGTGAGCTTGACGTGGTGGCTGGAAGAGTGCTGGCACACCGGTCTGGCGCAGGATGAAGGCATCGTGGTTGCTGTCAGGATAGTGGGCATTCACATTGAGGATTCACTGGTGTGGCCGCACACCAACTGCACATTAAGTGAGTGGTAGCCTTTGCGGTTACGGAAGATGTCAGGATTGTTATGCGGTGCCTGCAAAGCCACATGGGTGCAGTCAATGGCGCCCTGCACCATGGGGAATCTCGCTATCCTGGCAAAGCCACATGCAGCCTTGTCCTGCTTCTCTGGTGATGGGGAAGGAAATGTAGTCCCTTCCCCTACTGTAGAGAGCCTCTGCGACGTCCTGGATGCAGTGATGGACGGCGAACTGTGAGCTGTTAGCTATGTCTCCTGTTGCAGACTGGAAGGATCTGCTGGCAAAGAAATTGAGGGCGACGGTGACCTTGACTACCACCAAGAGTCATGGTCGCCCTGATCTGAGGCTGGAGGTCTGGTTGCAGGAGGTGGCAGAGTTCTGTGACCACCTCCTTGGTGAAGCAGAGCCTTCCAAGACACTGCTCCTCACTTAATTGGAGGTAGGAGAAATGCTCGCTGAATACCCTCAGAGGATAAAGCCTCCTGTTAAGAACCCTGATGGACCCCCTCCTCCCTCTGACCACATGTTCCAATCCTTTTCGCTGCCTCCGCTCCCTCTGTGTAGGTCCTGGAGGGCCAGGTCGACTGCCAGTACATCCCCCATTAAATGTAACCAAGTGTAGCAGCTTGATATTTTGTAAGAATAAATGTAACTACTTTTTAGTTACCACAGCACTCCGGATACAAGAGAACCTTTAAATGACTGCGAAACAGTTTAATTCAATGTCAAACTGACAAGAAAGCAATGAAACTCCCCTAACCTCTTCTTCTCCCTGTCGGGGTGAGGCGCTAAGGTAGGTGGCGAAAATCAATTTTGCAGATCGGGCACCCAGTGAGCGTTGCACGCTCACTGCTGTCACGATCGGCCTGGCGTTTGGGGGGGGGGGGGGGGGGTGAATTTGCCGTGCGTCGCTGGACTCACTTCGCCCCGGCGCTACTGCATCAGCGCCCCGTTACCGCCCTCTGCAGGCACTAACGGGAGGCGCTAACCAACCAAATTTTTCCCCCAGTATCTTTTAAACACATAGTTGTAGAATGTTCACTTAGAGACAATTACTCAGTTCCTTTTGCAGCCTCTTGTTGTGTTCTCCAAATTAAAGGTGTTGCTAT
The DNA here is from genome assembly GCA_030390025.1 of Squalus acanthias. Classification (NCBI taxonomy): domain Eukaryota; kingdom Metazoa; phylum Chordata; class Chondrichthyes; order Squaliformes; family Squalidae; genus Squalus; species Squalus acanthias. Next base: position 1,920,318 of record JASTWF010000046.1, read on the forward strand.
GGGAACCCGCATAGGTCCTACTTATTCCTGCCTTTTCGTGGGATATTGTTTGTTCCAGTCCTACTCAGGTCCCCTCTCTCACCTCTTTTTCCAGTACATTGATGACGGTATCGGTGCTGTTTCCTGCTCTCACCCTGAACTGGAAAATTTCATTCACTTTGCTTCCAATTTCCACCCTTCACATGGTGCAACTCCGACTCTTCCCTTCCCTTCAAGTTCTCTGTCTCCATTTCTGGGGATAGGCTATCGACCAACATCCACTATAAGCCCACCGACTCCCACAGCTACCTCGACTACACTACCTCCCACCCTGCTTCCTGTAAGGACTCTGTTCCATTCTCCCAGTTTCTCCGTCGCATGTTCCGACGATGCCACCTTCCATACTAGTGCTTCCACTATGTCTTCCTTTTTCCTCAACTGAGGATTCCCCTCTACCATGGTTGACAGGTTCCTCAACCGTGTCCGTTCGATTTCCCGCACTTCCGCTCTCACCCCTTCCCCTCCCACCCAGAATCACGATAGGGTTCCCCTTATTCTCATCTTTCACCCCACCAGCCTCCACATTCAACGGATCATCCTCCGCCATTTCCGCCACCTCCAGCGTGATCCCACCACCAAACACATCTTCCCCTCCCCCATCCCTTTCAGCATTCCAAAGGAACAGTTCCCTCCGCGACACCCTGGTCTACTCCTCAAATCACCCCCAACACCCCCTCCCCTTCTCACAGCACCTTCCTGTGCAAGCGCAGGAGATGCAACACCTGTCATTTTACCTCCTCCCTTCCTACCATCCAGGGTCCCAAACACTCCCTTGCGAAATAGCGATTTACTTGTACTTCTTGCAATTTAGTATACTGCATTCACTGCTCACGATGTGGTCTCCTCTACATTGGGGAGACCAAATGCAGATTGGGTGAGCATTTTGCGGAACACCTCCGTTCAGTCCGCAAGCGTGACCCCCAGCTTCCGGTCACCTGTCACTTCAATTCTCCGCTCCACTCCCACTCTGGCCTCAGCCTCTTACACTGTTCCAACGAAGTTCAACGTAAGCTTGAGGAACAGCACCTCACCTTTCGATTAGGCACTTTACAGCCTTCTGGACTAAACAGAGTTCAAAAATTTCAGATAACCTCTGCCCCCATTTTTGAGAGACGGCAGCTGTTGGTTTGGCTATTCCCATTTACACCTCTTCTAGACCCAGCTTTTGTTTCTTTATTTGTCCCATTTCCATAATCTTTTGTTTTGTAATCATACCTTTTGTCATCTAATCTCTCCTGCCTTCCGCCCTATCACAGACCTTCCCTTTTGTTCTTTCCTCCCCTCCCCACTTTCCCTGCCGCTGCACTTGCTTAAAACCTGTTACATCTCTAACTTTTTCCAGTTCTGACGAAAGGTCATCGACCTGAAAAGTTAACTGTTTCTTTCTCCACAGATGCTGCCTGACTGCTGAGTATTTCCAGCATTTTCTGTTTTTATCTATTGTTGTGTCCCTCAGGTTGGGAGATTCATATGACATATGCAAGCCAAATAATGAGTTCTTTAGTCTGAACATCCTTCAGAAATCCAGCAAGAACTAAGGAATCACAGAAAGGCTCAGACTTTTATTCCCCTTAGTTCTTTTGAAGAAAACAATTTCAATGATGTAGAATTCTAGACAGTGTAGAACAATATCATCCATTATTGATAGGATGGAGATGCACATTGAGAAAGCAGAACCTAATACATATGACGGTCATGCACAGCAGCCAACCACTTTACCCACAATTGGAAACTACCTAATTCTCCTAACAGTAAAACCACAAAGCTGCTGGTAAACAAATTCCTGAACAATGGCTCAGTGTTGTACTCATGTACTGCTGAACTAAATGACGTGTTCCACAAATGAACATTTCATTTAACACTTTGAAATTAGTTATTGGATCTAAATTAATTTTCTGATCTAATTTCACAAGAGGAACAAAGCCAACTAACCCTCTTTGAAGAAATTAAAGAAGTCATCTTTTTAAATCACTATTTGGAAAAAATATTTAAACAAAAAAAAAGCACAAATTTGATAATTTGTGATAATCAAGATTTCAAACTGGTATAAACATTTGAAATTTTGCATGCAGCCTTTTCAATCAGCTCATGTAAAATGAAAATCCAAATGGACTTTTAACTTTTAAAGGCATTGGGGGTTAAATTCCGGTGCACCGACCCTGGCAAAGGATTTGTCCCTCACCCACGAATGGCGAGGTCCAAGGAACCTGGGATATTGAGCTTTGGACCTCATCATAAATGAAGACATAGAAACATAGAAGATAGGAGCAGGAGTAGGCCATTCGGCCCCTCGAGCCTGCTCCGCCATTCAATGAGATCATGGCTGATCATCCAAACTCAGTACCCTGTACCTGCCTTCTCCCCATATCCCTTGATACCTTTAGCTTTAAGAAATATATCTATCTCCTTCTTGAATATATTTAATGACTTGGCCTCAACTACCTTCTGTGGTAGAGAATTCCACAGGTTCACCACTCTCGGTGAAGAAATTCTTCCTCATTTCTGTCTGAAATGGCTTACCCGTTATCCTTAGACTGTGACCTCTGGTTCTGGACTCTCCGACCATCGGGAACATTCTTCCTGCATCTAGTTTGTCCAGACCTGTCAGAATTTTATATGTTTCGATGAGATCCCCTCTCATTCTTCTATACTCCAGCGAGTATAAGCCCAATCGACCCAATCTCTCCTCATATGTCATTCCTGCCATCCCAGGTATCAGCCTTGTGAATCTTCGCTGAACTCCCTCCATGGCAAGAACATCCTTCCTCAGATAAGGCGACCAAAACTGCACACAATACTCAAGGTGTGGTCTCACCAAGGCCCTGTACAACTGCAGCAGGACATCCCTGTTCCTATACTCAAACCCTTTCGCTATGAAGGCCAACATACCATTTGCCTTCTTCACCGCCTGCTGCACCTGCATGCTTACCTTCAGCGACTGGTGCACAAGGACACCCAGGTCTCGTTGCACTTCCCCTTCTCCCAGACAGCGCTGTGGGAGGAGGTAGGTACTTCTGTTCAGGATCGGAGCCTCGGCAAAGCCATTGGGGATTGGGGAGAAAGAGGACTGGGGCCTCAGAGAAGCGATCTTGCAGTTGGGAGGTCTGGATGTCAGAGATCTCGGGACCGGGAGCAGCGGCGATTGGGGTAAGTACTTACTTTTTTTTTTACTTATACGATGTTTAGGTTTGGTTTTCTCCGAGGCAACGAGCCATTGCTGGCTGCCTCGGGGCAAACCAATGTTCTGGCAGGCATGGGTAAAGGATGCCTCTCTTTTGTCCTTACCCAATATGGCAGGTGGTGTACTTCCGGTCGGAAACTTGCGCACGCTTCCTTTCTGCCATTTTGGGGCCTTAGGAGGCTGCATTGTGATCCAATTTAACCCCCATCAAGTGCTGCAGAGCAAATTTTTTAAAACCGACAACACGCTCTCAAAACAGACATGGGCTGGTATTTCAGACAATTTATGAATTATCGATTAGAACTTCCATAAATATAAATTTTAACAGCAAAATGTTCACTTTTCTCCAATTTCCAACAACTATCTTCACATGAATACACCAGGTCACACTCTGCATTTCTGTACCTTTCATCAGAGGTCATTGAAATTTGTTACCAAATTCATTTTAAAAGATAAAGGCAACCTGGGAAAAACAAATCCAATGATCACAACAGAACCTCTGCTAGGAAGAGTCGGTCACATTTTCCATAGCTAGTAATCTGTGTACCTAAATTTGCCAGACATTTACCAATACAGTCTGTATAAATTATTTACTCCAGTTAATTTCCCTGTGCTATCTTGCTTTCAAATTGCTTAGCCAGCACATATACATTAATGCGACACTCTCATTCAGTGACTCAGAATAATGGATCTATTTCTATTATCTCAAAATGGCTCCTGGGCTGGCAGCTCCTAATTGAGCTCTCTCCTTTATAGCTCCATCTGTTGGGAATAAATGGAAGTTGTTGTAGTGTGAGGAAATGGTTAGTGGTTTATATTAACTTTTGCCTGTTAAATGAGTTTCAATGTTCAAGTGGGAATTATAGGTTAGCAGAGACTTAGCGGACAAGCATTCAACTACAAGCTTTCCTTGACCCAGGCCCATAGATATCTCCACTGTCCTCCTAGGGATCAACTCCTCCCAAGGACACCTCTGTGCAAGGCAAAGGATAACTCGCCTGTAGGAGAATCTTGGGTCCCTGTAACTGTGTCAAGTTGAATGATTTGATTGACAGTTCTGTCAAGGTGAAGGCTTGGGCAGTGATTCTTGTTAAAACTGAAGTTATTGCAGCTAATTGGATGAGTTAATACTTTGAAACAGGCGGATCCTTACGTAGGCAGAGTGAAAGAAAGATTTAAAAGGTGGGTGTTAGAATAGATACTTCAGAATTCGACAAGGGCTGATCAGCCGTTAAACCTTTGACGCCGTGAATTCTCTGGTCTTGTATCGCAAGTGTGACCCTAAGTAATTATTGAGATCACAAGCTTTCGGAGCTTACGTGGCCCCTTCCTCAGACTTCACCTGAGGAAGGGGCCACGTAAGCTCCGAAAGCTTGTGATTTCAAATAAAACTGTTGGACTATAACCTGGTGTTGTGCGACTTCTCATTTTTGTCCACCCCAGTCCAACACCGGCATCTCCGCATCATAAGTAATTATTAACAGTTATCATTGTATGTGTGTAATTATTGGTAATAAGCTATCACTGTCTACTTATTTCCTATGAAAAAAATGCCTTTGAACCCTATTATATTGTGGAATAATTTATAAACTTACAAGAACATCCATTCCCTAACAGTAGCAATACTTTGTGAATTACCTTCATTCCCTCCTCCCAACTGATCCAGAGGTCCCCTCGTGTTAGGAAGCATGCCACAGCATGGCGGGCTAGGTGATGGATCCAACCTTCCTGACGCAGCTGGGTCATAATAGCATCAATCCATGGATAACCGGTTTTCCCCTCTGCCCACTTAGCTAGTGAGACAGGATTCTTGTCCCAGGGTATGCGCACACAGATTGGATTTCCCTCCATCTTGTCAAAGCATGGGTTATTTGTTGCTGCTGTGTAGAAAAACTCACGCCACAGAAGCTGGCCATAGAGAGAAAGTGGCGGTGAACCATTCTTCTTAACCTTAATAAAGAAAATAAAAAACAAAACAAACCATTTTGATTTGTCTGACGACAGTTATCAATTAAATATCAAAATTGACAAAAGTAGGAATGGCACTGCCTGGGGAAGGGCTTAAACTAACGTGGTAGGGGGAGGGGCACCAGGATGAAGCATTAGGGAGGAGATACAAGGTGCACAGACGACAGAGAGAGACAAACAGCATTGGAATAAAGAGTAGTTCAGAAATAGGAGGGATCAGACAGGAGAGAAATGCGAGGCAGAAAAAAAACTTGCTCATCCAAAACTCGCCTCCCGTGACCTAACTCGCACCAAGTCCCGTTCACCCATCACCTCTGCGCTGACCTATTGGCTCCCGGTTAAGCAACGCCTCAATTTTAAAATTCTCATCCTTGTTTTCAAATCTCTCCATGGTCTTGCCCCTCCTTATCTCTAATCTCTCCAGTCCCACAACCCCTCAAGATATCTGTGCTCCTCTTAATTCTGGCCTCTTGAGCATCTGCGATTTTAATTGCTCAACCATTGGTGGCTGTGCCTTCAGCTGCTTAGGCCCTAAGCTCTGGAATTCCCTCCCTAAACCTCTCCGCCTCTCTACCTCTTTCCTCCTTTAAGACGCTCTTTAAAACCTACCTCTTTGACCAAGCTTTTGGTCATTTGCCCCATTTCCTCCTGATGTGGCTCGGTGTTAAATTTTGCTTTATAACACTCCTGTGAAGCGCCTTGGGACGTTTTACTACGTTAAAGGCGCTATATAAATACAAGTTGTTGTTGTGTCAGTGTCGCCGTGGCGAATGTGCAGTGGGAGTGCGAGTGCGGCCTGAAGTGGTTATTACACGGTCAAAGGCAAATCAGTGAGTACCTCAACAACCCGAGTGTTTATCAGCACGCAAACCTGGCCAGTAACAAGCGTAGCTTTAACTAGTCATGTTACATCCTCCGCCCGGCAGCCTGATTGCACTATTATCAAGCTCAGAGCTTCAGTAACCTTCTGATTACAGTATATAGGAAATGTACAGTAACAACATTCTCTTTAAAGCTTAGTCATTAACTTATGTTGGTTACAATCCATTACTGTCTATTTCCCAGAGGCTTTGTTGAAGGTGCAGTGCTACCGACTAGAAATTCAAGGTCATAAATAATGCCTACCCATGATCATTTTTCTGAGTTAAATATTGCAGATGTGTATTTAATCATGGAGTACTGGATTTAGAGATTCAATTGGTTATTAAAATCTTCATGAAAGAAGGAGCATGCATGTTTTAATGTATGCATTAAACTGAATGTTATCCATGATTTGAAAAAAAATAATAACCTCCTCATCCACCCCCACCTCCCAGCAATTATGTAATTTTGTGGACTAGGAGCCAGCAACAGGGGATTGGCTTCTGCTTGAGATGGTTTCCTACTTGGCTTACAACAGCTCACTAGTAAATTTTCAGGGGCTTGCATACTTGGATTTCAGGAAAACGGTCCATTTGTGTAACTGCTATGCCTTACTTGATTCAGTCTCTCCTGTGATTATTTTACCTTTTAAAACATAACTAAAGACCTTGCACTCGCTTATACAGAAAAATACTTGTGTTGTGTTACGGACGGTCTGTGCAATTTTTATAACGCGGGAGTGGGGCCTCAGAAGCAAAAAGGTTGAGAACCCCTGTACTTGAGGGTTCAAAGACAGAATTTATTTGTTAGAATTAAGGAATAGAGGAACTATTACGGTGATGGGTGTATACAATAGGCCACCAAATAGTGGGAAGGAGATAGAGGAGCAAATTTGTAGGCAAATGGCAGAAAGATGCAAGAACTTTAGAGTAGTGATAATGGGGGCCTTCAAATATCCTAATATAGACTGGGATAGTAACAATGTAAAGGGCAAAGAGGGCGAGTATTACCTGAAATGTGTACAGGAGAACTTTCTCGATCAGTATGTTTCCAGCCCAATGAGGAAGGAAGCAGTGCTAAATGTAGTTCTGGGGAATGAAGTGGGGGGGCATTTGGGAAACAGTGATCACAATATCATTAGGTTTAGAGTAATTATGGGAAAGGACACGGACAAATCAAATGTGAAAATGCTTACTGGAGGAGAGTAATTTCAGCGAGTTGAAAATGGATCTGGCCCAGGTGGATTAGAATCAAAGATTGGCAGGTAAAACAGTAAATGATTAATGGGAAGCTTCAAAGAGGAGATAGTTTGGGTACAGACTAGATACATTTCCACAAGGGAGAAAAGGAAGGGCATACAAAGCTAGACCTCACTGAATCAAGGATATAGAGGTTAAAATGAAACAGAAAAACGAGGCTGATGATAAATGTCAGGTTCATAGGAGAAAAAAACAAAACAAGTATTTATATACTGCCTTTAATGCAGTGAAACATCCCAAGGCGCTTCACAGGAGTGTTAAACAAAATTTGACACCGAGCCACATAAGGAGATATTAGAGCAGATGACCAAAAGCTTGGTCAAAGAGGTAGGTTTTAAGGAGGAAAGAGAGGCAGAGAAGCGGAGAGCTTTAGGCAGGGAATTCCAGAGCTTAGGCCTTGGCAGCTGAAGGCACGGCCACCAATGGTGGAGCAATTAAAATCAGGGATGCTCAAGAGGCCAGAATTATAGGAGTGCAGAGATCTCGGAGGGTTGTGGGGCTGGAGGAGATTACAGAGAAGGGAGGGGTGAGGAATGGAGGGATTTGAAAACAAGGATGAAAATTTTTAAAATCAAGGAACCAATGTAGGTCAACGAGTATAGGGGTGATGGGCGAACGGGACTTGGTGCGAGTTGGGACATGGGCAGCAGAGTTTTGGATGACCTCAAGTTGAATACAAGCTGAATACAAAAAAGTAGAGGAGAACTGAAAATGGGAATAAGGAGGTCACAGAGGAGAATGGATTAACAGGTAACATTAAAGGGAACCCAAAAGTCTTTAATAAACATATAAATAGTAACAGAGTAGTCAAAAGTAGGGTGGGACCGATTTAGGACCAAAAAGGATATCTTCTTGTGGAGGCAGAGGGCACGGCTGAGGTACTAAATGAGAACTTGGCACCTGCCTTCACTAAAGAAGAGGATGCTGCCAATGTCACAGTAAAGGAGGGGGTAGAGAAAGTGGATAGGATAAAAACAGATGAAGAGGAGGTACTTAAACAGTTGTCAGTGCTCAAATTAGAAATGTCACCCGGTCCAGATGGGATGCATCCCAGGTTGCTGAGGGAAGTAGGAAATAGTGGAGGCTCTGGCCACAATCTTCCAATCCTCCTTAGATAGGGGAGTGGTGCCAGAGAACTGGAAGACTGCAAATGTTACAGCCCGCTCAAAAAACTGGGAGGGGGATAAACACGGCAACTATAGGCCAGTCAGTCAAACTTTCAGAAATAATAATCAGGGACAAAATTATTTGGCAGTTGGAAAAATTTGGTTTAATAAATGAATGCCAGCACTGATTTGTTAAAGGTAAATTGTGTTTGATTAACTTGATTGAGTTTTTTGATGACATAACGGAGAGGGTTGATGAGGGTAGTGTGGTTGATGTTGTGTATATGGACTTTCAAAAGGTGTTTGATAAAGTGCCACATAATAGACTTGTTGGCAAAATTGAAGCACATGGGATTAAAGGGGCAGTGGCTGCGTGGATACAAGATTGGCTAAGGGGCAGAAGCAGAGAGTAGTGCTGAACGGTTGTTTTTCAGACTGGAGGGAAGTGTGCAGTGGTGTCCCCCAGGGGTCGGTGTAGAGACCACTGCTCATTTTGATATATATTAATGACCTGGACGTGGGTACAGAGGGCATAATTTCAAAGTTTGCAGATGACACAAAACTTGGAAATGTAGTAAACAGTGAGGATGACGGCAACAGACCTCAGGATGACATAGACAGACTGGCGAAATGGGCAGAAACCTGGCAGATGAAATTTAACGCAGAGAAGTGTGAAGTGATTCATTTTGGGAGAAGAATGAGGAGAGGCAATAAAAATTAAATGGTACAATTTTAAAGGCGGTTCAGGAACAGAGAGACCTGGGGGTGTATGTACACAATTCTTTGAAGGTGGCAGGACAAGTTGAGAAGGCTGTTAAAAAGGCATACAGGATCCTTGGCTTTATAAGTAGAGTACAAAAGCAAGGAAGTTATGCTAAACTTTTAGAAAACACTGGTTCGGTCCCAGCTGGAGTATTGCGGCCATTTCTGGGCATCACACTTTCGGAAGGATGTCAAGGCCTTAGAGAGGGTGGAGAGATTTACTAGAATGGTACCAGGGATGAAAGGCTTCAGTTATGTGAAGAGAGTAGAGAAACTGGGGAAGGGCAAGTGGAGATTTGATAGAGGTGTTCAAAATCATAAAGGGTTTTGACAGAGTAAATAAGCAGAAACTGTGTCCAGTGGCAGAAGGATAAGCAGACGACACATATTTAAGGTAATTGGCAAAAGAACCAGAGGCGACATGAAGAAAAAAATGTTGCACACCGAGTGGTTATGATCTGGAATGCACGGCCTGAAAGGGTGGTGGAAGCAGATTCAATAATAATTTTCAAAAGGAAATTGGATAAATACTTGAAGGGGTAAAAAATTGCAGGGCTATGGGGAAAGAGCGGGGAGGTGGAACTAATTGTATCGCTCTGTCAAAGAACTGGCACAGTGATGATGGGCTGAACGGGCTCCTTATGTGCTAGATTATTCTATGTTAAGAGTACCAAGAAGTTACACCAGAGGTCCAGACCATCACTTGAAATTGAAATTCCCCCCCCCCCCCCCAAAAAAAATCATTTGATAAACTCAGCCATGCTGCACTGGGCACGTGACGTGTAGAGGCAATCAAAAGTTCACTCGCTGGACATCTCCTGCTAAATTGATAGTTTCAGAGTGAGAACATCACTGGTAAATATTTAGAGGCAGGTCGTAGCTCTGCTCTCTCTGGTGTGCATGACATGCAGAGAGTACCAAGGAGGGGATAGGGAGAAAAACATATATCGTTAGTTAAAAAGTCTCCTTAAAGTATGTAACAGCTGACCACAAAAGAGGATGGTTTGATGTTTTTCTTTGCACTTGACCCAGGTGTGTTTGATGAAGGCACAAAAATCCAACGTATTAAAAAAAACTTCTTCCAGTTTGCACTACTCATACCCAATATAAATAACCAGTAATCAAATTTAACCACAGCTAGTACTTGGGTTGGACGGCAACTTTACCACTGCATATAAAGCATTAAAAGAAACTTTAATAGTATTTTCTATTTTTGGCAATGTGCTTTATAATAGGAGTCTCTGTGTGCTACGAACAGCTAAATAGGAGCACCCACACATCTCTCCCCAAACAAGCTTTCAGTGTTCAGTTAGAGAGTACATAATGGATTATACTTGTTGAAGATCACCGCTATAGCAAGAACCTCAAATTGATGGGATTGTCCCTATATCAAATAATTTCAATGAAAGACAAACGTAACTCACCTTTTTATATAAATCTGTTAGTTTGAAGTAGAAGAGCCGACAGGACAGACAGCCAAATCGAAGGTAGGGACTGAGGCCGGTGGGACTTGCCAGCAGTGAGAAGGCATTCATTCTGGGCCTTTCAAAGCTTGCTACCCATGCCTGCAAGAGAAACACAAGTGATGAAAGCTATCCCATATTACAGATACCTATTCATATTTCACTTATGCCCCCGCGAAAGTGCTCTATAAACTTTTGGCTGGGACGGTTCTAAAACGACTGTGCTAATCCAAGTAGTTTTCCTGAGGTTGGAAAATTGAGTGTAAAGATCTACAAAAGTTTTCACTTGCCTTTCTTTCCAAATGTCTCTCGAGTCGAGTTAGAGCCTCTGTTTCTCCACCTGGCCACACGGCTGAATGCAGACCTTCAGTATCAAAACCTGGTGAGACAAATGGTCAGGGATCAATCTATGTGATTAGATAAATATCCAGGGCTCAACTGATGTGGTTAGTCAAATATTCAGCATTCAATTGCAGTGATTAGAAATATTCAGGGTTCAATTACTGTGATTAGACAAATATTCAGAGTTCAATTCTTTATTATATTCATTCATAGTGTCAGCTGTGGCTCAGTGCATAGCACATTGGCCTCGGAGTCAGAAGGTTGTAGGTTCAAGTCCCACTCCAGAGACTTGAGCACATAAAGCTAGGCTGACACTCCAGTGCAGTGCTGTGGGAGTGCTGCACTGTCAGAGGTGCCGTCTTTCGGATGAGACATTAAACCAAGGCCACGTCTGCTCTCAGGTGGATGTAAAAGATCCCATGGCACTATTTCGAAGAAGAGCAGGGGAGTTCTCCCCGGTGTCCTGGCCAATATTTATCCCTCAATCAACATAACAAAAACAGATTATCTGGTCATTATCACATTGCTGTTTGTGGGAGCTTGCTGTGCACAAATTGGCTGTCGCGTTTCCCACATTACAACAGTGACTACACTTCAAAAGTACTTCATTGGCTGTAAAGTGCTTTGAGACGTCCGGTAGTCGTGAAAGGCGCTATATAAATGTAAGTCTTTCTTTCTTCGTGGGTGTCACTGGCAAGGCCAGCATTTATTGCCCATCTCTAATTGCCCTCGAGAAGGTGGTGGTGAGCCATCTGTTTGAACCCCTGCAGTCAGTGTGGTGAAGGTACTCCCACAGTGCTGTTAGGGAGGGAGTGCCAGGATTTTGACCCAGCGACGTTGAAGTAACAGTGATATATTTCCAAGTCAGGATGGTGTGTGACTTTGAGGGGAACTTGGTGGTGTTCCCATGCACCTGCTGCCCTTGTCCTTCTAGGTGGTAGAGGTCGCGGGTTTGGGAGGTGCTGTCGAAGAAGCCTTGGCGAGTTGCTGCAATTTATCTTGTAGAGGGTACACACTGCAGCCACAGTATGCTGGTGGTGGAGGGAGTGAATGTTTAAGGTGGCAGTTGGGGTGCCACAAAGCGGGCTGCTTTGTCCTGGATGGTGTAGAGCTTCTTGAGTGTTGTTGGAGCTGCACTCATCCAGGCAAGTGGAGAGTATTCCATCACACTCCTGACTTGTGCCTTGTAGATGGTGGAAAGGCTTTGGGGAGTCAGGAGGCCAATAACTCACCACAAAATACCCAGCCTCTGACCTGCTCTTGTAGCCACAGTATTTATGTGGCTTGTCCAGTTAAGTTTCTGGTCAATGGTGACCCCCAGGATGTTGATGGTTGGGGGGAAAATAAAGTGATGGTAATCCCGCTGAATGTCAATGAGAGGTGGCTAGACACTCTCTTGTTGGAGATGGTCATTGGCTGGCACTTGTATGGTGAGGAACCAACTGGGGAACAGGCTATTTTAGATCTAGTATTGTGCAATGAGAAATGGTTAATTAATAATCTTGTAGTAAAGGAGCCTCTGGGAAGAAAAAATAGTGGGGAACCAAGGGACCAGCGAGAATGGGGAACTTAAAGAAATGAGTATTAGTAAAGAATTAGTACTGGAGAAATTAATGTGACTAAAAGTCATCAAATCCCCTAGACCTGATGGCCTACATCTTAGGATTTTAAAAGAGGTGGCTACAGAGATAGTGGATGCATTAGTTTTGATCTTCCAGAATTCCCTAGATTCTAGAACGTCCTCGTGGATTGGAAGGTTGCAAACGTAACCTCGATATTCAAGAAAGGAAGGAGAGAGAAACTAGGGAACTACAGGTTCGTTAGCATGACTTCAGTAGTAGGTAAAATACTAGAATCTATTATTAGGGACATGGTGACAGGGTACTTAGAAAATCATAATACGATTGGGCAGAGTCAACACGGATTTATGAAAGGGAAATAGTGTCTGACAAATCTGTTGGAGTTTTTTCAGGTTGTAACGAGCAGAGTAGATAAGTGGGAACCAGTGGATGTAGTGTATTTAGATCTTCAAAAAGCATTTGATAAGGTGCCACACAAGAAGTTATTACACAAAATTAGGGCTCATGGGATTGGGGATAATATACTAGCATGGATTGAGGATTGGTTAACGGACAGAAAACAGAGAGTAGGAATAAACGGGTCATTTTCAGGTTGGCAGGCTGTAACTAGTGGGGTACCACAAGGTTCAATGCTTGGGCCTCAGCTATTTAGTCTATATCAATGATTTAGATGAGGGGACCGAGTGTAATGTATCCAGGTTTGCTGATGATACAAAGTTAGGTGGGAAAGTAAGCTGTGAGGAGGACAGAATGAGGCTGCAAAGGGATATAGACAGATCAAGTAAGTGGGCAAGAACATGGCAGATGAAATATAATGAAGTGTGAAGTAATCCACTTTGGTAGGAAAAAATAGAAAAGCAGAATTTTTTTTAAAATGGAGAGAGATTGGGAAAGGTTGGTATTCAGAGGGACCTGGGTGTCCTTGTACACGAATCAGTGAAAGTTAACATGCAGATTCAGCAAGCAATTAGGAAAGCAAATGGTATGTTGGCCTTTATTACAAAAAGGGATTGGAGTACTACAATTATATAGGGTCTTGGTGAGACCACACCTGGAGTACTGTGTACAGTTTTGGTTTCCTTACCCAAGGAAGCATATACTTGCCTTATAAGGTTCACTAGACGGATTCCTGGGATATAGGGATTGTCCTACGAGGAGAGATTGAGTAGACTAGGTCTATATGCCCTAGAGTTTAGAAAAATGAGAAGTGATCTCATTGAAACATAAGATTCTTAAGGGGCTTGACATGGTAGATGCTGGGAGGATGTTTCACCTGGCTGAGGAGTCTAGAACTTTTTTTTATGCGTTTGTGGGATGTGGGCATCACTGGCAAGGCCAGCATTTATTGCCCATCCCCAATTGCCCTTGAGAAGGTGGTGGTGAGCCGTCTTCTTGAACCGCTGCAGTCTGTGTGGTGAAGGTACTCCCCCAGTGCTGTTAGGTAGGGAGTTCCAGGATTTTGACCCAGCAACGATGAAGGATCGGCGATATACTTCTAAGTCAGGCTGGTGTGTGACTTGGAGGGGAACTTGGAGGTGGTGGTGTTGCCATGCGCCTGCTGCCCATGTCCTTTTAGGGGGAAGAGGTCGCGGGTTTGGGAGGTGCTGCCGAAGAAGCCTTTGCAAGTTGCTGCAGTGCATCTTGTAGATGGTACACACTGCAGCCATGGTACACCGGTGGCGGAGGGAGTGAATGTTTAAGGTGGTTGATGGGGTGCCAATCAAGCAGGCTGCTTTGTCCTGGATGGTGTCGAGCTTCTTGTGCTGTTGGAGCTGCACTCATCCAGGCAAGTGGAGAGTATTCCATCACACTCCTTAGGGGTTACAGTTTAGGAATAAGGGTTCGGCCATTTAGGACCGAGATGAGGAGAAATTTCTTTATTCAAAGGGTTGTGAATCTTTGGAATTCTGTCCACCAGAGAGCTGTAAATGCTCCGACACCCCCCTACCCCAGCAACAAATAAATCTCTTGGCCATTGTAGATATCAAAGGAAGTTACTGCCTCTAGTTTTTAGTACTGTTTATTGGGTGGAATTGAGAGAAAGCAAAAAAAAAAAGCCCCTATTTCAACTAAATAATGCATACCAAGCTCCTCCAGCGATGGGACTCCATATTTCTCACTGTGATCATCGAGAACCAATACTGTACATTTTCCAAGTCTTCCCTCAGCAATGGCTTCCACTAGTGGCTCTGGAGGATCCAACCGACTTATCAGCGTCTGGAATCGTTTATATGTTAGTGGGGGTTGTCCTCCATTCAACTCAATTATTCTGAAAGAGAGGGGGACAATGTGAATGTGAATTCAGCAAACAGAAATTTAAAATTTGAGACTACTACTTTAACTTATTTTTGCCACTACCTAGCTTGAAAAGTTAAGATAGATGTCTGAAGTGTGAAAACTCATGCTTAAACACCTCTAAACCAATATACTAAGAAATATACATTATGAATAGTTTGTGTTTGTCTGGAATGTACACACTCACCATAAGGTGGCAAAAGCTAAGGAGTAGTGAAATACACTTGGAAATCACAAGTATTGCCAGGATTTAACCAGCTAAACCCAGCTGGTATAGCAGCAGATATCAACAGAAATCCTGCATGATGAACTGCAAAGGGATTTGGGTATGTTTAAGGCCATAGCAAAATTACACAGTAACAAAAGTCTTTCGGATTCTGTCTTGGAAAAGGCAACCATCTCAATGATTTCCAGATGTTTTTTCATATTTACAAACAAATGTTGTGCAACAAAGAGATAAGACTTGGCAGACAGGAGGAAAGAACTAGGGTTATGCCCTGTGGCCCAGTCTATATGCTACAGGAACTGCGAGGGAGGGGGTTGGAAAAAAGAAAATAATTATTTGAGTTGAGGCAGCTCTGGGCTGCCAGTGTCAATTTTTTTTTTAAATGACCAAGATCCCTGTGATTCCCTCCACTGGATGACTGGATCAATCCACTGGTATATAGAGGGCAAATACCTGGGGAAACCGTTATTTGATGAATCATCGTATAACACTGAGCCCAACTAATTATACTCCCGTAAAATATTTTTGACATACAGGAAACTCTTTACTAACCGGCACCGACGGGACCGGCGTGGTGCCGGTTTATCGAAAGTACTGGATAACGGAGAGTTATATCTACCGAGGCTATTTTTAACAAAGAAAAATAAATAAATCAAGAAATGTGCAGTATACAGTATTTGGGTACTTTTGAAAACTACCCCTGCTGACTAAATCGGCGTTCGCGGACTCTGACTCGGCAACATTGCCGGTTATTTGAGAGGAGTTTTCGGAGGATGATTTTTGCCGGTTAAGCGAGGATTCCGGATATTTGGGTGCCGGATAAACAAAAGTTTCCTGTAGTACTCAAGTTTTGCAGTTCAGATGTTAGTTAGGGATTTAAAATCCCAGCAGGATCCTTGCTTGGATCCCTTTCCATTACACTCAATATTTTGGATAGTCTAACTTTACAGTATCATACAATTCTGTATCTCTCAAATAGTTTAAATATTTAACCAAGTACATACTTATCTAGATCATACAATGTGTGTGAAATCTTGACAATGACCTCGACTCCAGCTTCACTCGCCAGTTTATTGATGGCTGCATCTCGCTCCTTACCAAATGGCTCCGAATCATACTCGAATGTCAAACGGTTAATATTCCATTCCTGTTCGATTATAATTTAATTGTAATGAGCCTTTCTATTAAAACACTATATTAAACAGTAAAAGCAGAACAAAACTGAACTAAGTTTCAAAATATTTTCAGCACTTTGTTAAAACGATTATCTTTCTGAAGTATGCCATTATTTTTGAAGTTTAATACCTCTCCCTTAGACTTATTTGTCAACGAGAGGAGCTGGTCCAGTTCCTGGCCTGGTGACCAGGAAGAGGGAACTCACTCATCTTAAGCCCAGAGCCAGTCAGAATTAGAAGTATAAGAACATGAGAAATAAGAGCAGGAGTAGGCCATTCGGCCCTTCGAGCCTGCTCCGCCATTCAATAAGATCATGGCTGATCTTCTACCTCAACTCTGACAATGTTGACCTTCAATGCAGACATGGTTGATATTCCCAAGTTGGAAGCTGCACTGGAACAAGCACTCTAACCCCTTAACATCAGATGTGCTGGGAACTGAACCAGAATCTAATGTCCCATTAAAATCATAACTTGTGATCACTGGACAAGACCAACTATTAGAGGGTGTTGGCACTAAAAATGAACCAGAGCAAGATAGACAGATATTGAAACTGGGAGGTGGCATTGACCAAACTGAGGGCCAGTCAACTTAAATACCAATGATATTTGAGACCAGAAGTTAGCATTGATGACTTGGAAAAGTCATAAACTTCCAAAATAAGAACTAAAAATTCACAGAAAAGCTTCCAAAGCATTGATCTAACAAGCAAAATCAAATCTACAATGGGACCAGTAAAGTAATGAAGACTTATTTAGTGTGCTAACTGAAAGAACTACTGTTCACAAATTCTCACTTAGCCACTTTTTGGATCAGCAAATTTAAAGTAATAATACGAGAAGGCACACATGTATGGATGATACACACTGGAACTTCAAATAAATATTCTGAAAGGGAATATCAAGATATAGAGAAGCTTAGTTATAGTAAATCTAGGAGGTGTGAATTATTATGTGTCAGTTTTCCCCATGACTAACAAGAACTTGCCTTGAAAAGCCTGGGAAAGACATCAGCAGGTTGCCCACGTATAACAAACAACCGGGAGTTCAGCTTCTGAAGGCTGGCATCTAGATCTTCTAGGCACTGCAGCAGGAATCTGATGGATAGAAAGAGACAGTATTTGATTTTTTTTTTTTACATTGGAAACAGAAGCATAACAAATTTTTAGCCTAGGCATTAAGCCAGTAACAGAACCCACCTGATATTCCTTCCACTGAAGTTAATGGAAGGAAATCCAGCGGGTTCTATTACTATCGTGCAATCCTCCACACTATATTTTCCTTCCTGCACTTAACACCCAGGTAGCAAAGGCAAAAATCGAATCCTTTTATCATTTCCCATGAATCTTACCAAGGGTGCAAGGGATCCCTTGGACTAGGTAGTGGGGAAAGACGGATGTGGAAAAGGAATAATCAACACGATGGTTAGAGCTATTCATAAGCTGACATACTCAGCCAAGAGGCAGACCACTGGTCAATTGGTGCAAAACCAGTCAAGCATATTTTCGCATTAAACTTCAGTTAACTGCATCAAACTGTGGTGCCTTAATCCAGATTACATTGGCACACAATTATGACAGATGATTGGGAGATAACTTGAGAATATATGTAGAAGCATTGAAGCTGACAGCACAAAGAAAGGCTATCCATCCCATCGTGTCTGTGCTGACTCTTTACTAGAGCAATCCAAAACAAATCCTGGAGACCATCAATGCACTTCATTGACTGTCTCTAGAACATTTTGTAGGCTAAACGGGATGTGGAGCTCTCACTGGGCCATATGTAACCTAACATACTGAAACTTCATTTTATTGAAAAATGTGAAAGTAATTTTGCTACAGTGGCACAAATTTTTCAGGTCATCAGATTCGGTGATAAGATTGACAATGCTAAACAAGATTATCACAGGTTGAAGTGATCACCTCCACCCACAGATGGCAGCAGTCCCAACTTTCTTGCTGGTATCACTCTCCATCCCATGCATAAGATTTTCTGGTACATCTCCCAAAATGCTTGCTTAATTTATACAAGGTCAGTCTCACCGAGATTGACGATAACTCTGATGAGGGGAGAGTAGTTTGTTTCAACTCTTTTCAGCGACATGTAGAATTTATCAGAAAAGAAAGCAGGGTGATTTACCATGCAGCATGGTATGCACGATACTCTGAAAATTCCCGGTAGATGTTTTCAGGAGCCCACAGTAAGCTAGCCTGAATGGGGGAAACTTTGGGTTGCTCGAACCATGCTGAGCTGAGCTCCCCTTCTCCAGCACAAAAAGGTTTCAGCACTTTGTTTGAGGATAAAAAGTGCAGCATACATAGATTTAGCCAGAACTTCCCTCCCATTAGACTTTTAGCAGCCTAATGTCAGTTCAGTGTTTCAAAGACATATTTGGGTGTTGCCCAGCAACTGCAACCACAATGTTAAAAAAAACAATAGCACCTTGAAGTACTTTTGAAGTGATGCTGGACTACCTTTAGTCTTATGCTTGTATGAAGTAGTTTAGGTGGGGCAGAATCATGCTTTTGTGTTAGTCTGGACTGGACCCAAGAGAAAACAACAACAGTGGAACAGTCTTTGTCTACAGCATCTGTGCAAATACCAATCACACATTTGTTGTTCAGTACAGTTGCATCTTCAATATGTCAGCCTTGGCTCAATAGCAGCACTCTCATCAGAGTCAGAAAGTCGTGAGTTCAAGTCCCACTCCGGTGACGTGAACACACAACCATGGCCGACACTTCAGCATAGTACTGGAATGTCTGCCTAGATTACGTGCTTAAGTGCAACGCCTATAACCTCAGTACTGAGCGAGCACTACACTGTCAAGCTCCATTCTTTCAGATGAAATGTTGAACTGAAATCCAGCCTGCCCACTCAGGTGGATGTAAAAGATCCCATGGCATTGTTTGAAGAAGAGCAGGAATTTTTCCCTGTGCCCTGGCCAATATTCATCCCTCATACAACATCAGTAAAAAAAAAATTATTGGGTCATTTATCTCATTCCTGTGCCTGGGAACTTGCTGGGCACAAACTGGCTGCAGCTATGACAACAGTGACCACACTTCAAAGGTATTTAATTGGCTGTGAAGCATTTGGGATGTCCTGAAGCCGTGAAAAGTCATAGAGTCAGAGTCATAACGACACAGGAGGCGGCCATTCGGCAGAGCAATCCAGTCGGTCCCATTCCCCCGCTCTATCCCCGTAGCCCTGCAAGTTTATTTCCCTCAAGTGTCTATCCAGTCTCCCCTTGAAAACATTGAGTGTGTCCGCTTCCACCACTTCCGTCGGCAGCGTAAAAAAGTTTCTCCTGAATTTCTTGCCCAAGACCTTAAATCTGTGTCCCCTAGTCCTTGTACCATCAACTAGTGGGAACAGCCTTTCCCCGTCTAGCCTATCCAAACCCGTCATAATCTTGTACACCTCGATCAAATCACCCCTCAACCTCCTTTGCTATAATGAAAACAAATCCAGCTTCTCCAACCTGTCCTTGTAGCTAAGATCCCCCATCCCTGGAACCATTCTGGTAAATCTCCTCTGCACCCTCTCAAGGGCCTTCACATCCTTCCTAAAGTGTGGTGACCAGAACAGGATATAATACTCCAGTTGTGGCCTAACCAGCACTTTATAAAGATTCAGCATAACTTCTCTACTTTTGTACTCAGTGGGCTGGATTTTCATTGACCCGTGGAGGTGGGTTTGGAGGCGTGTGGGGGTTAAAATTGTGAAAACTGGCAGGCGGGCACAATCCCGCCTCCACGCAATTTTCATTAAATCGTGTCTGATGGTGCCGACTCCGTCCCGCCTCTAAAAGGTGGGATAGGCTGTTAAGGCCCTTAACAAGCACTAAATTGCCTCTATAATGCCATTTTGAAAGGCCTTTGTGATTTTAACCCTTTTTCTACGTGAAGCACGCCTGTTCTGAACCACGAATGTGAAACCTGGCAGGAGCACATTTGGATAGCTGACTATCAGTGGCTGGCTGGCTGGATGCATATGTGGATGGATGCATATATGGATGGATGGGGAGGAGACATATCTGGAAGTGGTGGTGTAAAAATATCTGGGAGCAGACTTTGGGCTGCTGCTGCTCATTTTCCATCCAGGTCCTCTCACAGCGAAGGCCAGGCAGTCTCTGAAGACCTTCAATGCAGCAGCAATGATGACATCATCAGAGGCGACTTTCAGACTGAAAACACTAATTGGTTCATGGGTTCCCACATGCTGGAACTCAATTGCCCAATTAGGTGAAAATTGCATCAATCTCCCACATCCAATTGCAGTCGGGTGGATAACACGAAAAGTGGATGACACGACCCCAACCCTCTCCAGTATCAAAATCCAGCCCAATACCTCTATTTATGAAACCCAAGATCCCATATGCTTTGCTAACCACTCTCTCAATATGTCCTGCCACCTTCAGGGACCTATGCACATTAACTCCCAGGTCCTTCTGTCCCTGCACACTCTAAAACTGTGCCATTAAGTGTATATTGCCTCTCCCTGTTCCTTCTGCCAAAATGCATCACCTCACACTTCTCTGTATTAAATTCCATCTGCCACTTGTCTGCCCATTCTTATGTCCTGTTGCAGTCGATTGGTATAAGAACATAAGAAATAGGAGCAGGAGTAGGCCAATCGGCCCTTCGAGCCTGCTGCGCCATTCAATAAGATCATGGCTGATCTGATCCTCACCTCAAATCTAAAGAACACAAGAAGTAGGAGCAGGACCCGGCCACTCAGCCCCTGGGCCCGCTCCGCCACCCACAGGGCCTTGAGCGATCCGAACTCAGCCTCATGTCCAATTTCCTGCCCGCTCCCCGTAACCCCTAATTCCCTTTACTTCTAGGAAACTGTCTATTTCTGTTTTAAATTTATTTAATGATGTAGCTTCCACAGCTTCCTGGGGCAGCAAATTCCACAGACCTACTACCCTGAGTGAAGAAGTTTCTCCTCATCTCAGTTTTGAAAGAGCAGCCCCTTATTCTAAGATTATGCCCTCTAGTTCTAGTTTCACCCATCCTTGGGAACATCCTTACCGCATCCACCCGATCAAGCCCCTTCACAATCTTATATGTTTCAATAAGATCGCCTCTCATTCTTCTGAACTCCAATGAGTAGAGTCCCAATCTACTCAACCTCTCCTCATATGTCCACCCCCTCATCCCCGGGATTAACCGAGTGAACCTTCTTTGTACTGCCTTGAGAGCAAGTATGTCTTTTCTTAAGTATGGACACCAAAACTGTATGCAGTATTCCAGGTGCGGTCTCACCAATACCTTATATAACTGCAGCAATACCTCCCTGTTTTTATAATCTATCCCCCTAGCAATAAAAGCCAACATTCCATTGGCCTTCTTGATCACCTGCATACTAACTTTTTGATTTTCTTGCACTAGGACCCCCAGATCTCTTTGTACTGCAGTACTTTCCAGTTTCTCTCACTGTTTGCCACACCCCCAAGTTTGGTGTCATCGGCAAATTTAGAAATTCTACTCTGTATTCCAATATCCAGGTCATTTACATATATCAAAAAAAGTAGTGGCCCCAGCACTGACCCTTGGGGAACACTAGTGTCTACCATCCTCCAGTCTGAAAAACAGCCATTTACCACAACTCGCTGTTTTCTGTCCTCAAGCCAATTCCTTATCCAAGCTGCCACTGACCCACCTATTCCATGAGCATCAATTTTGTTAACCAGCCTTCTATGTGGTACTTTGTCAAACGCCTTCCGAAAATCCATGTAGACAACATCCACTGCATTCCCTTCATCGATCCTCCCTGTTACTTCATCAAAAAATTCAATTAGATTAGTCAAACATGATCTGCCTTTTACAAATCCGTGTTGCTTCTCCTTAATTAGCTTAAACCTCTCCAAGTGCCCGTTAATTTTTTCCTTGATTATTGTTTCTAAAACTTTACCCACCACTGATGTTAAACTGTAGTTACTAGGATTGTCCTTACACCCTTTCTTGAACAATGGTGTCACATTTGCCACTTTCCAATCCTCAGGCACCTCCCCCGCATCTAGGGAAGATTGGAAAATTATGGCAAGCCCTTCCGCTATCTCCTCCCCCAATTCCCTTATAAATTGCATATAAATGGAAGTTCTCTCTTTCATTTAGAGTCCCATCCCATTAGGAGCTGTTCTATTCACAAATGAGCTTGATATCCCATTGCGAACTGAGTTTGGCTCAGAGTCCCCAGGCCATCCCTCTGCCACCTGTTCAGATAACTCCCAGAATACATTCCTAAGCATTCCAAGGCCTTATGCTTGTTGAGCACTTCCCAAGTGCTCTTAGACCTTCTCCTCATGAGTGCCCCCAGATCACCCCGCTCCATCCTCAAGGCCCAGAACACCCATTTGCTCTGTGCTCCCCTCACTCCCTTGCACACACCAACCTCAGGCTTGTGTGTCCGCCCCCCTCCCCCAATCCCACGTGATCCCCAACCCAATAGCCCACTTGCTCACTCACAGCATCTTCATGCAAATGTGGCAAGATAGCAACACCCGCCCCACCCCCCATTCTCAGTTCAACTATAGGTTGGGAACAATCAGCCTGCATCCAGATCTCCAAGATACGTAGTAAGAAAAGGAAAGACTGCGAAACATAGAAGGAACAAAAGACAAATGCTGGCGATACCCGAGAGTTTTTCACATTCCCATAATTTTAAGCAGATGTATTTACTGGGGGTTTCAAATGGAAGCACATACTTTGGAGGGCAGTAAAAAAATATATTCTGACAATATCACATTTACAGACTGCAAACTGGTCAGGTTACAGTACAGACAATGGACATTTTCCTACATTTGGTAAAAACACAGGTTCAAGTGACATCTGGCAAACATTTTAAGCAGCCAGTTTAGTTCTTAGATGAATGAATTAGAACATAATTCTCACCTAATCCATGAGGATGAGGGAATGGCGAGCAAGATTAAAAAGGTTAAACTGGTTTAAAATCAATAAAGTTTGGCTCCTCCCACTTGGCTTGCACTTCTAAGTAAAGCATCAGTGTGTCCATTCAGCTTAGTAGTAAAAGGATTAGCTATACACATACATTAGTTGTCTGCCAGATGGGACTATTAAGCTGCTTGCTTGGTTATATTTTGAAAAGCCCCAGGTAAACAACAGTACTTATATAAGCAGCATGCCCTACATTCAATGTGACTTGGTAATTCAAACTAAAATTAGTCATGTGAACTGATTATCTGTTCGACCGTCATCTTCTGAGAATTCCTTTTTTAGTCTTACTGCTGTAAGTACTTTGAACATTCATGCATACAATTGCCTTTTTCTGATTTACAAGTGTTTTAGTTGTCAGATGCTGGGTTTATTAAATTTGGTTTTGGTTTTTTTTAAATACCCATTATATAAAACTAATTCCACTGAACATTTTTAGAATTACACATCAATCCATTAAACTAGTCAAGCAAGAGGTCCATTTGATAGGAGGTGTTCAAAATCATGAGGGGTCTGGAAAGAGTAGATAGAGGGAAACTGTTCCCATTGGCAGAAGGGTCGAGAACCAGAGGACACAGATTTAAGGTGACTGGCAAAAGAACCAAAGGCGACGCAAGAAATAAACTTTTTTATGCAGCAAGTGGTTAAGATCTGGAATGTACTGCCTGAAAAGGTGGTGGGGGCAGATTCAATCACTGCTTTCATAAGGGAGTTGGATAAATATCTGAAGGAAAGAAATTTGCAGGGCTACGGGGAAAGGGCGGGGAGTGGGACTAGCTGAGAGTCGGCACGGGCTCGACGGGCCGAATGGCCGCTTTCCATGCTGTAATCATTCTATGATTCTATACAATCTTTGCCAAGTACCCCCAGTTAATAGCACATTTTTGGAAGGGTGAAATCACAGCTGATAGCCCAACATGTGACAGCCCAACACGTGACATCATAATGTCTTAACGTGAATAGCCCCGATTTTAACTCCCAGTGGAAGTCAAATGGGTGGGGCAGAGGAGGACAGGAAGCCATCTGGCCCTCAGCATCATGAGCCCCGGGAGATTTTAACCCCTGGTCCTCACCTGCATGCCTCATGCCAGTCTCCAGGAGAAACCTAGCAGGTAGCGCCAGCTGCTCGATGGAACTGTCCCTGGCAGGTGGGCAAGTGGTCAGGATGGAATCAGGTCATTGCGGTTGGGGAAAGGGGAGGGGAAGCCTGATATGTTACTGCTCATCCCAGGTGAAACCAAAAGAATATTAAATATACTTTCTTTTGAGCCCCTTCTGGCCATGCTCCTGGTGCTGAAGTACGTGCCAGAGAAGGATTCCAAGCCATCCTGCAGTATTTACATTTAGCACTTTAATCATTCTAGATCAAGACTGGCATTATTTTGGTGAAATATATTCCTGATCACTTAAATCAAGAGTGCAATATGATTGAAAGTACATTGTTACTATGATTACAGCAGTCCACATTATATAATCACCTTACGCTGACTCACCGCCTTACTTTCAAGTCGTTTGGTAACCAGGGTGGACATGACAGCAGGAACTTCTGACAAATCGTAAAACTGTCAATATCAGTACTATCAATATCTCATATTGTTCATTTTAACACCTGAATTGGGAGATCTTGGTCACCTTTTCAAATTTTAATGAATTATTCAAACAAAGTGGTGCTTGCTGTGCTCATTTTATATTAAGATACAATGTATTAGTGCTGCCAAATGCTTTGTCATTGCGTAATATTTTGCACAATTCTGTGCAATTTTGGTCAGATGGATTAATGATTGAAAATATGTTCTGAAACAGTCATCAGACTTTATATGCACTGACAGGATTGTAGCAGTAATAATTCAGCAGTTAACTGCAATCTGCACACTTAATACAATTTTTAAAATAAAGGATTTTTCAAGGAAGAGCAGAGGTAAGCTGATTTGTATTGAGAATTATGAATGTTCCCCAAAATATAAACTAAATAGATTTCCTGTGGCAGTGCCCACAAGTAGTCTGGGACTTGGGCCAAGAGGTGGAGCCATTGGATGGGCATGCAAATCGGGGCCAAATAGTGGATCAGTTGGGCAAAGTGAGTTGGGGAAGGTTTAGAGGAGGAAATGCATAGGGTTGGAGCAATGTCAGTTTCTTGTTATCTGGCAAGTAGGCATCAGCCTTGGTTCAGTGGTAGCACTTTCATCTCCGAGTCGGAAAATTGTGGGTTGAAGCCCAACTCTAGGACTTGAACACATAATCCAGGCTAACAGTACAGTACATAGGGAGTTGCTGCTCTGTCAGAGGTAGTGACCTTCAACTGAGATGTTAAACCAAAGCCCCATCTGTCCTTTCAGGTGGACGTAATGCATCCCACAGCACTATTTGAAAAAAGCAGGGAGTTCTTCCCAGTGCTCTGGCCAACATTTATCCCTCAACAAACACCATTAGAAATAGAGATAGATTATCTAGTCATTAATGTCACTGCCATTTGTGGGATTCAGATTGCAAATTGGTTGCAATATTTGTCCACATCGCCATAGTGACATGACAGCACTTCAAAAAGTACTTCAGTGGTTGTGAAGCACTTTGGGACCTCCTGAAGAGGTGAACAGCATCATAAAAATGCAAGTTCTTTCTTTTTCCTGTCAAAGTTCCCCCAAAATGAAGTACAAACGTGGAACGTGGGTACTCTAGTGTAGTGGTTTTACTGCTGGATTAGCAACCTAGAGGGCATGAAGTTATGAAATTGAATTCAATAAATCCAGTAATTTGTGGGATGGTATCAGAAGAGAGACCATAAAAGCTGAGAGACTGCTGTAAAAACACAAATGGGTCACTAGTGGTTTTCTCCGGGCCTATAAGTGATTTCAGTCACACACTGCACAGTTGACTCTTATGTTGGAAATACTCAGCAGGTCAGGCAGCATCTGTGGAGAGCGAAACAGAGTTAATGTTTCAGGTCGATGACTCTTCATCAGAACTGGAAAAAGCTGGAGATGTAACAGCTTTTTCCAGTTCTGACGAAGGGTCATCGACCTGAAACGTTAACTCTGTTTCTCTCTCCACAGATGCTGCCTGACCTGCTGAGTATTTCCAGCATTTTCTGTTTTTATTTCAGATTTCCAGCATCCGCAGTATTTTGCTTTTGTATGACTCTTATGCTATCTGAAATGGCCTAGCAAGTCATTCACTTGTAAAAGCAAATCACTCAAGAAAGCAGTCCACCACCACCTTCTCCAGGGAACGGCAATAAATGTGGCCCACATTCCAAGAACAAATGGATGCAAGTTCATGCTTTGCCTGTTATTTTTTGTATAAACGCAGCTTGTTATGGGAAGCTATCACTGTGCCATTAACTCAAGTCCCAGGCATGGAACGAGGAGCAGTGATGGTTAAGGTTCCACATTGTTAATCACTATGAAATTCATCCTGAGTTTTTCTACAAATTAATCAATGATATTGCAATACTTTTGATGACGTCACAAGTTATAGATATAAGGATAATGGGACAGACTACATGGACCCATGCGTCTTTTCCTGCCCATGATTTCCGTATGTTCGTATAATTCCCCCTCGAATCCCGAATTAACTAAACAATCACATTTTTCAAACAGATTTATTATACAATAGTCCCAGTTTAACATGAACTGATTTCAGTGATGGCCAGTCCAACACATAAGGACAGTTGGTTTGTCTAGTGCTTTACATTTTTTTAAAAATTTGTGCTTATACAGTGGCTTTCACATCAGACATGCTAAGGCACATTACAAGGGAATCAAAGGAGACAAAGTAGTGTGGGAGAAAAGTTATATGAGGTGACTGTTTCAAGAGACTTTTTAAGGGAGCGAGGCAGGGATTTAGGAAAAGAGTTCAGAGGGCAGGGGCATAGCGGCTAAAAGCTCAGATGACTACAGAGAGGAGTGTGAGGGAGGAAAAGCACAATGAACCCAAGTCTAAAGAGTGGGAAGCGCATCATGGTACACATGGAGTGAAGACAATCATATAGCAGTTTGAAAATAGACATGCTGGATGCCAGGGAGGAAAAGGTCAGTGAGGACAGGGGTGATAGGTTTTCAGGACTTAGTATGGGTGGTGAACCTGTGGAATTCTCTACCACAGAAGGCTGCGGTGGCCAAGTCACTGAATATATTTAAGAAGGAGATAGATAGATTTCTAGACGCAAAAGGCATCAAGGGGTATGGGGAGAGAGCGGGAATATGGTATTGAGATAGAGGATCAGCCATGATCATATTGAATGGCAGAGCAGGCTCAAAGGGCCGAATGGCCTACTCCTGCTCCTATTTTTTTTCTATGTTTCTATAGGATATAAATGGGCAGAGGTTGGGGTGGAAAACATTGAGGAAATCAAAACTCAAAGTGACAGAGGCATGGATGAGGGTTTCACCAGTGGTAGAGGCGAGGTAGGAACATCGGCAGGCAGTTTTCGGCTGTCTTGGTGATGCTATATTGCCTTCTGTATCTTTGGTATGCAGGTTGCTGCTTCTGAATGATAAACCGATGTTACTGTAGAGAGAGATAAGCTGAGCACAGCTCACATGCTTCCAAAAGATGCATTAATATCCCATCCCCACCCAAGGGCCCGTAGCGACGCCAGCAGAGCCCGATCTCCAATCCCGCGTCGCTGGCGAGCTGCCTGTTGCTCTCCGCGGCTCGCTGGCTTGATGGGGGTTCCTCGGGCCTCACCAAAAATCAGAGCGCCCGAATTTCTAGGCCAGTATGTCTAAAATGATTCTATTCTGGCCATGTATAGTTATTAACTTTCACAGCTGAAGTGAATGAACATTGATTTTTCTTTAAATTAAGTACTGTGTCTGAAAGATATGTTGAACTTTGTGATTACTCCATTTTAAAAAAGTGACCTACTTTCAAGAAAATAGCTGCTCAATGCTTCCTTTGACATGCATATTGATTGAAACTGTATAAAGGAATTACATTATATTAGTCACTGCTGTGCTATTGACGTAACCAGCGCCGCAGGTCACTATTAGAGTGGATCTGTGTCACAGCTTCACGTAAGTGGGCTAGATCAGACACTAAACTGAATTATTTTTTAAGACTGACTTATCCTGACACACAAAGCACTCCACATACAAAAGCAAAATACTGCAGATGCTGGAAATCTGAAATAAAAACAGAAAATGCTGGAAATACTCAGCAGGTCAGGCAGCATCTGTGGAGAGAGAAACAGAGTTAACGTTTCAGGTCGATGACCCTTCATCAGAACTCTACATAGCCGACTTTCAAAACTAAATTAAAGGCGTTGCAAGCACAGTTTACAATCTCAGAAGCCTCCCATCCCAGTCATGCTTCCTCTCCCTTTCCCAGCGTTACACTGTAGCGCATCTAGTATTTTGAATCTTTGCCCCAAGGGGTGAATGACATGAAAACTTGCATGGCTATCTCAACACATATACTGCAGAGTCTCCTGTGTTATTACTCATGTTAGTTCAGATGATAGACTGTTTATAAAATCACTGGAGTTTAATGCCATATAATGGAGAATATATTTTTTCTGCTAAAGTGGATCTGTGTCCCTTTAAGGTCAAAAAGACTAAATATTAAGTAAACAGAGGCTCAAAGGTCATTATGTGAAACAATGAATTATTCTTCTGCTAAGTGAAGATATGGATCCAATTTACACTATAAAGTCTGCTTTTATATACATGTGTTAAATAAACAATCAGAGTGAGTTTATTCAAAAGTTAATTGTTATCGAGGCTGTAAATCAGATCACCAGCTTTTTTTTGTGGGGAGGTCCATTAAGAACCGGCAGGGTTCTGATATTTTGTGTTTGTGGAGTGCTCCTCTGTGCATGCAAATGGCTGCCTTAGTTTCTTTATACATTAAAAAGAACAGTTGGACACAGAAATATGCATCTGACAGTGTGCAAAGACATCTGAAGTGTGGCAGATAGGATGTGCACACCTATGTCAAAATAACAGATCTCCTGTGACAACATTCATAGTGAGTCTAAGAATGCAATGGGACAGTGTTGCAGGAAAAACACACACACACACACTTAATATTCACTAGTAAATCTCCTGTGGCTTTGTTCATGGCCACTTGGAGACTAGGGGTGTCTATGCCATAAAGGCACATCAGGTCCACTGATTTAGAGACTGAACTGGCATGAGAAGGTGATGCACCACGAGGATGGATGTGTTCGATAACCAATCTCTGGAGACCAGCCCCTTTCCCGTACTCACACTGCTAAACATTGAGCCCAGCCCATCTCCCATAAGCACCTGAATACCCCCCCACCTAACATCTCCCCCATATCATCCAGCTAGCTACTCATCCACATCACGCAACTTCTCTCCAGCTAACACCTTCTCCTCTACATCCATCCAATTAACCCTTCTACATCTAACTCCTCCCCCATGACTTTCTACCCACATAATCTAATGAAAGTGTTTTAAAATGTGGCCCATTGTGTTGCTATCTGTGGTAGGATCTTTGCATGAAGGTGCTGAAGGTTTTGTAATTGTAATAAATCCAAGTACAAGTTTGTATAGCAAGAGAAGCTTTATTAAAAAGTATTAAGCAAACTAAACTATTTAAAAATATACTGAAAAGCATACATTCAATAACATGTCAAGATTACATAAATTTAATGTGCAATGGAGTATTGATTGATAATTAAGAGAGACACCCAGGAGCGATTTCTGTACAGTAATTTCACCTGAGGCTCCAGACATTTATAAAACTGCTGAAACATTACTCTCTTAGCTTGAATCATTGAACCCCTTAGAATTACTTATCTGGCTCTCAGGTATTCACCACTTTTGTTTAAACACGCCCTCAATAGATCAACAATTCATCCTCCCTGTATTCTCCCATGTTGTCCAAATATGTGGATTTATTCCACAGCAGCAGTAAACTGCCTACTTTCAAAAGCGACTGGTGCTTGGTGGAGGAGACATGGGGCCACACACCAGAAACTATCAGGCAAACCTTCCATCAGGACCACTGTCTCAAGAGCCAA
Organism: Squalus acanthias; assembly: GCA_030390025.1. NCBI lineage: Eukaryota > Metazoa > Chordata > Chondrichthyes > Squaliformes > Squalidae > Squalus > Squalus acanthias. Next base: position 1,950,525 of record JASTWF010000046.1, read on the forward strand.
GTACACAGAAAAGAGTGTAGCAGTTTGGGTCCACTACCCTACCCCAACTTCCCTTGACAAGTTAGGTAGATCAGGCAGAATAACCAGGTCCTTCCTTGTGCAGATTGCACCACATTCATTTGCTGCTTTACCCAGTTCCTGTAAAAAAAGCAAGCTATTCCCCTTTACAAAAGAAATGTTATTGTATTCCCTACAATCTGAGCTCCTCTTTGACACCATGTATAGTTTGTATTTATTTGTAATATTTTATAAAGAGTAAGGTTTTCTTTAGAGGCACCAGTGATGAACCATCAAAGCACACTGAACCACACAACAGTGTCTAAGATTATATTTAAAATCAGTAAGCCTGCACTTTTGTACCTGTTGCAGACTATTTTGCAACACAGATACACGTTATAAAAAATATTGCTATAGCAGATGCTTTATGGATTGCAAAAGAGCTTTTGTGTGACTTCATAGAATCACACCATTTATTAAAATTTTGAGTTCCATTTCATCTGCAAACTTTGAAATGATGCCCTGTAAACCCAAGTCCAGGTCATTAATATAGATCATAAAAAGCAATGGTCCGAATACCGACCCTTGGGGGACACCACTGTATACTTCTCTCCAGTCTGGAAAACCACTACTCTCTGCTTCCTGTCCCTTAGCCAATTCCGTATCCACTGCAGCCACTGCCCTTTTAATCCCATGGGCTGCAATTTTGCTATGTCCCCAAAATCGAATGCATTTCCTTCCCTTTTTTGGAATTAATGCTGGGATGTACAGCTTGAATGAATTGCTCTGTCGAGCAAAGCTGTTGCCTACGTGCAAAGCTCATGTGGAGCCGCCTTGCTTACAAGTTATAGAACTGTCCCCATTGCACAAGCTGTCCTTCTTCGCACGATTACTAACCCAATGCACAATTCTCATTTACTGCACGGTAACCGACGCCAATCCACACTCCCTCCCCCAATCCACACTCCCTCCCCCAATCCACACTCCCTCCCCCAATCCACACTCCCTCCTTCCCTCCCCCAGCAACCAAGTCATTTGCAGTGCAACGCGGCCCCTTACCTCCAGCGGTTGACACTGACGGTGGACGAGCCGGCGAACCAAGGGTCGAGGATGTAGACGCAGCGGACGGTGCTGGCTCCCCGCAGGGCCTCCCTCAGCGCCGGATTGTCGTGCAGCCGGAGCCCCTTGCGGAACCAGTGGATGGAGTGGGTCGCCATCTCGGGCGGGAGAGCGCTGCTGGTTACGGGAGGCGACGGCGACAGCTGCAGTAGCAGCAAGGCACCATTGCCCCCCCGCGCTCGCTCTCCCGGCCGGCCAGCCGCGCCTGCGCGCTGCCTCTCTGGGGCTGGCGCTCGCGCTCGGGCGGTTGGCCTTTCACTTGGCGGGCAGCACGAGCCCCGCCCCGCGCCGCCTCTTGCCGAGCTCCGATTGGCCAGTGCGCGCTGGCTGGCCCCGCCCCGCCCCCCGCCGGTTAAAAGGCAGCGCCCGCGCTGGCAGCCCCGCAGTGCGCACGCGCCCTGTTGGTGAGTTTCTGTCATAATCAGAGAGTAAGCGGCCGTCACAATGCCCGCAAATTAATGATATACTCTATGACAAGAGAGATCGTGTGATTTCCCCCAAATGGTCGTCTATCATAATATTAGGGTGTTGCCCACATTACTGACGCCATTTAAAGACGCTACCCTATACTGAAGCATTCCAGGTCAACACTTGGGCTCTCCTACACCCTCACAGGAAAGGCCTTCATTTTTGGAGTGGTAAGATAGAATCATAGAATGGTTACAGCACAGGAGGAGGCCAGTCGGCCCGTCGGCCCATGCCGGCTCTCTGCAAGAGCACTTCAGCTAGTCCCACTCCCCCGCCCTTTCCCTGTAGCCCTGCAATTTTTTTTCCTTCAGGTACTTATCCAACTCCCTTTTGAATACCAGGATTGAGTCTGCCTCCAGCACCCTTTCAGGCAGTGCATTCCAGATCCTAACCACTCGCTCCTCTGGTTCTCAACCCTTCCCCCCAATGGGAACAGTTTCTCTCTTTTGCTTTGTCTGGACCCCTCATGATTTTGAACACCTATCAAATCTCCTCAATCTTCTCGGCTCTAAGGAAAACAACCACTATACACTGCTGGGATTGAGCAGAGTAATCAATTGCTGGACTATGGCCCCACATGATGGATTATTAACACTGCGCAAATGGATAGCGAGCTGGCGCAAGACCGAAAGCAGAGCGTAAAAGGGTAGCTATTCAGTGTGGTGGGAAGTGGGGTCACACAAGGATCACTACTGGGACCACTGTTGTTCACAATTTATATTAACAATTTAGACTTTGGAATCAAATACACAATTTCTAAATTTGCTGACGACACCAATTTGGGAGGGCTAGTCAACACTGAGGACTGCAACAATTTTTTTTTCGTTCCTGGGATGTAGACGTTGCCGGCAAGGCCACCATTTATTGCCCATTACTAATTGCCCTTGAGAAGATGGTGGTGAGCTGTCTTCTTGAACCGCTGCAGTCTGTGTGGTGAAGGTACTCCCACAGTGCTGTTAGGTAGGGTGTTCCAGGATTTTGACCCAGCGACGATGAAGGAATGGTGATATATTTCTAAGTCAGGATGGTGGGAAACTTGGAGGTGGTGGCGTTCCCATGCGCCTGCTGCCCTTGTCCTTCTAGGTGGTAGAGGTTGTGGGTTTGGGAGGTGCTGCCGAAGATGCCTTGGCAAGTTGCTGCAGTGCATCTTGTCGATGGTACACACTGCAGCCACGGTACGCTGGTGGTGGAGGGAGTGAATATTTAAGGTGGTGAATGGGGTCCCAATCAAATGGGCAATCAAATTACAAGAAGACATTAATAAACTTACAGAATGGGCATATAAGTGGCAAATTAATTTCAACACGGATAATTGTGAGATATTTTAGTAAGAAAAATAAGGAGGTCACTTATTACTTGGAAAATAAGAATCTAAATGGGGTAGAGGAGCAAAGGGATTTGGGTGTACAAATACACAAATCACTAAGTTGCGATGTAGGTCAATAAGGCTATAACAAAAGCAAATCAAGCACTAGAGTTTATTTCTAAAGGGATAAAATTGAAAAGTGGAGAAGTTAAGTTAATCTTGAATCGAACCTTGTTTAGACCACACTTGGAGTATTGTGTACAGTTCTGGTCACCATATTATAAAAAGGAAATAGAGGCACTGGAGAGGGTGCAAAAAATATTTACAAGGATGATACCAGAACTGGGAGGATATAACTATCAGGAAAGGATGAACAGGCTGGGTCTCTAAAGAGACGGCTGAGGGGGTGACCTAGTAGAGGTCTTTAAAATTATGAAAGGTTTTGCTAGAGTAGACACAGAGAGTATTTCCACTTGTGGGGAAGAGCAAAACTAGATGTCATCAATATAATATAGTCACCAAGAAATCAAATAGGGAATTCAGAAGAAACTTTTTACCCAGAGAGTGGTGATAATTTGGAAATCGCTACCACAGGGAGTAGTTGAGGCAAATAATATAGATGCATTTAAGGGGAAGCTAGATAAGCATATGAGGGAGAAGGGAATAGAGGGTTATGCTGATAGAGTTAGATGAGGAAGGATGGAAGGAGGCTCGAGTGGAGCATAAACATCGGCATGGACTGGTTGGGCTGTATGGCCTGTTTCTGTGCTATATATTCTATGATTTAGTGGTTAGCTGCCGAACTGCGTCATTGATGGTGTCACAGGGACTATTGACACTGCAACGAGCTCTGTATCGCACTGTCGACACGGCATGGTTTAGGGTTAGGAGTTGGGCTAGGCTGTTATGTTTAAGGTCAGGGCTAGAAACCACCATTGCCAATGCATTGTCAATAGCAGGAACCATAATTGACAGCATGGTTGTCATTAGCCATGTCGATTTCATTTTGCTGTTTGTCAATATTCAATGACATACTACCTACTCACATCACAATCCCATCCTATGCTTTACAAATGGCACTACCTCATAATAGAGTGCTGTCAGTTAATTTTGCCTCAGAACTGCACTGAAGTGTAGATTATGTGCTCAAATCTTGCAGAGTACCTGTGACTTCTGACTCAGATGAGAGTGCTACTACAAAGCCATTATGATGCTCTATGTAGGGTTGCACTGTACCTGGTACACCATGTTGGTTACCAACCGGAGCCCCAGGGCCACACTCTCACCACAGATCCTTTAGCCGATCTGGCTCTACCCACTTCCCAATGACTCTTTATTTCCCGTGGCCCACTGGGTCTCTGGCTGAGAGGCAAATCAAAGCATTTTGTATCCAACTGGGTGAAGAGCTATATTTTCAGTCTTCACCCAGATATGGTTTATGATATGGTCAAGTTGGCTCACCTGATGATGGATATACTGCTGATAAATATCCATAGTCTTCTATCATCTGTGGGAATTGAGTTAACCCAGATCAAGAAAATGATGGGTTTTAATCATGATAATATGCATTTTTCAAAAAAATCAGGAAGATCTGTTTCATCCTGGATTTCAGAATAATAAACAGATTTCCCGAGAAGGAAAAGTTAAAAATGGTAATGTTGACTTGAATCATATAGGCAGAGTGTTGAGGAGTAGCTAGCCAAAATCAACCTCCATGATGCCACCTTCCATTTTTTCCATGCAGCCTTGTCACAGCGGGTTTACTTTTCAATGTCATAATTACCAGTATGGGGTGCTTCAGTCTGTCCGTTCCTCAAGCCCCAGCATCTTAAGTAATGTCTATCCGTCATCGCGACATGCTCTATAATGCTGCACGTGCATGTCAATCTTGCACAATTGGTGTATGAAAGCTCCTCGTCAGAAGACTGCTCAGATACTCATCCAGCAGGTGCTCCTCATATTCCAGGAGCTTGACTTTTTAGAAGTGGCATTGCATCAAAGGGAATCAATGGAAATTAATTGGATAAATGCTAGGCTTTAGTTGTGATGAAAATGCCACAGCTCCATGGATATTTGAGGTTCATGTATTCTACGAAGAATGTCTCAACCTGAAAAATATACTTCAAGACTGCGTACTGTTACCAAGAAACAAGAGGAGGCAGAGTCCAGAGATTAGTTAGGCCACAGTTAGAATATCGCATGGAATTCTGAGCACCTCATTATAGAAATACTAGTGGAGTTAAGGAAAGGTTTCAAAGTAATTGACTAGAATGGTACTAGGAATGAAAGGATACAGTTACGATGAGAGACTTGAAAAAACTAGAGCTGTATTCACTGGAGCAGAGAATGTTAAGCGGGATCTAATAGAAGTGTTTAAAATCATGAAAGGGTTGAAAGGGAAAATACAGAAAGGTTATTTCCAGTGATCAATGAATGTTTAATGAGAGCATAAATTTAGGATTACAACTAAAAGCACGGAGGTTTGTTAACATATGGAATACATTAGCTCAAGTAGCTATTAAAGCCAAATTAATCAGAGTGTTTAAGAGGGAGTTAGATAATGCTTTGAAGAAGAATGGGAAAAATTTGACTCGAATAGATAGCTCTGGCGTGGAGTAGCAGCAGCACGAGCATGATAGACCAAAATGGCCTCCCTCTGTGCTTACATATCTATGATTCTATAAAGAAATTTGAATTCCAAGAAGCTAAGAAAAGTTAAGGCAGCATTATGAAAGGTATATGAATCCCTTGTGAATTTATTCTAGTCCTCCCATACAGGTATTATGCTAATTTGTTTTTGCTTTATATCTTTGCTCCTGTGAATCATTGTTTTATTGTGAATAAATTTGACCAGGAGTTTAGCTTGTACAGAGAGATTTAATGGGTGTGATATTTTGCATTGTCCAAATTGGCTGGAGACATTCTCCAGTAAGAAATTTACCAAAGTTAATTGTTAAACCAGGGCTACACTAATTCAGTGCATCAGAGGAGGGAGATACAAATTTCACTTTGTAGTAGACTTGGTCTGCTCATGGCAACAGTCATCAAGTCATTTACATGAGAGAAAGCTTTGTTAAAAATAGCTGAACCATAAGATACATCTCATCACTGGATAATTAGCAAGTCCCTTGTTTTTGCTCAGCAAGGATGATGATGGTCTTTCCTTCTCTTAAAGATGAAAATGTTTTTAAAAATTATGCTCTTCAAGGGGAGGGAAGCTACTGCTGGGGAATGGAACGTCCCCCATTTCCGACGACCAGTGTCAAGTGCTCCTGGGTCAGGGATAGCGCAGGCAGATAAATTGTATTCCACCACAATCTGTAACCTCATGGCCCGGCATATCCCTCACTCTACCATTACCGTCAAGCCAGGAGATTAACCCTGATTCAATAGGAATGTAGAAGAGCATGCCAGGAGCAGCACCAGGAGTACCTAAAAATGAGTGGCCAACCTGGGAAAGCTGCAACACAGGACTACATGCATGCTAAAAAGTGGAAGCAGCATGCTATAGACAGGGCGGAGCGATCCCACAATCAACAGATCAGATCAAAGCTCTGCAGTCCTGCCACATCCAGTCGTAAATGGTGGTGGACCATTAACAACTCCTCAGATAATGAAGCAGTCCATGCCCGCATGCAACAAGACTTGGACGATGTTCATAAGAACATAAGAAATAGGAGCAGGAGTAGGCCAATCGGCCCTTCGAGCCTGCTCCGCCATTCAATAAGATCATGGCTGATCTGATCCTCACCTCAAATCTAAAGAACACAAGAAGTAGGAGCAGGACCCGGCCACTCAGCCCCTGGGCCCGCTACGCAACCCACAGGGCCTCGACCGATCCGAACTCAGCCTCATGTCCAATTTCCTGCCCGCTCCCCGTAACCCCTAATTCCCTTTACTTCTAGGAAACTGTCTATTTCTGTTTTAAATTTATTTAATGATGTAGCTTCCACAGCTGCCTGGGGCAGCAAATTCCACAGACCTACTACCCTCTGAGTGAAGAAGTTTCTCCTCATCTCAGTTTTGAAAGAGCAGCCCCTTATTCTAAGATTATGCCCCCTAGCTCTAGTTTCACCCATCCTTGGGAACATCCTTACCGCATCCACCCGATCAAGCCCCTTCACAATCTTATATGTTTCAATAAGATCGCCTCTCATTCTTCTGAACTCCAATGAGTAGAGTCCCAATCTACTCAACCTCTCCTCGTATGTCCACCCCCTCATCCCGGGGATTAACCGAGTGAACCTTCTTTGTACTGCCTCGAGAGCAAGTATGTCTTTTCTTAAGTATGGACACCAAAACTGTATGCAGTATTCCAGATGCGGTCTCACCAATACCTTATATAACTGCAGCAATATCTCCCTGTTTTTATAATCTATCCCCCTAGCAATAAAAGCCAACATTCCGTTGGCCTTCTTGATCACCTGCTGCACCTGCATACTAACTTTTTGATTTTCTTGCACTAGGACCCCCAGATCCCTTTGTACTGCAGTACTTTCCATTTTCTCGCCATTAAGATAATAACTTGCTCTCTGACTTTTCCTGCCAAAGTGCATAACCTCACATTTTCCAATATTGTATTGCATCTGCCAAATCTCTGCCCACTCACCCAGCTTGTCTATATCCCCTTGTAGGTTTTTTATGTCCTCCTCACTTTCTACTTTCCCTCCCATCTTTGTATCATCTGCAAACTTTGATTTGTTACACTCGGTCCCCTCCTCCAAATCGTTAATATAGATTGTAAAGAGTTGGGGACCCAGCACCGACCCCTGCGGAACACCACTGGCTACTGGTTGCCAGTCCGAGAATGAACCATTTATCCCAACTCTCTGCTTCCTGTTAGATAACCAATCCTCCACCCATGCCAGAATATTCCCCCCAATCCAGTGATTTTTTATCTTGAGCAATAATCTTTTATGTGGCACCTTGTCGAATGCCTTCTGGAAGTCTAAATACACTACGTCCATTGGTTCCCCTTTATCCACCCTGTACGTTATGTCCTCAAAGAACTCAAGCAAATTTGTCAGACATGATTTCCCCTTCATAAAGCCATGCTGACTTTGTCCTATCAAATTATGTTTATCTAAATGTTCCGTTACTGTCTCCTTAATAATAGACTCCAAAATTTTACCCACCACAGATGTTAGGCTAACTGGTCTATAATTTCCAGCTTTCTGCCTACTACCCTTTTTAAATAAGGGTGTTACATTAGCAGTTTTCCAATCTGCCGGGACCTTTGCTGATTCCAGGGAATTTTGGAAAATTATTACCAAAGCATCCACAATCCCTATTGCCACTTCCCTCAAGACCCTAGGATGTAAGCCATCAGGTCCAGGGGATTTATCCGCCTTGAGTCCCATTATTTTACTGAGTACCAATTCCTTAGTGATTTTAATCGTATTTAGCTCCTCCCCCCCTAGAGCCCCCTGTTTGTCCAGTGTTGGGATATTGTTAGTGTCCTCTACCGTAAAGACTGAAACAAAATATTTGTTCAGCATTTTTGCCATCTCCATGTTTCCCACCATTAATTTCCCGGTCTCATCCTCTAAGGGACCTACGTTTGCCTTAGCCACCCTTTTTCTTTTTATATAACTATAGAAACTCTTGCTATCTGTTTTTATATTTTTTGCTCATTTATTTTCATAATCTATCTTCCCTTTCTTAATCAATCCTTTAGTTACTTTTTGCTGTCTTTTGAAGACTTCCCAATCTTCTATCCTCCCACTAAGTTTGGCTACCTTATATGTCCTTGTTTTTAGTTGGATACTATCCTTAATTTCTTTACTTAGCCACGGATCGCTGTCATTTCTTTTACACCCTTTTTTCCTCAGTGGAATATATATTTTTTGAAAGTTGTAAAATAACTCCTTAAATGAACACCACTGCTCATGTACCGTCTTACCCTTTAATCTATTTTCCCAGTCCACTTTAATCAATTCTGCACTCATACCATCATAGTCTCCTTTATTCAAGCTCAGTACGCTTGTCTGAGAACCAACCTTCTCACCCTCTAATTGGATATGGAATTCAACCATGTTATGGTCACTCATTCCAAGGGGATCCTTAACTAGGACATTATTAATTAATCCTGACTCATTACACAGGACCAGGTCCAAGGTTGCTTGCCCCCTTGTAGGATCAGTTACATACTGCTCAAGAAATCCATCCCTAATACACTCAATAAACTCTTCCTCAAGGCTGCCCTGCCCAATTTGATTTGTCCAGTTAATATGATAGTTAAAATCCCCCATAATTATAGCTGTTCCCTTATTACATGCCCCAACTATTTCCTGATTAATACTTCTTCCAGCAGAGTTGCAACTATTAGGAGGCCTATATACTACTCCCACTAATGTTTTTTTCCCTTTATTATTCCTTATCTCCACCCAAACTGTTTCATTATCCTGATCCTTTGACCCAATATCATTTCTCTGTAATACAGTGATTCCTTCCTTTATTAACATAGCTACCCCACCTCCTCTTCCTTCCTGTCTGTCCTTCCTGATTGTTAAATACCCTGGCATATTTAATTCCTAGTCGTTGTCACCCTGCAGCCATGTTTCTGTAATGGCCACAAGATCATACCCATACGTAGTTATTTGTACCGTCAATTCGTCTATTTTGTTACGAATGCTGCGTGCATTCAGATAAAGAACTTTTAAATATGTTTTATGACAATTTATTCCTGCTTTTACCCCCTTTACTACTTTACCTTTATCTTTATATATTCTGTCCCTTCCTGACACGCTCTGGTTTTTAATTACCCCACTGCTACTTTGCTCTATTGCCTTCTCCGCTGACATTTTTATTTTTTGCTCTCTTGAAACCTCCCCACCACTAATTAGTTTCAAGCCCTCTCTACAGCCCTAGTTATTCGATTCGCCAGGACTCTAGTCCCAGCACTGGCCAAGTGAAGTCCGTCCCAACGGAACAGCTCTCTCCTGTCCCAGTACTGGTGCCAGTGTCCCAGGTAGCAAAACCCATTTCTCCCACACCAGTCTTTGAGCCACGCATTTAACCCTCTGATTTTATTTACCCTAGCCAAATTTGCTCGTGGCCCAGAGATTACTACCCTAGAGGTTCTGTTTTTTAATTTAATTTAATTTTTAATCAGGCTTGGACTGATAAGAGGCAAGTAACATTCGCGCCACACAAGTGCCAGGCAATGACTATCTCCAACAAGAGAGAGTCTAACCACCGCCCTTTGACATTCAACGGCATTACCATCACTGAATCCCCCACCATCAACATCTTGTGGGTCACCATTGACCAGAAACTTAACTGGACCAGCCACATAAATACTGTGGCAAAAAGAGCAGGTCAGAGGCTGGGTATTCTGCAGCGAATGTCTCACCTCCTGACTCCTCAAAGCCTTTCCACCATCTACAAGGCACAAGTCAGTAGTGTGATTGAATACTCTCCACTTGCCTGGATGAGTGCAGCTCCAACACACTTAAGAAGCTCGACACCATCCAGGACAAAGCAACCCGCTTGATCGGCACCCCACCCACCATCTTAAACATTCACTCCCTCTACCACCGGCGCACTGTGGCTGCAGTGTGTACCATCTACAAGATGCACTGCAGCAACTCGCCAAGACTACTTCGACACCACCTCCCAAACCTGCGATCTCTACCACCTAGAATGACAAGGGTAGCAGGCGCATGGGAACACCACCACCTGCAAGTTCCCCTCCAAGTTACACACTATCCTGACTTGGAAATATATCGCCTTTCCTTCATCATTGCTGGGTCAAAATCCTGGAACTCCCTAACAGCACTGTGGAAGTACCTTCACCACACGGACTCCAGCGGTTCAAGAAGGCGGCTCACCATCACCTTCTCGAGGGCAATTAGGGATGGGCAATAAATGCTGGCCTTGCCAGCAACGCCCACATCCCAGGAACGAAAAAAAAGAAAATTGTGAGCAATGGACCGATCCAATGTAAAGATATAAGTAATGATTAAAAACAAATTATCTGTGGAACACATGCTCAACAGTCAGAATAAAAACCATAATTAGAATAGAATGATAAAATTGTATAGCACAGAAGGAGGCCATTCGGCCCATTGTGCCCTTGCCGGCTCTTTGAAAGAGCTATCAAATGAGTCCCACTCCCCTGCTCGTTCCCCATAGCCCTGCAATCTTTTCCTTTTTAACTATATATGCAATTCCCTTTTGAAAGTTATCATTGAATCTGCTTCCACCACCCTTTCAGTCAATGCATTCCACATCTTAAGTACTTGCTGTGTAAAGCAATTTCTCCTCATCTACTCTCTGGTTATTTTAACAATTAACTTAATTCTGTGTCCTTTGGTTACAGACCCAGAGGGAATGACCAGGGTGGGAGAGAGTAAGGGTTTTACTAGGGACAAGGGCATCAAAGGCAGAGGTTGAGGGAGTGATTGCATGGATCGGTAACTAGAATCATAGAAAGTTACAGCACAGAAGGAGGCCATTTCGGCTCATCGTGTCCGCGCCGGCCAACAAAGCGCTATCCAGCCCACTTCCCAGCTCTTGGGCCGTAGCCCTGCAGGTTAGAGCATCCCAAGTGCACATCCAAGTACATTTTAAATGTGGTTAGGGTTCCTGCCTCTACCACCCTTTCAGGCAGTGAGTTCCAGACTCCCACAACCCCCTGGGAGAAGAAATTTCCCCTCAAATCCCCTCTAAACCTTCCATCAATTAATTTAAATCTGTGCGCCCTGGTTTTTGACCCCTCTGCTAAGGGAAATAGGTCCTTTCTATCCACTTTATCTAGGCCCCTCATAATTTTACACACCTCAATAAGGTCTCTCCTCAGCCTCCTCTGTTCCAAGGAAAACAGACCCAGCCTATCCAGTCTTTCCTCATAGCTAAGATTCTCTACTCCCGGCAACATCCTTGTAAATCTCCTCTGTACCCTCTCTAGTGAAATCACATCTTTCCTGTAATGTGGTGACCAGAACTACACGCAGTACTCTAGCTGAGGCCTAACTAGTGTTTTATACAGTTGAAGCATAACCCCCCCTGCTCTTATATTCTATGCCACGGCTAATAAAGGCAAGCATTCCGTATGCCTTCTTAACCACCTTGTCTACTTGGCCTGCTACCTTTAGGGATCTGTGGACATGCACTCCAAGGTCCCTTTGTTCTTCTACACTACTCAATGTCCTACTATTTAATGTGTATTCCCTTTCCTTGTTAGCCCTCCCCAAATGCATTACCTCACACTTCTCCGGATTGAATTCCATTTGCCACTGTTCTGCCCACCTGACCAATTTATTGATATCTTCCTGCAGTCTACAGCTTCCTTCTTCAGTATCAACCACACAGCCGATTTTAATATCATCTGCAAACTTCTTAATCATACCCCCTATATTCAAGTCTAGATCATTGATATATACCACAAAAAACAAGGGACCTAGTACTGAGCCCTGCGGAACCCCACTGGAAACAGCCTTCCAGTCACAAAAACACCCATCAACCATTACCCTCTGCTTCCTGTCTCCGAGCCAGTTTTGAATCCAACTTGACACTTTGCCCTGGATCCCATGGGCTTTTAACTTCGTGACCAGTCTGCCATGTGGAACCTTATCAAAAGCCTTGCTAAAGTCCATATACACTATATCAAACGCACTACCCTCATTTACCCTCCTTGTTACCTCCTCAAAAAATTCAATCAAGTTTGTCAGACACGACCTTCCCTTAACAAATCTGTGCTTACTACAGAAATATCGTGGCAATCAGAGGACCAAATGCTTGATAGTAAGGAGTTTGAAAGCGCCTTTGTATGTGACTTGGTGAAGAGCTCTTTCCAGACGCAGAAAGGAGTGGGGTTGAAAGGGCGATGTGAGTGGTGAGGCATACAAGAAAGTGATCAGGGATTACCTTGTCTATGATTGAAATGATGGGAATAAAGAGGCATGTGAGCAAGTTGAGGGGGTGACCATGAATATGGGTAGGAGAGTTTACATGGAGGGAGAGGTTTACGGAGGACAGGGGGGCAGGGAACTCAGGAGATGAAGCAAAATTGAGTTGAGATGGAAGTTGAAGTCACTGAGGATGAGGAGTCGCTCAGTGCAAAGTCTGAGGGAGGAAAGGAGTGAGGACATCGGTGAGAACCTCGGGGTGGGGTTTGGGTGGGTGGTAGAGAATGAGAATTTTAAAGGAGAGGTGAGGGGATGTAACAAGTTGAGATGTTCAAAGGAGGAGAAGGTGCCAGAGGAGATGGGGAGACCAAGGTTAGATTTGGTGATAAAGGCCACACCACACCACGCCTGTTTGGGTGGGACAGGTGGTGGAAAGTATAGTCAGGCGGAGAGGTTTCAGTAAGGGGCAAGGTGCTGAGCCAAGTTTCTGTCAAGACCATGATGTTAATTCAATAATCCACAATAAAGTAATGGATGGCAAGAGCCTTGTTCGCAAGTGAACAGACTTGTTGATCCGCTGGCGGAGTCCATGGGATCAGTGGTGGGAGGGGTGAGGGGGACGGGAAGGAGATTGGCAAGATTAGTCCGAAGCGAGCGCATTGGGTGGGAGGGTCAGCAAGAGAGGAGAATGGGGCAGTTGGGGTTGCAAACCTAGTTTAGCACAGGAGTTGTGAGCTATTTATTATTTCCTACAACATGAGTTAGCATGGTAACTACTGTAAAAATATCTATTGTGCTACTACCAGTTTTGTTCTATTGCTGTTTAATAAATTTGTTTGGCAATTAAAGCTGAAAACAAAGTCTAGTGTTGTGTTATTCTGCTGCCTTCCAATGACAAGGAGGATCCCATGAAGGAGAGACCAGCAGCTGAAATAAAGCAAAGAAAGAACTTGCATTTATATAGCGCTTTTCATGACTTCAGGAGATCCCAGCAATGATCTGAAAAGGGTTCTCCATTCATTATCCAGGCAAACTATGAATTTTAGCCGGATATCAGGGTAAGTGAAATCACTGAGACATGGGGAGCAAGGACTCACCTGTGAGAAAAGTCTGAAACATGAAAGCCAAAATATTTGAGTAAAAAAGGTAAAAGAAACTCTAACACATAACGCCCTGTAATTCTTCAACTTTCTTCCTGTTCTGATAGAAGACGATTGTTTTTGTTACCCTGAGATTATTTTGTGCCACCAATAGCCTATTTTATTCAGCACATGGAATGCTTCTTATTGCTGTAATGGATTTATTTGTGGACTTAACAGTTTTATTAATGTGCTCTACTTTTCTACATTTTACTCTATTTTCTATCCTTCATAGTCTCCGGAATTAAATTAACAGCACGGAAATTTATATACAAGTCTGAGCATGGAACAGTTTTAATTAACGTGCGTTACTTCACGCATCTTATTATTTTCTTCCCTTCATAATTTCCTCGGCTGCCAAGCCTGTACTCCAGCTGAAAGAAATGACATGGATGGTTTACAACCTGCGCTAATTCCACTTTGTGGTCAGAATGTGGCTTTCTCCCATCGGCTAGACTTTGTCCTGAGTGTACTAAGATCGACAGCTTAGAATCTGGAGAGTGGGAACTGACCACAACTGCTCATCAAGACTCTCTAACTGATTCTCCTGTGTTGGCCTGGCATGTATTTGCATAGAATTACGTACAATTTACAGCATAAAAACAGGCAGTTCAGCCCAACTGAAACATGCCGGTATTTATGGTCCACATGAGCCTCCTCCCACCCTTCTTCATCTAACCTTATCAGCATAACCTTCTATTCCTTTCTATCTCATGTGTTTATCCAGTTTCCCCTTAAATGCATCTATGCTATTCGCCTCAACTACTCCTTGTGGTAACGAGTTTCACATTCTAACCACGCTGGGTAAAGCAGTTCCTCCTGAATTCCCTATTAGATTTATTAGTGACTATCTAATATTTATAGCCCCTAGTTTAGGTCTCCCTCACAAGTGGAAGCATCTTCTCTACGTCTACCCTATCAAATCCTTCTATAATCTTAAAGATCTCTATCAGGTTGCTCCTCAGTCTTCTCTTTTCTAGTGAAAAGAGCCCCAGCCTGTTCAATCTTGATAGGTATAACCTCTCACTTCTGGTATCTTTTATTTACTACATTTAATGATTCATGATGTTCATTTCACAATTTGCATCGATAGTGAGTGTGTGGGCATGATTCTTTTTAAGAAAATATTGAGCTGCATTAGCTCATGGCTCTGCTTAGAATACTGATGTGAATTAGGTGTCTTTGCAGAAGTGGCACAAACAGCCCTCCAACTAATTAAAGAGGTTTAAAGCACAATTAAGCTGAAACAGAATGAATCCAGTTATGAGCTTTCGTTCCTCAGCCTCAAGCTGCATCACTAGATCTGCATACATTACCTTTTGTTTTGCAGACAATCACTGACAAAAACATGGAGATAGATTAAAATTTGATCTCAGCAATCCCACCTCACGCCTGATCATTTAAATCACTAATACTGGAGATGAAAAAAAAATTGTGACCTTTATTTAAGAACACTGTGAGCGACCCTTTAAGAGGATGCTTGTAGATGAAGGGAATTTCTGTACTTTGTTGTTAATGATTGTAGAGTGTTTTACAGACAACATTGATTCATCTTTTATCATTCACATTCTCTGGTTCTGTGAAGTGGTCTGATGCTGCGTTATACTGTTGTTTCTCTCATCAATAGAGGTCATTCATTGCTTTGAAGTGCAAGTGAAAAAAGATAAGCAGACAAAACTTTTCCTTTCCGGTGATTGGATTGATCATTCCTTTCAGGAGCAGTGACATGGACTAGACAGGGTGCTTTGTCTCACTGATGGTGACGCAGATCCTGTCCTGTGAGCGGTAATAACACAGAGCCTTTTGTATCATCGGGAGGATTGGGTAGTTGCTGTCTTCATTTTAATCGAAAGAACTGATTAGCTATATTTGTAATTAGACAAATCAAATTGTGTCAATGCTTTGATTATGCTGGAAAGATAGCCAAAGGATACAAGAAGAATGAATGAGATTACTATGGCTACCATCATCCAATAGATTCACCACTTGAAACACATGCACAATGACCCATCCGTTGCTCAGTGATAACACTCTCGCCTCTGAGTCAGAAGGGTGTGGGTTCAAGTCTCACACCGGAGTCTTGAGCACAAAATCCAGGCAGTAATGAGCGAGTGCTGCACTGTCTAAGGTACCGGCTTTCGGATAAGACAGTCTGCCCTCCCACGTGACTGTAAAAGATCCCATATTGCTATTTCGAAGAAGCGTGGGGAAGTTCTCCCTGGTGTCCTGGCCAATATTTATCCCTTAACATCACTTTAAAAAAAAACAGATTATGAACCAATTTATCTCATTGCTGTTTGTGGGACCTTCATGTGCGCAAATTGGCTGCTGTGTTTCCTACATTGCAATAGTGATTACATTTCAAAAGTACTTCATTGGCTGTAAAGCACTTTGGGTCGTCCAGAGGTTGTGAAAGGCCTTATCTCAATGCAAATCTCGGTCACTAATCTAAGATACCGCAAAATGATCACCCATCCACTGTTAAGTGATGAAAGGGGAGTTTTGTCGTGCTTCAAAATTTAAAATTTTGAGGCTTCTGAGTAGTAGACTGAGCCCATAATGCTTGTAACCTGAAGACAATACTGGTTAGCTTAGGGACAGCGAGCTTGAACGTGAGCTTTGCCTGGAGTGATGGCAGGGTCACATATTTTTGTTGTTTTATGGTACGAGGAGAAGCAGGAAATAGATAGCTGCCGGATATAGAGACACCCGTTCACTGCTGCCACATACTGTGTAACTGACTTCACAGGCACAGAGCACAACAAACAAAATGTCCACCAAGAAATTCACGAGTCACTTTTGAAGTTTGAAAGCCATGTTAGCCAAAAAATGGGCAACTCATAGAATCATAGAAATTACAGCACAGAAGGAGGCCATTCGGCCCGTCGAGCCCATTCCGGCTTTCTGCAAGAGCATTTCAGCTAGTCCCACTCCCCCGCCCTTTCCCTGTAGCCCTGTAAAAAAAATTCCTTCAGGTTCTTATCCAATTCCCTATTGAAAGCCACAATTGAATCTGCCCTCCACCACGATTTCAGGCAGTGCATTCCAGATCCTATTCGCTGCGTAAAAAAGTTTTTCCTCATGTCGCCTTTGGTTCTTCTGCCAATCACCTTAAATCTGTCTCCTCTGGTTCTCAACCCTTCCGCCAATGGAACAGTTTCTCTCTATCTACTCTGTCTAGACCCCTCATGATTTTGAACACCTCTATCAAATCTCCTCTCAACCTTCTCTGCTCTAAGGAGAACAGCCCCAGCTTCTCTAGTCTATCCACCTAACTGAAGTCCCTCATCCCTAGAATCATTCTCGTAAATCTTTTCTGCACCCTCTCTCAGGCCTTCACATCCTTCCTGAAGTGCGGTGCCTAGAATTGGACACAATACACCAGTTGAGGCCGAACCAGTGTTTTATAAAGGTTCATCATAACTTCCTTGCTTTTGTATTCTATGCCTCTATTTATGAAGCCCAGTACCCTGTATGCTTTTTTAACCGCTTTCTCAACCTGCCCTGCCACCTTCAATGATTTGTGCACATATACCCCCAGGTCTCTCTGTTCACGCACCCCCTTTAGAATTGTACCCTTTAGTTTATATTGTCTCTCCTCGTTCTTCCTACCAAAATGTATCACTTCGCACTTTCCTGCGTTAAATTTCATCTGCCACGTGTCTGCCCATTTCACCAGCCTGTCTATGTTCTCTTGAAATCTATCACTATCCTCCTCACTGTTCACTATACTTCCAAGTTTTGTATCATCTGCAAATTTTGAAATTGTGCCCTGTACTCCCAAGTCCAAGTCATTAATATATATCCAGAAAAGCAGTGGTCCTAGTACCAACCCCTGGGGAACACCACTGTATACCTTCCTCCAGTCCAAGAAACAATCGTTCACCACTACTCTCTGTTCCTGTCACTTAGCCAATTTTGTATCCATGCTGCCACTGTGCCTTTTATTCCACGGGCTTCAACGTTGCTGGCAAGCTTATTATGTGGCACTTTATCAAACGCCTTTTGGAAATCCATGTACACCACATCAACCGCATTGCCCTCATCAACCCTCTCTGTTAAAAATTCGATCAAATTAGTTAAACACGATTTGCCTTTAACAAATCCGTGCTGGCTTTGCTTAATTAATCCACACTTGTCCAAGTGACTGTTAACTTTGTCCCTGATTATCGTTTCCAAAAGCTTCCCTACTACATCGGTACCAACGACATAGGTAGGAGAAGGGATGGGGATTTAAAACAGGAATTTAGGGAGCTAGGTTGGAAGCTGAGAGCCAGTACAAACCATGTTGTAATTTCTGGTTTGTTGCCGGTGCCACGTGCTAGCGAGTTGAGGAACAGGGAGAGAGTGCAGATAAACACGTGGCTGCAGGGATGGTGTAGCGGGGAGGGTTTCAGTTATGTGGATAATTGGAGCACATTCTGGGGAAGGTGGGACCTGTACAAACAGGACGGTTTGCACCTGAACCAGAGGGGCACCAATATCCTGGGAGGGAAATTTGCTACGGCTCTTCGTGGGGGTTTAAACTAATTTGTCAGGGGGATGGGAAAAAGGGCTGTAGTCCAGGAGCCAGTGGGGAGTGTAGGGAGGTACTGAGGAGGGTATCAAGGCCGCAGGAATGTACCGGCAGACAGGAAGATGGCTTGAAGTGTGTCTACTTCAATGCAAGGAGCATCCGGAATAAGGTGGGAGAACTTGGAGCGTGGATTGGTACTTGGGACTACGATGTGGTGGCCATTACGGAGACATGGTTAGAACAGGGACAGGAATGGTTGTTGGAAGTTCCAGGGTATAGATGTTTCAGTAAGAGTAGGGAAGGTGGTAAGAAAGGTGGAGGAGTAGCATTGTTAATCAAGGATAGTTTAACAGCGGCAGAAAGGCAGTTCGAGGGGGATCTGCCGTCTGAGGTAATATGGGCTGAAGTTAGAAATAGGAAAGGAGCGGTCACGTTGTTAGGAGTTTTCTACAGGCCCCCAAATAGTAATAGAGATGTGGAGGAAGAAATTGCAAAGCAGATTATGAATAGGTGTGGAGGTCACAGAGTAATTGTCATGGGTGACTTCAACTTTCCAAATATTGATTGGAACCTTTATAGGTCAAACAGTTCGGATGGGATAGTTTTTGCACAGTGTGTGCAGGAGGGTTTCCTGACACAATATGTGGATAGGCCGACAAGAGCTGGGGCCACGTTGGATTTGGTACTGGGTAATGAACCGGGCCAAGTGTTTGATTTGTATGTGGGAGAGCACTTTGGAGATAGTGACCACAATTCGGTAACTTTCACTATTGCAATGGAGAGGGATAGGGCCATACGGCAGGGCAGGGTTTATAATTGGGGGAGGGGTAATTATGATGCGATTAGGCAAGAATTAGGGAGTATAAGATGGGAACAGAAACTATCAGGGAAAGGCACAAACGAAAAGTGGAGCTTTTTCATGGAGCAATTACTGCGTGTCCTTGATAGGTATGTCCCTGTCAGGCAGGGAGGAAATGGCCGAGTGAGAGAACCATGGTTCACAAAAGAGGTTGAATGTCTAGTCAAGAGGAAAAAGGAAGCGTATGTAAGGATGAGAAAACAAGGTTCAGTTGGGTCGATTGAGGGGTACAAGGTAGCAAGGAATGAGCTAAAAAAAGAGCTTAGGAGAGCTAGGAGGGGGCATGAGAAGTCCTTGGCGGGTCGGATCAAGAAAAACCCCAAGGCCTTTTACTCTTATGTGAGAAATAAAAGAATGACCAGGGTGAGGGTAGGGCCGGTCAAGGACAGTAGTGGGAACTTGTGCATGGAGTCAGAAGAGATAGGAGAGGTGATGAATGAATACTTTTCGTCAGTGTTCACCGAGGAGAGGGGCCATGTTCTTGAGGATGAGAGTGTGATAAAGGTGGATAGGCTGGAGGTGGTAGATGTTCTGAGGGAAGATGTTTTAGCAAATTTGAAGAACCTGAGGGTCGATAAGTCCCCTGGGCCAGATGGGATATATCCTAGGATTCTTTGGGAGGCAAGGGAGGAGATTGCAGAGCCTCTGGCTTTGATCTTTGGGTCCTCACTGTCCACAGGAATGGTGCCAGAGGACTGGAGAGTGGCGAATGTTGTTCCTCTCTTCAAGAAAGGAAATAGGAATGACCCTGGTAATTATAGGCCGGTTAGTCTTACTTCGGTGGTTGGTAAGATAATGGAAAAGGTCCTGAGGGATAGGATTTATGACCATTTGGAAAGGGGCAACTTAATCAGGGATAGTCAACACGGATTCGTGAAGGGTAAGTCTTGCCTAACAAATTTGATTGAATTCTTTGAGGAGGTAACTAAGTGTGTAGATGAAGGTAGAGCAGTTGATGTCGTATACATGGATTTTAGTAAGGTGTTTGATAAGGTTCCCCATGGTCGGCTCATGAAGAAAGTAAGGAGTTGTGGGATAGAGGGAAATTTGGCCGATTGGATAAGTAACTGGCTATCTCATAGAAGGCAGAGGGTGGTGGTGGATGGAACATTTTCGGACTGGAGACCAGTTACCAGCGGTGTACCACAGGGGTCGGTGCTGGGTCCTCTGCTGTTTGTGATTTTTATCAATGACTTGGAGGAGGGGACTGAAGGGTGGATCAGTAAATTTGCTGATGACACCAAGATTGGTGGAGTAGTGGATGAGGTGGAGGGCTGTTGTAGGCTGCAAAGAGACATTGATAGGATGCAGAGCTGGGCCGAAAAATGGCAGATGGAATTTAACCCTGATAAGTGCGAGGTGATTCATTTTGGTAGGGCAAATTTGAATAAGGATTACAGGGTCAACGGCAGGGTTCTGAGGAACGTGGAGGAGCAGAGGGATCTGGGGGTTCATATCCACAGATCTCTGAAGGTTGCCACTCAAGTGGATAGAGCAGTAAAGAAGGCCTATGGTGTGTTGGCGTTTATTAACAGAGGGTTTGAGTTTAAGAACCGTGAGGTTATGCTGCAACTGTACAGGACCTTGGTGAGACCACATTTGGAATATTGTGTGCAGTTCTGGTCACCTCACTATAGGAAGGACGTGGAAGCATTGGAAAGAGTGCAAAGGAGATTTACCAGGATGCTGCCTGGTTTGGGGGGGAGGTCTTATGAGGAAAGATTGAGGGAGTTGGGGCTTTTCTCTTTAGAGCGGAGGAGGATGAGAGGCGACTTAATAGAGGTTTATAAGATGATGAGGGGGATAGATAGAGTGGATGTTCAGAGACTATTTCCTCGGGTTGAGGCAGCTGTTACAAGGGGGCATAACTATAAGGTGCATGGGGGGAGATATAGAAGGGATGTCCGAGGTAGATTCTTTACTCAGAGAGTGGTTGGGGTGTGGAATGGACTGCCTGCTGTGATAGTGGAGTCGGACACTTTAGGAACTTTCAAGCGGTTATTGGATAAGCACATGGAGCACACCAGAGTGATAGGGAGTGTGATAGCTTGATCTTGGTCTCGGACAATGCTCGGCACAACATCGAGGGCCGAAGGGCCTGTACTGTGCTGTACTGTTCTATGTTCTATGTTTCTACCGAGGTTAAACTGACTGGATTGTAGTTGCTGGGCTTATCCTTGCACCCTTTTTTGAACAAGGGTGTAACATTTGTAATTCTCCAGTCCTCTGGCATCACCCCCGTATCTAAGGAGGATTGGAAGATTATGGCGAGTACCTCCGCAATTTCCACCTTGTTCCCTCAGCATCTGAGGATGCATCCCATCCGGTCCTGGTGACTTATCTGCTTTAAGTTCAGCCAGCCTTTCTAGTACCTCTTTATCAATTTTTATCTCATCCAGTATCTCCACTACCTCCTCTTTCACTATGACTTTGGCAGCATCATCTCCCTTGGTAAAGACAGATGCACAGTACTCATTCAGTACCTCAGCCATGCCCTATGCCTCCATGCGTAGGTCTCCTTTCTTGTCCCTAATTGGTCCCACCCCTCCTCTTACTACCCATTTATTATTTATATGCCTGTAGAAGACTTCTCTTTTATGTTAGCTGCCAATCTATTCTCAGACTCTCCCTTTGCCCCTCGTATTTTCATTTTCACTTCCCCTCTGAACTTCCGATATTCAGCCTTATTCTCACTTGTATTCTCAACCTGACATCTGTCATACGCGCTCTTTTTCTGCTTCATCTTACTCTCTATCTCTTTCGTCATCCAGGGATGTCTGGCTTTGGTTGCCCTAACTTTCCCCCTTGTGGGAATGTACCTCGACTGTACCCGAACCATCTTCTCTTTAAAGGCAGTCCATTGTTTGATTACAGTTTTGCCTGCCAATCTTTGATTCCAATTTACCCAGGCCAGATCTGTTCTCAACCCACTGAAATTTGCCTTTCTCCAATTAAGTATTTTTACTCTAGATTGCTCCCTATCCTTTTCCATAGCTAATCTAAACCTTATGATACTATGATCACTGTTCCCTAAATGTTCACCTACTGACACTTGCTCCACTTGACCCACCTCATTCCCCAGAACCAGATCCAGCAATGCCTCCTCCCTCGTTGGGCCGGAAACATACTGATCAAGAAAGTTCTCCTGAACACACTTCAGAAATTCTTCCCCATCTCTGCCCTTTACACTATTATTATTCCAGTCTATATTAGGATAATTGAAGTCCCCCATTATTACTACTCTATAGTTCTTGTACTTCTCTCTAACTTCCCTGCAAATTTGCTCCTCTGTATCTTTCCCACTATTTGGTGGCCTATAGAATACACCTCGTAGTGTAATGGCACCTCTATTGTTTCTTAACTCTAACCAAATAGATTCTGTCCTTGACCCCTCCAGGATATTCTCTCTCTCCAGCACTGTAACATTCTCCTTAACCAATACTGCCACCCCACCTCCTTTCTTTCCTTCCCTATCTTTCCTGAACACCTTATATCCAGGAATATTTAAAACACAATCCTGCCCTTTTCTGAGCCAGGTCTCAGTTATCTCCATGACATCATATTCCCATGTGGCTATTTGCACCTGCAGCTCACCAATCTTATTTACCACGCTTTGTGCTACCTGTCTTAGACCTTCTTGTATTCTCTCTTAGTCTGACCCCACCTAATACCTTACTATTTCTTACTCTAGTGCTATCTGTCTCTCCCAATCCTTTGTGCACTTTGTTTCTCCTTTCTAATGCTACATCCTGGTGTCCATCCCCCTGCCAAATTAGTTTAAACCCTCCCCAACAGCACTAGCAACCTCCCCACCGCACCCCCCCCCCCCCCACCCCCAGCGAGGACATTGGTTCTGGCTCTGTTGAGGTGCAACCCATCTGACCTGTACAGGTCCTACCTCCTCCAGAATCGGTCCCAATGTCCCAGGAATCTGAAGCCCTCCCTCCTGCACCATCTCTCCAGCCACGCATTCATCTGCTCTATCTCCTATTTCTATACTCACTAGCTCGTGGCACCGGGAGTAATCCAGAGATTACTATCTTTGAGGTCCTGCTTTTTAATCTCTTTCCTAGCTCCCTAAAATCTGCCTGCAGGACCTCCTCCCTTTTTCTACCTATGTCGTTGGTACCGATATGGACCACAACCTCTGGCTGTTCACCCTCTCCCTTCAGAATGTTCTGCAGCCGCTCAGTGACATCTTTGACCCTGGCACCAGGGAGGCAACATACCATCCTGGAATCACGTCTGCGGCCGCAGAAACACCTGTCTGTTCCCCTAACTATTGAATCCCCTATCACTATTGCCTTCTCAATCTTGCTCCTCACCCTCCCCCGTACAGCTGAGCCACCCGTGGTGCTGTGGACTTGGCTCTGGCTGTACTCCCCAGAGGAACCATCGCCCTCACCAGTATTCACTGAATACTGGTTGGAGAGCAAGAGGCACTACCTGCCTGGTCCTCCTTGTCTGTCTGACGGTCACCCACTCCCTCTCTGCCTGCACACTCTTATGCTGCGGGGTGACCATCTCCTGAAACGTGCTATCCACGTAGCTCACAGCCTCATGGATGCACCACAGTGAATCCAGCTGCTGCTTGAGCTCCTCCAGCCGACGACACTTCCTGCACATGTGGTTGTCCAGGACACGGGAAGCGTCCTGGATTTCCCACATGGCGCAGGATGTGCATTCCATGGGACTGAGGTGCCCTGCCATGCCTCTATTTATTAGACTATTAACTAACTTACAGAAGTAAACTTAAGACTAAGGGGGAAAAATTCAGTCGCGCCCCGTTTGGGGCGCAAATATCGTCCGGGCGCAAAAATTAGCGCCTGGCGCTAATTATCGCCACTGACTGGAAACTTCACTTTTAACGCCCCGGGAGGTGATTGGAGCGCTAAATCAGGCGCTGCACACCTGTCTTAAGGCGCAAAGGCCGAGGAGTGAGGCGCTAACTCAGAGCGCAAGCACAGCGCAGGTGCTGCCAGTTAGCAAGGGAACACAGACACACTGGCGCCGGCCAGTTCTTAAAGGGGGGGGGCCGATCTTGCTCCCCAGCCACACCCTGCTCATTGCAGCCTTGAATCTCGGCCTGGAGAGACCTGTGAATCCATTTTCCAGCCAAGGATGGAGAGGGTGAGAGAACGAGCTGAGCGCTTCACTGAGCGGGCCTTGGATGCTCTGGTTGGCGCGGTGGAGCGCCGAAGACCAATACTGTACCCAGAGAGTGGCAGGAGGCCTTTGCCGCGTGACTACAGAAGAGTGTGGAGGGAGGTGGCTCAGCGCGTCTCCTCCAGGAGCATGGTGCCCAGGACCCATGTCCAATGCCGGAAAAAGTTCAACGACCTCACTCGGGTCGTCAGGGTGAGTGGCTTTTTTGCAATACCTCTCCATCCCTCCATCTCAACCTCACTCTATGGCCAGAGGGTCTTAAAACCACAATTAACAACACTCATCCAACACCTATGGCCCTTTCATGAAGCACACACACACATTCCATACTTTGCATACAGTAAGGGCTATTTACCTATGGGAGGCACATCAGGCAAGACCATGGCTGTATACAGTAAGGGCTATTCACCTATGGGAGGCACATCAGGCAAGACCATGGCTGTATACAGTAAGGGCTATTCACCTATGGGAGGCACATCAGGCAAGACCATGGCTGTATACAGTAAGGGCTATTCACCTATGGGAGGCACATCAGGCAAGACCATGGCTGTATATTTACTCAGACGCCGTCCTTTTTCTTGCAGGCCAAGCTGGCGCATAATAGGAGACAGCAGCAACGGACGGGTGGAGGACGGCCTCAGCTGCAACCCCTCAGCGATCTTGAGGAGCGCGTCCACAGGATTGTGGCAAGCCGGGTGATCGGTCCCGTCGCCACTGGAGACGCCGACCCCGTTCTGGACAGCAATGGTAAGGTCATCACCTTTTTGTCCTCTGTCCTTCCACTTGTCCCTCACAACACCAGCCTTTGACACTTTCAATTCAACTTACTAACTCGCTGCACTTATTCCTCCCTTACTGCCACCCTGTCCTCACGCTAAAGCCACTCTTGTACCTCCCTGCTTTCAGATGGTGATTCACCAGCTGAGGAGACGGGCCCTGAAGCTGCCAGTGGGAGTGAAGCTGCAGCCGAGGAGGAAGAGGAAGCCGGAGCATCAGTGCCACCCTCTCCCGAGGAAGCCCATGCCGACACTGGGAACACGCCTTCCCTGGAGGGGAGCAGGGGGGAAGGGTCTGATGAGGGTGAAGCTCCAGGACCCAGCGGGCTGCAGCAACGCGATGGGGGTAGGGAAGCTCGGGGGCCTTCTCCCCGGAGGGAGAGTATGCCAGCGAGTCCTGCTGCACTGGACGCAGAGGAGGAGCGGCTGATCGCGGAAATGAACACCCAGGCGGTGGGCATGCACACTGAGCTCATGGCTGCAGTGGGTAGGGTGCCCGAATGCATTGAAGCACTGGCAAGGAGTGTGGGGCACTTCGCTGCAGCACAGGCGGATGCGACACTGAAGCTCAGTGCTGCAATTCAATCTCAGACTGCTCTCATGCAGACTCAGATTGAGGTCACGCGAGCACTGTCTGCTGCCATCCTCGCTGGTTCGTTCACATTTCCCCAGGCCAGCAATCTGTGCTCCAGCAGATTGCTCCGGATGCTGAGGTGCTGCCCCGTGGGAGTGCCAGTGTGCCGGTCGAGCAGGGAGTTGCTGTCCTCGCTCAAGATGACAGCATTCCTGCTGCCACCACTGTCACTTCTCCACTGCAGTTGCCACCGCCTGTAGGACAGACTGCTGCCGCCCATGCAGAGTTGGTGCAGTCTGCAGCCGGGCCCTCCAGGCCCAGAACTGGTCGAGGCCGTCCCTCAAGGGCATCTGCATTGTCAGGGCCTGACAGTCAGCAGCCTTCCACCAGCCTTGCTGCAGCCACTGAGGTCCCATTGCGGAGGAGCAGTAGGGTAAGAAGAGGGAAAGGGCGCACGGGAAGGAGTTCACCCTCGATGTAGGAGGTGTGACAAAATGCTGGTCATTTTTTTATTAAAGGCCGAGGTTCGTGGTCAAACTTTTGTTGAGTGTTTTGCACATGATCTCCAGGTTGTGAGAACCAGTTATGGTAATGACTGTTTTTTTGTGTTTATTTGTATGAGTTTGTCATGAAGAAATGACACACACAGAGTTTGTAAAATAAATAAGTTTTGGTACTCAAAATATACATGTTTGGTGTTTGGAATCATTGGTGCCTTGGCCGGCTTAGGGGTTGCGTGTTGGGTTCATTCATGCTGTTCTCAATGGCAGAAGCCATTTCCACAGCAGGGGCCTAGAAGCGGCTTGCTATCAGCCGCTGACGGACGGCCCTTGCAGTTTCACCATTGTGGGCCGCCCTCACGCCTTGGTGCTGCTGCTGATCATCCTCCTCCTCCTCTTCCTCCTCTTCCTCCTCCTCCTCTGGTGGTGCTCCAAGGCCTGGTGGCATTGGCTGGGTCCTGAGGATTGCCATGTTATGCAGCATGCAGCACACAACTACGATGTTGGAAACTCGCTCAGGCGAGTACTGCAGGGCTCCTCCAGAATGGTCGAGACAGCGGAACCGTTGCTTGAGCACGCCGATTGTGTGCTCCACGATGTTCCTGGTAGCTTGATGGCTCTCGTTGTACCGCAGCTCAGCAGGGGTGTTGGGCGTACGGAGCGGTGTCATCAGCCAGGTGCTCAGTGGATACCCCTTGTCCCCGAGAAGCCAACCAACTGGCTGATGCGGTGCCTCGAAAAGTTCTGCCACAGTAGTCTGGCGCAGGATGAAAGCATCGTGGCAGCTGCCAGGATAGTGGGCATTGACAGCGAGTATCAGCTGTCTATGGTCACAGACCAACTGAACATTCAAGGAATGGAACCCCTTTCTGTTCCGGAAATCCTCGGCATTCTCATGCGGAGCACGCAAAGCCACATGCGTGCAGTCAATGGCGCCCTGCACCATGGGGAAGCCCGCTATCCTCGCAAAGCCCAGAGCGCGTTCTTGCTGCTTGTCTGGGGTCATGGGGAAAGAGATGAACTCTCGTCTCCTTTTAAAGAGGGCATTTGTGACCTTCCTGATGCAGCAATGCACCGCGAACTGGGAGATATTGGCGATGTCCCCAACAGCAGATTGAAATGAGCCAGTAGCATAAAAGTTCAGAGCCACTGTGACCTTCACTGCCACCGACAGAGACGTCCTGGACCTCAGTTGAGGCTGCAGATCTGGCTGCAGCAGGTGGCAGAGCTCAGTGACCACCTCCTTGCTGAAGCGCAGCCTTCGCAGACACTGCTCATCAGACATATGAATGTAGGAGAGCTGTTCACGATATACCCTGGGAGGGTAAGCTCTCCTGTACAGAGGCCTGTTGGCCCTCCTCCGTCTGGCCATCATTGCCACTCTCTCTCTGCGTCTCTGTCTCCTCCGATTCAGCTGGCGCAGGACGACGCCCCCCATCAGTGCAGCCCCCATATCTCTTAGCAAGCAAAGTTATGAAGGCCAGAAACCAAAGTACCAGCGAAGTTAGCATGAGTAGCCAAAACGACCTCACACAGCGTTGACTCAATGCAGAAGTCTCTCTTTCTCTCTCTCCGAATCTCTCTCTCTCTCTCTCAGAACGAGTGGTGCAAAAATGTCAACCACAGAGAAAGACAGGAAGAGGCCCCCTTTAAATAGCGCCCCCCCCCAGCCCCACAGCGATTGTTAGCGTTCCACTCCTCCGGTCGTTGGATGCGCCAGGCGGTAAGGATGGGGGCGCCACTGAAATTCTGCTCCGGGGCGCCACAAGGGTGTTGCACTCTCGTATGACGTCACAATCTGCGCGCGCAGGAGATCACGGCGATAAAGTTTAGCGCCGCCGCAAAATGTCTAGTTAAGTTCGCGAGCGGCGCAAACATCGCTGTGCCCGGGCGCTAGCTGCTTTGCGCCCCATTAGCGCCCTCTTAAGGCGCTAACGGGAGGCGCAACCAACTGAATTTTTCCCCCTAAGAATCTTAAAAGTCGGGTCTACCTTTATCTCCGCTGCGTCTCTCGCTCTCTTAGTTAAAGTCTTTGGGGGAAAAGTTCGGTTGCTTAGCGCCTCCCGTTAGCGCTTGGAAGTTAGCGCCCGAGCGCGGCGATGTTGGCGCCGCTCGTGAAATTGGCCAGACATTTTGTGGCAGCGCTAAACACTACCGCCACGACTTCCTGCGCCTGCAGATCGTGACGTCAGTCGAGCGTGCAACGCCCCGGAAGCGCCCCCGGACCGGATATTGAGTGGCGCCCCCTGCCTTTCCAACTGCCGCTAGCAACGACTGGTAGCGGGGAACGTTTTGCAGTCGGGAAGGGGCTGGGGGAGCGCTATTTAAAGGCGGCTGCTTCCTGCCTTTTCTTGTCGGTGAAATTTTTGCACCACGCATTGAGAGAGAGAGAGAGAGAGACTTCTGGAGAGATTCAATGCTGTGTGAAGGAGTTTTGGGTGCTGAGCAGCACTTTGCAGGTTCATTTTGATTTGACCTTCATTCCAGTGATTTAGAAGAGACTGTGGGGGCTGCACTGAATCGGGGCGTCGTCCTGCACCTGCAGAATCGGAGGCAGCAGAGATGCAGAGAGAGAGTGGCAAACATGGCCAGAGGGAGGAGGGCCAACAGGCCTCTGCACAGGAGACCTTACCCTCCCAGGGTATTCAGGGAGCAGTTCTCATATCTTCATTTGTCTGAGGAGCAGTGTTTGCGCAGGCTGCGCTTCAGCAAGGAGGTGGTCACTGAGATCTGCAGCCTCAACTCAGGACTAGGACGTCTCTGTCGGTGGCAGTGAAGGTCACAGTGGCTCTGAATTTTTATGCCAGCAGCTCCTTTCAAGCTTCTACTGGGGACATCGCCAATATCTCCCAGTTCGCGGTCCATTGTGTATCCGGGAGGTGACAAATGCCCTGTATAAAAGGAGACGCCAGTACATCTCTTTCCCCATGACCCGGGCCAAACAGCATGAACGCGCATGGGGCTTTGCTAGAATAGCAGGCTTCCCCATGGTGCAGGGCGCCATTGACTGCACGCATGTGGCATTGCGGGCACCGCATGAAAATGCAGAGATATTCTGAAACCGCAAGGGCTACCACTCCTTAAATGTGCAGTTGGTCTGTGACCACACACAGCTCATACTCGCCATCAATGGCCGCTATCCTGGCAGCAGCCACGATGCTTTCATCCTGCGCCAGACTGGTGTGCCAGACCTTTTCCAGGCACCGCATCACCCAAGTGGATGGCTCCTCGGGGACAAGGGTTATCCACTCTGCACCTGGCTGATGACACCGCACCGTAACCCCAACACCCCTGCCGAGCTGCGGTATAATGAGAGCCATCTCGCCACCAGGAACATAATTGAGCAGACGATCGGCGTGCTGAAGCAACGGTTCCGCTGTCTGGACCACTCAGGAGGAGCCCTGCAGTACTCTCCTGAGCGAGTCTCCCTCTTCATAGTTGTGTGCTGCATTCTTCATAACCTGGCAATCCTGAGGACCCAGCCAATGCCACCAAGGATTGGTGCACCGCCGGAGGAGGAGGAGGAGGAGGAGGAGGAGGAGGAGGAAGAGGATGAGGAGGATGATCAGCAGCAGCACCAACGTGGGAGGGAGGCCCACAATGTTGACACTGCAAGGGCTGTCCGTAAACGGCTGATAAGATTCCGCTTCTAGGCTCCTACTCAGGAGATGGCTTCTGGCATGGAGAACAACATCATGGAAAGCAACCCGCACCCGCTATTGCCGGCCAAAGCTGGAATGATTCCAAAGGCCAAAAATGTACATTTTGAAAACAAAAACTTTTTTATTTAACAAATTCTGTGTGTGTCATTTATTCAGGACAAACAATTAGAAACCAACACAACAAATCATGAACTAACAGAACTGGTTCTCACAAGATGGAGATAAACGGCAAAACAGTAAACAAATGTAATCACACGAACCTCGACCTTTACCACAAACATTCCCACAATTTCTTTAGACCTCCTACAGTTTGCCCTTTGAGGGTGATCTCCATCCCCTGCGCACTTCCCCCCTTCCCACCCTACGGCTCCTCCGTAATGGGGCCCCAGTGGAAGCAGCAAGGCTGGTGGAATGCTGCTGAATGTCAGTTCCAGAGACTGCAGATGCCCTTGAAGGATGCCCTCGACCAGCTCTGGGCCTGGAGGGCCCGGCTGCAGACTGCACCAACTCTGCATGGGCGGCAGCAGTCTGGGCTGGCTGTGTTGCAGGCGGTGGCAAGTGCAATGGGGAAGTGCCAGTGGTGGGAGCAGGAATGCTGTCATCCTGAGAGAGTGATGCGGAGATGCCGGTGTTGGACTGGGGTGGACAAAAGTGAGAAGTCGCACAACACCAGGTTATAGTCCAACAGTTTTATTTGAAATCACAAGCTTTCGGAGCTGCTGCTCCTTCGTCAGGTGAAGTGCGTTGCATCAGCCTGTGCTGCAGCGGACTGCTCCACACTCCTAGCCAGTCCATCCATGCTTTCGGGCACCTTTGCCATTGCACCCATGAGCTCAGTGTGCATGCTCAAGGCCTGGCTATTCATGGCTGCGATGACGCGGTCCTCATCTGAGTCGCGTGCAGCTGGACTCGCTTGCCTACTCGCCCTCCGGGGAGCTGGCCCCCGAGCTTCCCTACCCCCATGGCGTTGCTGCAGCCTGCTGGGTCCCGGAGCTTCGTCCTCATCAGACCCTACCCCCCTGCTCCCCTCCAGGGAAGGCGTGGTCCCAGTGTCAGCATGGGCTCCCTCAGGAGACGCAGGCAGTGAGGCTCCGGCTTCCTCTTCCTCCTCGCCTGGGGCGTCGCTGCCACTGGTAGATTGAGGGACAGGCTGGTCAGCTGGTGGTTCACTATCTGAAAGCAGGGAGGTACAAGAGTGGCTTTAGTGTCAGGACAGGGGAGCAGTAAGGGAGCAAGGACTGGAGACAGTTAGTATGTTGGATTAAAAGTGTAAAAGGCTGGTGTTGTGAGGGGCAAGTGGAATGAGAGAGGAGAGAAAGCTGATGAACATACCATTGCTGTCCCCAAGGGGGTCGACCTCTCCAGCGGCCACGGCACCTATCACCTGGCTGGCAACGATCCTGTGCACGCGTGCCTCGAAATCACTGAGGGTGTGTAGGTCAGCCGGTCCTCCTCCCGTGCGTTGCTGCTCCTGCCTGTTATGAGGGAGCTTGGCCTGCAAGAAAAAGGACGGCATCTGAGTGAATATGCAGCCATGTGCTTCCCTGATGAGCCTCCCATAGTTGAATAGCCCTTAATGTATGCAGCCATGTGCTTGCCTGATGTGCCTCCCATAGTTGAATAGCCCTTAATGTATGCAAGGTGTGGAATGTGCGTGTGTGTTTTATGAGATGGCCATAGGTCTTGGATGAGTGTTGGGATTTTGGGGTTTTTAAACCCTCTGGGCACAGAGTGAGGTTGAGATGGAGGGATGTAGAAGTATTGAAAAGCAGCCACTCACCCTGACCACCCGAATGAGGTCATTGAACTTCTTACGACATTGGGTGTGGGTCCTCGGCACCAGGCCCCTTGAGGAGACGTGCTGAGCCACCTCCCTCCAGACTCTTCTGTATTCACGGGGCAATGGCCTCCTGCCACACTGTGGGTAGAGCAGTGCCCGTCACCGCTCCACAGCGCCAACCAGAGCCACCAAGGCCCGGTCGCTGAAGCGCTGAGCTCTTTCCCTGGACCTATCCAGCACAATTGCTTTAGAGGTCTCTCCAGGCTGAGATTCAAGACTGCAATGAGCAGGGTGTGGCTGGAGAGCAAGATGGCCCCTCCCCTTTAAGAACTGGCCGGCGCCAGTGTGTCTGTGTTCCATTGCTGACTGACATCACCTGAGCTTTGCCCGCGCTCTGAGGTAGCGCCTCGCTCCTCGGTGTTAGCGCCTTAAGAGAGGTGTGTAGTGCCTGATTTAGCGCTCCAATCACCTCCAGGGGCGAGAGAGGCCAAGTTTGCAGTCAGAGGCGATAATTAGCGCCAGGTGCTAAACTTTGCGCCCGGCCAATAATAGCACCCCAAACGGGGCAATACCGAATTTCTCCCCCCTTATTCCCAGGATTATTTATAGTTATATTAATCAGTTTATCTAGTTATGTTAGAGAGAATAAAACGCTAATACTCACCCACCAATCACCTACCTGCAGTCCTGTGATGTCACTCCTTGCTTTTGCTGTTCTTTTGGAATTCACTGGATTTGTATCGGCCTCCACTGCTGCTGCCGACTCCTCGCAGGCCCGCTGCCTCGGCCTCCTCCTCCACTGCTGCTGCCGACTCCTCGCAGGCCCGCTGCCTCGGCCTCCTCCTCCACTGCTGCTGCCGACTCCTCGCAGGCCCGCTGCCTCGGCCTCCCGCGCTCTTTATCCTCGGCCTCCTCCTCCACTGCTGCTGCCGACTCCTCGCAGGCCCGCTGCCTCGGCCTCCCGCGCTCTTTATCCTCGGCCTCCTCCTCCACTGCTGCTGCCGACTCCTCGCAGGTCCCTCACAGGAACTATTATTGTCCATATCTGAGTGGAATTGGGGATGGGCCATTAATTCCGCCAGGCTGCCTGAAGGTGAATCCTCTATTTGAAAGGGCAGTGCTCTAATCTTGTAATGTTTTCATTAATGTACAGAATATTAAAGAAGGCAGGAGTTGTGCCTCTGGAAAGAATAAACCAGCTGAATGTAACACTAAGATGAAGAGTAATGCGAATAATTGAAAGGGTGCAAATTGTTTTTTTTTAAACAGTATGATGTTTGACAGTATCAGAATTCAGGAAGACAGAGACAGACCTGGGGGCATAGTTTCAAGGTAAGGGGCAGGAGGTTTAGAGGGGATTTGAGGAAAAACTTTTTCACCCAGAGGGTGGTTGGAATCTGGAACTCACCGCCTGAAAGGGTGGTAGAGGCAGGAACCCTCACAACATTCAAGAAGCATTTAGATGAGCACTTGAAATGCCATAGCATACAAGGCTACGGACCAAGTGCTGGAAAATGGGATTAAAATAGACAGGGCTTGATGACCGGTGCGGACACGATGGGCCGAAGGGCCTCATTCTGTGCTGTATAACTCTATGACTCTATGAAATGGGCTTAAGAACATAGAAATAGGAGCAGGAGCAGGCCATTTGGCCATTTGAGCCTGCTCCGCTATTCAGTAAGATCATGGCTGATCTTCTACCTCAACTCCACCTTCCCACACTATCTCCATATCCCTTGATTCCTCTAGAGTCCAAAAATCTATCTATCTCAGCCTTGAATATACTCAAAGACTCAGCAGTCACAGCCCTCTGGGGCAGAGAATTCCAAAGATTCACAACCCTCTGAGTGAAATGTCAGCCCATTTCACCAGCCTGTCTATGTCTTCTTGAAATCTATCACTATCCTCCTCACTGTTCACTATACTTCCAAGTTTTGTGTCATCTGCAAATTTTGAAATTGTGCCCTGTACTCCCAAGTCCAAGTCATTAATATATATCAAGAAATGGAGTGGTCCTAGTACTGACCCCTGGGGAACATCACTGTATACCTTCCTCCAGTCCGAAAAACAACGGTTCACCACTACTCTCTGTTTCCTGTCACTTAGCTAATTTCGTATCCATGCTGCCACTGTCCCTTTTATTCCATGGGCTTCAACTTTGCTGGCAAACCTGTTATGTGGCACTTTATCAAACACCTTTTGGAAGTCCCTGTACACCACATCAACTGCACTGCCCTCATCAAACCTCTCTGTTACCTCATCAAAAAACTCAATCAAGTTAGTTAAACGCGATTTGCCTTTGATAAATCCGTGCTGATTTTGCTTAATTAATCCACACTTGTCCAAGTGACTGTTAACTTTGTCCCTGATAATTGTTTCTAAATGCTTCCCTACTACCGAGGTTAAACTGACTGGCTTGTAGTTGCTGGGTTTATCCTTGCACCCTTTTTTGAACAAGGGTGTAACA
This sequence comes from Squalus acanthias, assembly GCA_030390025.1. NCBI lineage: Eukaryota > Metazoa > Chordata > Chondrichthyes > Squaliformes > Squalidae > Squalus > Squalus acanthias. The sequence goes on from JASTWF010000046.1 coordinate 1,984,705, forward strand.
TTTGCAATTCTCCAGTCCTCTGGAACCACCCCTATATCTAAAGAGGATTGGAAGATTATGGCCAGTACCTCCGCAAATTCCACCTTTACTTCCCTCAGCATCCTAGGATGTATCCCATCCGGTCCTGGTGACTTATCAACTTTAAGTACAGCCAGCCTTTCTAGTACCTCTTCTCGATCAATTTTTATCCCATCCAGTATCTCAACTATCTCCTCTTTCACTATGACTTTGGCAGCATCTTCTTCCTTGGTAAAGACAGATGCAAAGTACTCAGTTAGTACCTCAGCCATGCCCACTGCCTCCATGCATAGGTCTCCATTTTGGTCCCTAATCGGCCCCACCCCACCTCTTGCTACCCGTTTATTATTTATCTGCCAAAGAAGACTTTTGGATTCCCTTTTATGTTAACATGAGAGATTAAATTTAATGCAGAGAAGTGTGAACTGATGCATTTAAAAAGGAGGAATTAGGAGCGGCAATATAAACTAAATGGTACACTTCTGAAAGGGTTGCAGGAACAGAGAGGACAAGTTGACAAGGCTGTTAAAAAGCACATGGGATCCTTGGCTTTACAAATAGAGGCATAGAGTACAAAAGCGAGGGAGTTATGCTAAACCTTTATAAATCACTGGTTAGACCTCAGCTGGGGTATTGTGTCCAATTGTGGGCACCACACTTTAGGCAGAGGAGATTTATCAAAATGATACCAGGGATGAGGGACTTAAGTTATGTGGAGAGACTAGAATGAGGCCATTTGGCCCATCGTGCCTGTGGCAGCTCTTTAAAAGAAGCTGGGATTGTTCTCCTTACTGCAGAGAAGACTAATGGGAGATTTATTGGAGGTGTTCAAAATTATAATGGGTTTTGATAGAGTAAATAGAGAGAAATTGTTTCCACAGGCAGGCGGGCACCGATTGAAGATAACTGTCAAAAAATCCAGGGTGGCGGGGGGTGGGGGGCGATGAGGATAATTTTTTTACGCAGCGAGTTATAACCTGGAATGCGCTGCCTGAAAGGGCGGTGGAAGCAGATTCAATAGTAGCTTTCAAAAGGGAATTGGAGAAATACTTGAAAAGGAAAAATTTGCAGGGCTCTGGGGAAAGAGGAGGGAAGTGGGACTAATTGGAGAGCTCTTTCAAACAGCCAACACAGGCATGCTAGGCCGAATGGCCTCTTTCTGTGCTGTAGGATTCTATGTGGAAATTATTTTATTGTTATAGAATATTCACTGTGTAGAAAATTCATTTTGCCGGTGCTAAGAAAGGTTCAGAGAATAGCAAGGGTGAGCCGGAAGATCAAAATATCAGTAATCTGAATCAGTCATGCTGTCCCTAAGCAACAGACATCCTCAGCATTACAGCAACCAGGACATCAAAAAAACCACATGCTTGCTCCACAAAGCCTGCCTGCTTATTGGAGTGAGCTGACATTCAGCACGGTCCAGCATTGTGCACCAATTCTGCAACACTTCAGAACATGTTCTGTGCACCATAACATTGCATCAGTGCAGAGCCCAAACCTTGCGATTGCTGCTGCAGCTCAGGATTTTTATTGCATTTCCCATTATTCTAAACACCAAGGGGCCCATCTGTGCGAGACGCCCTGTTATATTTTTAGTACTATCCCTAAAAATAATTCTTTCTTATTAGGAATGCAAATTGCTTTAAAAATAAAATTGTGCATGCTGTTGCCAACTTAAAAATAAAAATGTTTGCGTAGGTGTTGTGTGTAGGCTCTGGAGGGAGCATCTTGGCGCTGAAAATGCCTTAAATGGTGCTGGTTACTTCTTATTTACTTCTGGTTTTTTTCTTTCTAATCTCAAAGATTTGGCTTTTGCTGGGGTTCAATTCCAAGGTAGCGGCTGCCCTCGGGTACCTCTCCAAAGTAGCCATTCCCCACACACGACCAGATGGTAGGAGTTGGCAGGCTAATCAACTGTGGGAAGCAATAAACTGGGCCTGATTCTGTCCCCACTCAACATCAAATGTTTTCCAGCAACTGGTTACTGAATAATGGTGAGGACTTGACAGGATAGATGCAGGGAGGATGTTTCCCCTGGCTGGGGAGCCGAGAACCAGGGGTCACAGTCTCAGAATAAGGGGTCGGCCATTTAGGACTGAGATGAGGAGAAGTTTCTTCACTCAGAGGGTGATGAATCTTTGGAATTCTCTACCCCAGAGAGCTGTGGAGGCTCAGTCGTTGAATATATTCAAGACAGAGATCAATAGATTTTTGGTTATTAAGGGAATCAAGGGATATGGGGATAGAGCAGGAAAGTGGAATTGAGGTAGAAGATCAGCCAGGATCTTATTGAATGGCAGAGCAGGCTCGAGGGGCCAAATGGCCGACTCCTGTTCCTATTTCTTTTGTTCTTAGAAGGAACCTTGGCTGTATTTTTTTCACTCTCTAACCTGGGGCTGATGAGTTCAAATGTACACCTTGATGCCACCCTAGCTGTGGTCAGCTCAGTATAGACCAGGTCAAACCTGGACCTTCCTGGTCTATGTGGTTCAGTTCCACACTCAGCAGTGACGTTACTAACTGTGCCATTAGCCCTGATTAACTTGTTGCTGCTCCTGTTTCATTATAGCCTCTGTGAGGAGATGCCACGGTTGTATACCAGTCTCACGAGTGATATTTTGAGCAGGAAACCTGTATCTCTGAGGAGTTAGCTATTCACCTTGTCATCATGGGCACTCCCTGGACACTATGCATTTAGGGCTGAAGTCTTCTTTGCTGGTGTAGAGCAGCATCCTTTCTGTTGATGAAAGCCCCGACTGTTGCTTTGGTGCTTGAGTGGCCACATGAGTGCTGTTGATGAGGCCCTTGGATTGCCATAAAATCCTGTCCGCCTCTCCTGCTGAATGCTGGTATTGGATTTAACATAGTCACTAGACTGCCGCAACACGTCAACTGTCAAATGAGTAACTTAGCGGTGAACTGTAAACTGGCTGATTCATGTCAAGTCTTCTGCCATTGTTTGGCAGCAATCTGTGGCAAAAAGCTAAGTGGCATTGTTACTTTTACTGCTACTCAATGCTGTTCTGATGTTGCTACTTGGTTATAGGTCCAATCCACTTCGAGGAAATAGTTTGATTTATCAATGACTACTTTAGTGAGATGTAGTATTCACACACAGTTCCTCATTGATGTCAAAGTAGCTCTATTGCCTGTGGTAGATATGTTGTCTGGAGTAGTAGTAGGTCTTTCTTCGTCCTCCTATCGCTTCAGACCACCCTGGCCCCCTCTGCTGCTCCTCCTCCATTCTCCCCACATGTCCAGCAAGGTGAGACTTACTGGGGCACCTTATGCTGCTGTGTGGATTGCAGCAGTTGAATTGTTTTGAGTCATCTACGATGGTGCTTGCTGCTTACTGTCTCCTTCATAGAAGTTGTCATTAATATGGTAGAGGTTCAAAGGTAAGCATGAGCTTACCTTTCAATTTGTGCTTAACTGTTAACCAGTCAAAGAATCACTAAATGACACATGTGTGCATTAAGCTTATTTCGCCCTGGGAGGAATTTTAAGAGTGTAGACAAAAATTAGCGGCTGCTCCATTTATTACGATCCCAACACACATTTGGTGCATGCGCTGGCTCTAACACAGAGAGAGGAAGAAGAGAATGATCAATAGTGGTAGAATTTAGCAGCCTGCTATAAGGTCACATTACGAGAATTTCTGGTGTGCCAGAATATAAAGGGAGAGACAGACACCTGGAGCACAGTACAAATTGTACAATCAAATTACCCTAGTCATTTTCTCTGCCTGTACTTTGCCATCCTTGCAGTTGCCCTCTCCATTTCTTTTTCCCTTCTGGTTTGAGCGGTTTTTGTTCTATTTCTGGTCTGAGTCAAGGTCCACACTCTTGAACCTTGCAGCATTGTAAAATCCTCCTCCCTGCTGACTTCCAACACAGACACATACAAGCACACACACACAACCTGTCCTAACAGTTCGAGTCTCTCTCTTTCCCTTGCACAACTGCAACCCTATTCTTGTATAAGACTAACAGTTTTTTTTATTCATTCACGGGATGGCCAGCATTTGTTGCCCATCCCTAATTGCCCTTGAGAAGGTGGTGAGCTGCCTTCTTGAACCATTGCAGTCCGTGTGCTAGGTATGACTCCAGCCAGAGGAGCGTTTTCCCCCTGATTCCCATTGACTTCAGTTTTACTGGGGCTCCTTGATGCCACACTCGGTCAAATGCTGCCTTGATGTCAACGGCAGTCACTCTCATCTCACCTCTGGTATTCAGCTCTTTTGTCCATGTTTGGACCAAGGCTGTAATGAGATCTGGAGCTGATTGGTTCTGGCAGAACCCAAACTGAGTATCAGTGAGCAGGTTATTGGTGAGTAAGTGCCGCTTGATAGCACTGTCGACGACACCTTCCATCACTTTGCTGATGATTGAGAGTAGACTGATGGGGCGGTAATTGGCCAGATTGAAGTTGTCCTGCTTTTTGTGGACAGGACATACCTGGGCAGTTTTCCACATTGTCGGGTAGATGCCAGTGTTGTAGCTGTACTGGAACAGCTTGACTAGTTCTGGAGCACAACTCTTCAGCACAACAGCCAGGATGTTTTCGGGGCCTATAGCCTTTGCTGTATCAAGCCGTTTCTTGATATCACGTGGACTGAATCAAATTGACTGAAGACTGGCTTCTGTGATGGTGGGGACCTCAGGAGGAGGCCGAGATGGATCATCCACTTGGCACTTCTAGTTGAAGATGGTTGCTTCAGCCTTATCTTTTGTGAATTGTGCTGAAAAAACCAGTGCAACCTAGCGGAAACACCTGCCCCTTATGTACCGATTAAAAACTTTTCGCTCCGACCTTGATTAATGAACGGTGAGCATGGAACTTGTTTATTCGGGCAAAAACCGGTCTGGCATGAAATGTTTTTCTCATCCTACATAATCCATTTGGTTTCAGAGGTCTGGAATTCTCCAAGTGTTCGGCCATTACTCTTTGGCTACTCTCACTTGGTTTAGCAGGCCAACTAAGGCAAGGTCCCGGGGGTGGCACTTGGAGCTATTAGTGAGAGCTGGGTGAAGTGTCAGGACCAACGGCTAGGCTTCTTCTTTCGTATGGTAGTAGCAAAGCAAATCAAATGTCAATATCTAAGTTGGATATCCAGGCCAAAGTCTAACAGTGTGGATATCTTGTCGGCTGCCTGTGAATTTCCTCTGAGGGCAGTGCTCAATGATGTGCTCCAGGGTCTGATCAGGAGCTCCAGAGTCACATGATGGGGATGCTTTAATCTTCAATCTATGGAGAAGGTGGCAGCATCTACCATGACCAGTTCCGAGGCGGTTGATGGTTGTCTACTGTTTGCAAGGAAGGTTTGATCCTTCAGGTTATACTGTGGGGCTTCGGCGACAGTCCAGAATGGCCTTCTAGATTTGAGACGGGTTGGTGGTAGGTTGTTCAAGTCGGCCTAGACCGGCATGTCTTTGCTGGTGTAGTGTTTGTGTTCTCTGGAGACTGCATATTCGTGGCATAGGTGTGGTCATGCGAAGTTTGCTAGTAAAAAAAACCCTTGTTTGTCATGTAAAAGTGCTACCATTTGCGCTCACCCCACACCCTCACAACAGCCACTACATTCCAAAATTATGTGGAGCACTTTGATGTGACAAGGTGCTAATTAATGGCAAAAGTTATTATAGTTGCATATGAATGAATCGTGGCTAATTTAGAATAGATCAGGAATTGAACCTAGGACAGGGCTGAGATGGGGGAATGGGGACAGGGCTGAGACGGGACTTGGGGACAGGGCTGAGACGGGACTTGGGGACAGGGCTGAGACGGGGGAATGGGGACAGGGCTGAGACGGGGGAATGGGGACAGGGCTGAGATGAGACTTGGGGACAGGGCTGAGATGAGACTTGGGGACAGGGTAGAGATGAGACTTGGGGACAGGGCTGAGACGGGGGAATGGAGACAGGACTGAGACGGGGGAATGGAGACAGGGCTGAGACGGGGGAATGGAGACAGGACTGAGACGGGACTTGGGGACAGGGCTGAGACGGGGGAATGGAGACAGGACTGAGACGGGGGAATGGAGACAGGGCTGAGACGGGACTTGGGGACAGGGCTGAGACGGGGGAATGGAGACAGGACTGAGACGGGGGAATGGAGACAGGGCTGAGACGGGGGAATGGAGACAGGACTGAGACGGGACTTGGGGACAGGGCTGAGACGGGGGAATGGAGACAGGACTGAGACGGGGGAATGGAGACAGGGCTGAGACGGGACTTGGGGACAGGGCTGAGACGGGACTTGGCGTCAATGACACTGACTCAAGTCAGTAACCGGTGTACTGCAGTTGCATTCATCTCTCAGCTCTGTATACATAGTCAGATAGCTTTCCTCCTCCTTGTCCTGCTGCCCAACTCTTGCTGTACAACCTCAGCCACTGTATCTATTGCTCCATTAATATGAGAAACTGGTGGTAAAGCTTTGGAAACAGTATTGATTCAACTTAAAAGTTATATTTAAACCTACTCCAGATTGGACTGAACAAGACACGTGGATTCGAAGGTTTGAAAGCTGCAGAAAGCCAGCTGAGCTCATTGAATTGTGTTCCTCTATCTGATCTTTGGTTATTTTTAGTCAGCGTGCAGTAATCCTTTACTGCTGCGTTTAATCCTGTGCCAAAAATGTGCTCCACGAGCAGCATTATTGGGCTACCCTGATGATTTGCCTGGTCAATGCTGAGAATAGATGAGCTGCACAGACCGAGAGAATCTCAGATTTTGAGATAGTTAATCTAATCGAGGGGTAGCAGTAGTCACTGATACAATTGTCATTTGTCAGCTGGGAGTTTCAACAAAGAGTTAACTTGCTAATGTCACCCTCCCCATATCCCTGCTCCCCCTCCTGTTTTTTATAAAATATGATTTAAGAAGTTTCCACATTCTTGGGGGAATGATCTTATACAGAGTAAATACTACAATACGTATTTCACAATAGCAGCAGCTAAATGGAGTGGGGATGGGGATCATACACAGTTACACAATTACAAAGCGACATAGTTATATCGGGGGAGAGTGCTTGGCGGCAGGACTGGTGCCACCCTTGGTCATTGAATGTTTGAGTCTTGTCGAGGGGCTAGGGGGGAAATGAAACGCTGCAATAGTTTGCTGCACCACATGGGTCCTTGTCGGCAGATTTGTCCCTTCAGCGGACAGGTCTGGCAATGAGGGGGTTGGGATGGGTGGCAAGCTGACCTGTGGGAAAGGTATTTCATCAGAAACATTAAGCTCCCCACTCCCTGCTCTTATAGGAGCCCCCCCTCCTCCCTCCGCCCTCCTCCCTCCGCCCTCCACTCCCTTCCCCTCCTCCGCCTCCCCTCCCCCTTCCCCCCCTCCCCCTCCCCTCCCCCTCCCCTCCCCCCTCCCCTCCCCTCCCCCTCCCCCTCCCCTCCCCCTCCCCTCCCTTCCCCCTCCCCTCCCCTCCCTTCCCCCTCCCCTCCCCCTCCCTTCCCCCTCCCCCTCCCTTCCCCCTCCCCTCCCCCTCCCCCTCCCCTCCCCCTCCCCCTCCCTTCCTCCCCCCTCCCCTCCCCCTCCCCCTCCCTTCCCCCTCCCCTCCCCCTCCCTTCCCCCTCCCCTCCCCCTCCCTTCCTCCTCCCCCTCCCCTCCCCTCCCCCTCCCTTCTTCCTCCCCCTCCCCTCCCCTCCCCCTCCCTTCCCCCTCCCCTCCCCCTCCCTTCCCCCTCCCTTCCCCCTCCCCTCCTCCTCCCCCTCCCCCTCCCCCTCCCTTCCCCCCCTCCCCCCTCCCTCCCCCCTCCCTTCCCCCTCCCCTCCCCCTCCCCTCCCTTCCCCCTCCCCCTCCCCCTCCCTTCCCCCTCCCCTCCCCCTCCCCTCCCCCTCCCCATCCCCCTCCCTCCCCTCCCCCTCCCCCTCCCTTCCTCCTCCCCCTCCCCTCCCTTCCCCCTCCCTTCCTCCTCCCCCTCCCCCTCCCTTCCCCCTCCCCCTCCCCTCCCCTCCCCCTCCCTTCCCCCTCCCTTCCTCCTCCCCCTCCCCTCCCCTCCCCCTCCCCTCCCTTCCTCCCCTTCCTCCTCCCCCTCCCCCTCCCCTCCCCCTCCCCCTCCCTTCCTCCTCCCCCTCCCCTCCCCCTCCCTTCCTCCCCTTCCTCCTCCCCCTCCCCCTCCCCTCCCCCTCCCCCTCCCTTCCTCCTCCCCCTCCCCCTCCCTTCCCCACTCCCCTCCCCCTCCCTTCGCCCTCCCCTCCCCTCCCTTCCCCCTCCCATCCCCCTCCCCTCCCCCTCCCTTCCCCCTCCCCCTCCCTTCCCCCTCCCCTCCCCCTCCCTTCCCCCTCCCCTCCTCTCCCCCTCCCCTCCCCTCCCCCTCCCCCTCCCTTCCCCCTCCCTTCCTCCTCCCCCTCCCCTCCCTTCCCCCTCCCTTCCATCTCCCCCTCCCCTCCCTTCCCCCTCCCCCTCCCCTCCCCTCCCCCTCTCTTCCCCCTCCCCTCCCTTCCCCTTCCCCTCCCTTCCCCTCCCCTCCCCCTCCCCTCCCCATCCCCTCCCCATCCTTCTCCCCTCCCCTCCCCTCCCCCTCCCTTCCCCCTCCCCTCCCCCCTCCCTTCCCCCTCCCCTCCCCCTCCCTTCCCCCTCCCTCCCCTCCCCCTCCCCTCCCCCTCCCTTCCCCCTCCCCTCCCTTCCCTTCCCCCTCCCTTCCCCCTCCCTTCCCCCTCCCTTCCCCCTCCCCTCCCCCTCCCTTCCCCCTCCCCTCCCCCTCCCTTCCCCCTCCCTTCCCCCTCCCCTCCCCCTCCCTTTCCCCTCCCTTCCTCCTCCCCTCCCAGTGAGTATTTGAACTCACTTTCGCGGGCTTTTCATTTACAGGCTGGTGTCGGGAGCGATGAGACCGGAGGGCCAGTGAGTATTTGAACTCACTTTCACGGGCTTTTCATTTACAGGCATACCAATCTCAGACCGGCGGCGGCGTTCCAGAGCCACGTCACGATTCAAAACGTGACGCAGGCAGGAGGGAGCAGCTGATTGGGTGAGTACGGCTAGGTAAGTATTTATACTACTCTATAGTTTGACAGTTAAGGTTCATAGTTTATAAAGTTTAGAAGGTCTTAATTTTGTGGATATAGTTTCTAGTGCTAGTAACCAAGGGCCCTTGGGTATATCATTTAATTGAGTGTAATTGGTGGTATTGATTTGATTTAATTTAAGTTCAATTAATTAAAGGGTAAGTCATGACAGGACAGCCCAGCCCCGTGTTATGCTCCTCCTGCTCGATGTGGGAAATCAGGGACCCTTCCGGTGTCCCTGACAACCATGTGTGTGGGAAGTGTATCCAGCTGCAGCTACTGACAGACCGCATTGCGGTGCTGGAGCTGCGGATGGAGGCGTATTGGAGCATTCGCGATGCTGCGAACCTCGTGGATAGCACGTTTAGAGAGTTGGTCACACCGCAGGCAAAGGGTGCACAGGCAGGAAGTAAATGGCTGACCACCAGGCAGAGTAAGAGGTGCAGGCAGGTAGTGCAGGGGTCCCCTGTGGACATCCCCCTCTCAAACAGATATACCACTTTGAATACTGTTGGGGGGGATGACTTATCAGGGGAAGGCAGCAGCAGCCAACTTCCTGGCACCATGGGTGGCTCTGCTGCACAGGCTGGGAGGAAAAAGAGTGGTAGAGCTATAGTGATAGGGGACTCAATTGTAAGGGGAATAGATAGGCGTTTCTGCCGCCACAACCGAGACTCCAGGATGGTGTGTTGCCTCCCTGGTGCAAGGGTCAAGGACGTCTCGGAGTGGCTGCAGAACATTTTGGAGGGGGAGGGCGAACAGCCAGCTGTCGTGGTGCACATAGGCATCAACGATATAGGTAAAAAAGGGGATGAGGTCCTAAAAGCAGAATATAGGGAGTTAGGAGGTAAATTAAAAAATAGGACCTCAAAGGTAGTAATCTCAGGATTGCTACCAGTACCACGTGCTAGTCAGAGTAGAAATAGGAGGATATTTCAAATGAATACGTGGCTAGAGGAATGGTGCAAGGGGGAGGGTTTCAAATTCCTGGGACATTGGAACCAGTTCTGGGGGAGGTGGGACCAGTACAAACCAGACGGTCTGCACCTGGGCAGGGCCGGGACCGCGGTCCTAGGGGGAGTGTTTGCTAGTTCTGTTGGGGAGGGTTTAAGCTAAAGTGGCAGGGGGTTTGGCGCCTGAGCAGAGAGACAGAGGAAAGCGTGTCAGGAAGGGACAGAAGGTATGGAGTAAAAGGTAAAGAGTTAAAAAAGGAAAAACCAGGAACTAAATGTCACAAAACATATTTGAAAGTTCTTTATCTGAATGCACGTAGCATTCGTAACAAAATGGACGAGTTAACGGCACAAATAACTACGTATGGGTATGATCTTGTGGCCATTACAGAAACATGACTGCAGGGTGACAACGACTGGGAATTAAATATGCCAGGGTATTTAACAATCAGGAAGGACAGGCAGGAAGGAAGGGGAGGTGGGGTGGCTATGTTAATAAAGGAAGGAATCACTGTAATACAGAGAAATGATATTGGGTCAAAGGATCAGGATAATGAAACAGTTTGGGTGGAGATAAGGAATAATAAGGGGAAAAAACACTAGTGGGAGTAGTATATAGGCCTCCTAATAGTTGCAACTCTGCTGGAAGAAGTATTAATCAGGAAATAGTTGGGGCATGTAATAAGGGAACAGCTATAATTATGGGGGATTTTAACTATCATATGAACTGGACAAATCAAATTGGGCAGGGCAGCCTTGAGGAAGAGTTTATTGAGTGTATTAGGGATGGATTTCTTGAGCAGTATGTAACTGATCCTACAAGGGGGCAAGCAACCTTGGACCTGATCCTGTGTAATGAGTCAGGATTAATTAATAATGTCCTAGTTAAGGATCCCCTTGGAATGAGTGACCATAACATGGTTGAATTCCATATCCAATTAGAGGGTGAGAAGGTTGGTTCTCAAACAAGCGTACTGAGCTTGAATAAAGGAGACTATGATGGTATGAGAGCGGAATTGATTAAAGTGGACTGGGAAAATAGATTAAAGGGTAAGACGGTACATGAGCAGTGGTGTTCATTTAAGGAGTTATTTTACAACTTTCAAAAAAAATATATTCCACTGAGGAAAAAAGGGTGTAAAAGAAATGACAGCCATCCGTGGCTAAGTAAAGAAATTAAGGATAGTATCCGACTAAAAACAAGGACGTATAAGGTAGCCAAACTTAGTGGGAGGATAGAAGATTGGGAAGTCTTCAAAAGACAGCAAAAAGTAACTAAAGGATTGATTAAGAAAGGGAAGATAGATTATGAAAATAAATGAGCAAAAAATATAAAAACAGATAGCAAGAGTTTCTATAGTTATATAAAAAGAAAAAGGGTGGCTAAGGCAAACGTAGGTCCCTTAGAGGATGAGACCGGGAAATTAATGGTGGGAAACATGGAGATGGCAAAAATGCTGAACAAATATTTTGTTTCGGTCTTTACCGATTGGCCTACTCCTGCTCCGATTTCTTATGTTCTTATGTTCCCCTACCTTCCCCCTCCCCCCGCCTCTTTAGGGAGCTCCTCTGCCTCCCCCTCCCTCCCCTCCTCCTCCTCCCCCTCCCTTTCCTCCTCCCTCCCTCTCCTCTTCCCCCTCCCTCTCCTCCTCCCCCCCTCCTCCCCCTCCCTCTCCTCCCCCTCCCTCTCCTCCTCCCTCTCCTCCTCCCTCCCCTCCCCTCCTCCTCCCCCTCCTCCTCCTCCTCCCCCTCCATCCCCTCCTCCTCCCCCCCTCCATCCCCTCCTCCTCCCCCTCCTCCTCCTCCTCCCCCTCCATCCCCTCCTCCTCCCCCCCCTCCATCCCCTCCTCCTCCTCCCTTTCCTCCTCCTCCCCCTCCCTCTCCTCCTCCCCCTCCCTCTCCTCCTCCCCCTCCCTCTCCCCCTCCCTCTCCTGCTCCTCCTCCCCCCCTTCCTCCCCCTCCCCCCCATCCCTCCACCCCCTCCCTCTCCCCCTCCTCCACCCCCTCTCCCCCCCTCCCTCCCCTCCCTCCCCTTCCTCTCCCCTCTCTCCCCTTCCCTCTCCTCCCCCTCCTCCCTCCCTCCTCTCCCCCCTCTCTCCTCCCCTCCCTCTCCTCCCCTCTCCCCCTCCTCTCCCCCCTCTCCCCCTCCTCTCCCCCCTCTCTCCTCCTCTCCCTCTCCTCCCCCCTCTCCTCCTCCTCCCCCTCCCCCTCCCCCTCCTTCCTCCTCCCCCTCCTCCTCCTCCCTCTCCTCCTCCTCCTCCCCCTCCTCCTCCTCCCTCTCCTCCTCCTCCTCCTCCCTCTCCTCCTCCTCCTCCTCCCTCTCCTCCTCTCCTCCTCCCTCCCTCCTCCTCTCCTCTCTCATCTGAGAGACCTGTGGTGTTCCTACCATCACCTTGGCGGTGGTTACATCTATGGCAGTACCAGTACTGTAATCAGGTTAGGGAATGGAGAATCATCCAGAGCTTTCACCCCTGATTGCTGTCAGTTCGGCCTAGGAACGTGTGTGGTAGATGTTGAGTGAAGGCTTTGAGCTTGCCTGTGATGTCTCCTGTGATCATGTAACTGACTGACATTTACTGTCTCAGCTCATAAATGAAGAATAGCTGCTCAAACAACCTGCTGGCAAGTGTCGATGCATTTGGGACAGGAGGCTGAAAAATTGGCGAGGCAAAGATTTTATATTACTGCTGGAAATAATGCACTGCAGTACCAGCAGTGATGGTGGGCGGTGATTAAACACATCCAGAGGCTGCTGTGCCACCAAGTGGTTGTTGGTGGAACTGCAAAGAAAGAGCATCTCTGAGCGCGGAGAGCTGAGCTCATGGGCCGGAGGCCTACCTCCAGGGTACGCCTCCTACCCGAAAAAAAAATCCAAACCTACCTGCTGCCTCCCGGGCTTCGGAAACTTCGGGTCCTGGGCCTGCAGGTGTACGCCAGCGCAAAGGCCCACGGATCCCAGGGACGCAGGCGGTTCGGAAGCGTCCCTGGGATCACGTGGGCCAGGTCCTCCTATCAGAAAGGAGGATTCCTCATCTGCTCATTGTGGGGATTCCATTTACGACCTGAATCCCCACAAGCATGAACCCAATCCACAAATAATTAAATTATTTACACAACTGGACTAAAAATAAATGTTCCCATTTTCAAATTTAATTAAAAGTCCCTTTAATGAAGCATTTACAAGAAAAATTTAATCTTTTGAAAAATAATTTAAAACATTTTAATCCGGACCAAAATTTACATAAACTAATTTTAAATGTTTGTGGATGATTTTTTATTTTAAAATTTTTAATTTAACATTTATATTAGCCCATACGCTGGTGAAAGCAGGCCCTATACCTGCTTTTATCAGGCGTATGGGTTTGATGGGTATTTGCTGGGGAGTAGTTGGGCAAATAGCCCACCTCTGCACCAGTAAAAGTGATTTTTGGGTCGGTTCGTATGATCTGTCGAGGCCAACCCGAAATGCAGAAGCCCGGAACTTGCGGGGCCTTTTACAAGGCTTACGGCCCCGCAAGTTCCGAGCCAAAGTGTTGCTTTAGTTTATTTATCATTATCTTAATGGTATGTCTGATTGGAAGTTGCAGTGCAGGGCCTCAGAACTGTGCAGCACCTTACTTCTCTCAGCCTTCCCTTCCTCCGACAATTTATAAGCTTTTAAAAGTCAATCTTGGCCTCACCTAATCACTATTTCCTTAATCTGCCTCATTATCTGACGAATACTTCTCAACATAGAAACATAGAATCTAGGAGCAGGAGTAGGCCATTCGGCCCATCGAGCCTGCTCCACCATTCAATACGATCATGGCTGATCATCCAAATCCAGTACCCTGTCCCTGCTTTAATCCCCACAGTACACACATCCCACCCTACCCCCGTAACCCCACATATTTAATTCCCCCTAACATATCCCATCCTATCCCCATAACCCCACATATTTAATCCCCCCCTAACACTAAGGGTCAATTTTTTTTTTTTATCATAGCCAAATCAACCTAACCCGCACATTTTTGGACTGTGGGAGGAAACCGGAGCACCCGGAGGAAACCCACGCAGACACGGGGAGAATGTGCAAACTCCACACAGACAGTCACCCAAGGTCAGATTCGAACCCGGGTCCCTGGCGCTGTGAGGCACCAGTGCTAACCACTATGCCACCGTGTTGCCCTGGTGGTGGTATCTGCACTGAGTCTTGGCCCTTCACCATGGCTTCTTAATATAAAAAAACTTATATTCAACCTAATGCCATAAGGTGCTTGAGAGTGGCAGAGGTTAGAAGGCCCGACAATCTTAACTCCCTTTCTGCCTAGAAGGTGTTTCTCGTTGTAGACGTGAGTGAGACTTGGAGCTTGCAGTGCAGGGAATTGCACATGTGAGTGAGCACAAGTCCCAGCATATACCATGACACTTGGGGGGAAAAATTCAGTTGGTTGCGCCTCCCGTCAGCGCCTTAAGAGGGCGCTAATGGGGCGCAAAGCCGCTAACGCCCGGGTGCAGCGATGTTTGCGCCGCTCGGGAACTTAACTAGACATTGTGCGGCGGCGCTAAACTTTACCGCTGCGACCACCTGCGCGCGCAGATTGTGACGTCATTCCATGGTGCAACGCCCTTGTGGCGCCCCGGAGCGGAAATTGAGTGGCGCCCCCTGCCTTACCGCCTGACGCTAGCAACGACCAGAAGACTGGAACGCTATCAATCGCTGTGGGGCTGGGGGGGGGCGCTATTTAAAGGGGGCCTCTTCCTGTCTTTTATTGTTGGTGGCATTTTTGAACTACGCATTCTGAGAGAGAGAGGGAGAGACTTCTGGAGAGATTCAACGTTGTGTGAAAGAGTTTTGGGTACTGAGCAGCACTTTGCAGGTTCATTTTGATTTGCCATTCCTTGTATCGATTTAGCAGAGACTGTGGGAGCTGCACTCTGAGCTCTTTGCCTGGTACTCTCCATTGTTCTTTCCAGCACATTTGATGTGCAAGTCTCTCCAGGCCGAGATTCAAGGCTGCAATGAACAGGATGTAGATGGAAAGCAAGATTAACCATCCCCTTTAAGAACTGGCCCGTGCCATTGTGTGTGTGTTCCATTGCTGACTGACATTACATGAGCTTCGCCAGCGCTCTGAGGTAGCGCCTCACTCCTTGGCCTTTGCGCCTTAAGACAGGTGTGCAGCGCCTGATTTAGCGCTCCACTCACCTCCCGGGGCGGTAAAAGTGAAGTTTCCAGTCAGTGCCGATAATTAGCGCCAGGCACTAATATTTGCGTCCAGACGATATTTGCGCCCCAAATGGGGCGCGACCTAATTTTTACCCCTTGGTATTAGCCCAGAAGGAGGTGATTCAGCCCATCGAGCCTCTGCTGGCTCTCTGAAAGAGCTGCCAATTACTCTTTCCCCATAGTCCACATTTTTCCTTTTTTAAATGGAGATCCAATTCCCTTTAGGAAGTTACTATTGAATCTGCTTCCACCACCCTTTCAGGCAGTGTATTCCAGATCATGACAACTCGCTGCGTAAAAAAATATTTCTCCTCATCTCCCCCATGGCTTTTTTGCCAATTATTTTAAGACTGTGTCCTCTGGTTACTGACCCTCCTGCCAGTGGAAACCATTTCGCCTTATCTACTCTATCAGAACCCCTCATCATTTTGAATACCTCTATTAAATCCCCCCTTTAACCTTCTCTACTTTAAGGAGAACAATCCCAGCTTCTCTAGTCTCTCCAGATGACTGAAACTCCTCAGCCCTGGTACCACTCTGGTAAATCTTCTCTGCACTCTCTCCAGGGCTTTGATGTCCTTTCTAAAGTGCGGTGCCCAGAATTGGAAACAATACTCTAGCTGTGGTCTAACCAATGACTTAGAACGGTTTAGCATAACTTCCTTGCTTTTGTGCTCTATGTGGGAATTTTAACATTGAGGTCCGCGTGGATTTAGGTGCGAGTGTGGGGGTTAAAGTCGATCAAAATATCAGCGCGCCCGCAGGCCAGCTCCAATGCACAGACTTCCGTGATTAACTTGGGCGCGTTTGGCTGAAGGGATAATTACTAGTCCTAGCCCCTTTAGGGCTACCCCAGATCAGGCGTATTCCTCAGACGTTCACTTTCAACTAAAGTTTGAGGTAGCCGAATCCTAAAGACGCTTAATTGGGTCTAAAGGTCCGGACTATCTCTCCCTAAAGGAAAGGAACAACCTGAAAATGTTACCGTCCTCCAGATAGCACTTTTAATAAGTTTAGCTAGACTGTAACGTTCCGGATATTATGAGGGTCCGGAAAACTCCCCCAGAATTCTGCTACTCCTCACCAAAGAGCGAACAGAGATTGAGTTTGTGAGTTTGATACAGAAGTATTATGTGAGACAATTCTAAAAAATATATAGATTTATTAAAGAACCGACATGTAATTACAGTTGGTGAGTCAATCGCAACATTAACAGTTCCAAAAAGAGAAAGCTTTACAATCTTATCAGAGATCCTTATTCTCAAATCTTAACTTCGCTACAGTTTTACAGTTCTTAGTCTTATTCAGGATATACACCAAAATCAAATACAATACCTTTTGATCCCCGAGGTACAAAGAGTTGGAGACTTACAGAGCCTGCCTCTGAAGCTGAGAATCACTTTGCCCCTTTACAGCAAATCTATTATCCTATTTGTGAGTTCAATATTTATACTCTTTTCCAGTGGTATTCCCTTTAAGGTTTTCTGCTGATGTAAGCTAATTATCTCGAGTCATTTTTCTGCTGACTTCTGCAATTCTTACAGTCACCTCAGCTGGTAGCAATGCAGAATCGTGTCTCTCCTCTAGGTGTTCCAAGCTTACCATAAAAAACGGTGTAACAGCAGGTGCATTTCATTTGATGTCATTTTGTGCCTCTTTACGAAGTGTAAATTAGAACACCTTAACCAGGGTGATCTATTGTTTGTTCCCAAAGATTCAGACTGTCAGGAGCCTTTAACCTTCTGTTTCAATAAGGTTATTGATTCAGTGTCAACAACTATCTTATCTCAATAGCCTGTATGCTGTTATAGCTTTAGATTGTTGAGGCTTCCAGATTTCCAAACCCAGTTTGTCATGTTTTAATAAGGCCAGAATTCTTTCATAGAATGGTGTATTTTTCTGAATAGGTTATATGGCTTATTCCTTCACATGGCTGCGTGTGTGTAGCACCCTCCAGAGTGGCGGGTTAGTGATTTGGATATTTAAATCACTGAATTGCAGCAGTATTTTAACTGGCATTTAAATTTAATGGCGCATGCACAGGTTTCCCGGGCTTCCTGAAACTCACCATTGAGCAGCAAATACAGCAATAAACATGCGGTGCTCACGGCTGCTTTCTTCCCTCCCACTGGGAAAGGGCTTGTCGAGAGCACTTGTGGCGAGAGGCTAATTTCTGCACTTTGGAGGTATTGAGACTCAAGATCAAGATGTTTGGCGCCATGGCTGCCTTAGATTGGACCTCGGACGAGGAGCAAGGTGACCATCAGGAGCAGCAACAGCCTGCTGTGGAGAGATCTGCGGAGCAGCAGCAGAGGGGTTGAGCTCGCAGGAGGCACTACCCATGTAACAGAGTGTACAGGCAGAGGCTCAGCTTCCTCAACCTCTCGGAAGAGCAATGCTTCCCGAGGCACAGGTTCTCGTGGCAGGTGGTGGCAGATATCTGCAGCCTCCGAGAGATAGACCTGTTCCCTGCTGGACCAAGTGGCCACAGATTATCAGTGGCTGTCAAAGTCACCACTGCCCTTTTTTGCCTCCAGATCCAGGATCTCCCAGTTGGCTGTGTAAGAAATCGTGAATTGGAAGAAATTGTGAATTGTGAAAGAAATAATGGTTTATAAAAGAAATGGGTTTGCCTAGCTCAGCAGCCAGGATAAGCTGATGATACAGAAGAATTCCAGTCATGTCAGATAAGGAGTTGCACAAAGAGCTGAGGTCGTTTACAAGGGCAGAACGCAGAAACAGGCCTTTATGTAGGCATAGCTAGGCCTGGTAAGAGGTTGAGTAAGGAGCCTTATGATAAACTGTCTAGGAGAAAGTGCAAGATGTCCAAACAAGAGATAAGCAGAGGAATGACCTCATGGGGACAGGGGGGGTTTGCCGCAGGTACCTATTCCCCTGTAATTGGATAATTGAATGGGCAACAAATGATTGACGCGACATATCCACCTGCCCCCCCGAAATAAGGTAAATAAATGGGCAGCCGAAAGGGAAAAACAGGCAGAGAGGGGGGGGAGTTTCCTCTGAGGTGGATCTCATGCTGGCTTCGGCCTAACGCCTCCGCCAGCCTCGGGAGACCACCAAAGAGGAAAAGACCACAGCCGCAGGCTGCAGAGATCCGAGACCACCGTTCTGTCTCAACGCCCGTCCGTCCGTTCTGGGGCCGGTAAACCGTTCTCCTCTGTTACGGGTTGTATGTCTATGATGTCTATCCTGATTTAACTATACTTGAACTGCTGCTCCTTAATAAAACGACCTGTGACTCCTAAGACCCGTTGGATAATCTGTGTGTGACCTGTGATCCAAAATATTACAGCTGCACAGAAATGCATAAGGCAGGATTGTTTGCCCGGGCCGGCAATTATGTCAACTTCTCCTGTGATGACGCCAGTCAGAATGAGCAGGCGCTTGGGTTTGTCTTACCAGTTGGCTTCCCACTGGTGCAGGGCATCATCGACTGCACGCACGTGGCAATCTGCGCACCCCCAGATCAATCAGGAGTATTCGTAAACTGCAAGGGATTCCATTTCATCAATGTGCAGCTGGTATGAAACCACAAGAAAAGGTTTCTGCAGGTGTGTGGCAGATTCCCAGGAGCTGCCATGATGCTTTCATCCTGTGGCAGTCCAAGCGTCCCACCCTCTTTGGACCTACAAGCAGACTCGAGGGGTGGCTGTGAGGAGACAAAGGATACCCCCTTCAAACTTGGCTGATGAAACCCTTGAGAAACCTAACCAATGAAGCCCAAGAACGGTACAAACGAAAGCCGTATGCCAACCAGATATGTCATTGAGCAAGTGATCAGCATGCACAAGGTGCACTTCAGGCACCTGGACAGATCTGGAGGCGCTCTTCAGTACTCGCCAACCAGGGTCTCCAGGGTCTGTGGTGGGTAACATTTTGGAGTCTATTATTAAGGAGACAGTAACGGAACATTTAGATAAACATAATTTAATAGGACAAAGTCAGCATGGCTTTATGAAGGGGAAGTCATGTCTGACAAATTTGCTCGAGTTCTTTGAGGACATAACGTACAGGGTGGATAAAGGGGAACCAGTGGATGTAGTGTATTTAGACTTCCAGAAGGCATTCGACAAGGTGCCACATAAAAGATTATTACTCAAGATAAAAAATCACTGGATTGGGGGTAATATTCTGGCATGGGTGGAGGATTGGTTATCTAACAGGAAGCAGAGAGTTGGGATAAATGGTTCATTCTCGGACTGGCAACCAGTAGCCAGTGGTGTTCCGCAGGGGTCGGTGCTGGGTCCCCAACTCTTTACAATCTATATTAACGATTTGGAGGAGGGGACCGAGTGTAACATATCAAAGTTTGCAGATGATACAAAGATGGGAGGGAAAGTAGAGAGTGAGGAGGACATAAAAAACCTACAAGGGGATATAGACAGGCTGGGTGAGTGGGCAGAGATTTGGCAGATGCAATACAATATTGGAAAATGTGAGGTTATGCACTTTGGCAGGAAAAATCAGAGAGCAAGTTATTATCTTAATGGCGAGAAACTGGAAAGTACTGCAGTACAAAGGGATCTGGGGGTCTTGGTGCAAGAAAATCAAAAAGTTAGTATGCAGGTGCAGCAGGTGATCAAGAAAGCCAATGGAATGTTGGCTTTTATTGCTGGGGGATAGAATATAAAAACAGGGAGGTATTGCTGCAGTTGTATAGGGTATTGGTGAGACTGCACCTGGAGTACTGTATACAGTTTTGGTGTCCATACTTAAGAAAAGACATACTTGCTCTCGAGGCAGTACAAAGAAGGTTCACTCGGTTAATTCCGGGGATGAGGGGGTGGACATACGAGGAGAGGTTGAGTAGATTGGGACTCTACTCATTGGAGTTCAGAAGAATGAGAGGCGATCTTATTGAAACATATAAGATTGTGAAGGGGCTTGATCGGGTGGACGCGGTGAGGATGTTCCCAATGATGGGTGAAACTAGAACTAGGGGACATAATCTTAGAATAAGGGGCTCCTCTTTCAAAACTGAGATGAGGAGAAACTTTTTCACTCAGAGGGTAGTGGGTCTGTAGAATTTGCTACCCCAGGAAGCTGTGGAAGCTACTTCATTAAATAAATTTAAAACAGAAATAGACCGTTTCCTAGAAGTAAAGGGAATCAGGGGTTACGGGGAGCGGGCTGGAAATTGGACATGAGTTTGAGTTCGGATCGGTCAAGGCCCTGTGGGTGGCGGAGCGGGCCCAGGGGCCGAGTGGCCTGGTCCTGCTCCTACTTCTTGTGTTGTTTAGAGTTGAGGTTGGATCAGATCAGCCATGATCTCATTGAATGGCGGAGCAGGCTCGAGGGGCTGATTGGTCTACTCCTGCTCCTATTTCTTATGTTCTTATGTTCTTAATGATTGTGGTGTGCACAACATTGCGCAGCAGCGACGATTGGAGTTGCAGGAGGAACAAGGCTCCAAGCACACATGGTCTGCGGACAAATCCAATGAAGAGGAGGAGGAGGAAGATGGCTGCACCAGCCGCTCATATTGCTGCCTGGGGTGCCAGGGATTCCCTTATAGCCGTAAGGTTCAGTTAGTTACCACCACTGGACTGATGTAACAATCACATCCTACGGCCACTCTCCACCCACCCTCCTCCCAATCCCACTGACACAAAACATTCCTGTAACCAACCAACTAACCACACATTGCACATCCCCCCCATTGGTCCCCGTCAATTCATGTGTTCCCATTCATCAACAAGCAACTGAAAAGGTGAGTTGCCACCCTTGCCAAGGATGGACAATGCAGGAAACTGGTGCAAGGTAATCAATTTTACTAAGCAGCACAAACTTAACAGCATATCATTTTCTTATACACCCATGTGCATACCCTTGTGCAACTACAAAGCTTTACTCTTCCTTTTCCTAACGCTCCTACATGGTGCAACCCCTGTGGCTTCAGCAAAGTAGAGCCAGGCTGCTCTAACAGTTGAGATGGTCTTGGACGACGACCTGTGGGTGTTGGAGCCCGAGAGGGCCTGGCCAAAGACTGCTCCACCTGCAGACTCGGCCATCGGGAGATGAGGCAGTATGTCGGGTCCTGGTTGAGCAGGGAGCAATGGGTGAGAAGTGGTAGCACTTTGAGTGGAGTTCGCAGTTTCATGTTCCCATCATCTCTCTCGTGGGCCAACCGCACTTTACTCCTACCACTGTGCTGGAGAGTACCTTGGTGCAGATCAGGGACGCGCTTTAAGGCCAAGACTAAGGGATCCGACATCCTTTTTAAGGCACCAGACATGTTGGCATCCAGAGTTTGCACGGCAGTGTTCAAGGCCTGCATGGACTCATTTGATTGCCGTGATTGATGTTCCACGGAGTTGACCATTCTATCCATGGAAGAAGACATCCTTGCAATGCCCTGCGACGTCAACCCACTCATTCTCTGTGCAATCATGGACAGTGTGCGTGGAAGGCATGCTAGTACGTTGCAGATTTTCTGCTGCCTCTCAATGATTATCCTATTCATCGATGACCCGTCGGGGTAGCGAATCTGTGTCCAGCTGAGCAGAACTTGGAGAGGCTGCACCGTGCAATGCAGACTCTCTACTGCTGTCCCTGTCTCCACTGTCTGCATCTTGCTCACTTGTGAACTGTGAGTCACCAGGTGAAAACCCAACTATGGGCTGGATTTTCATTGACCCGTGGAGGCAGGTTTGGAGACGTGTGGGGGGTTAAAATTGCGAAAACTGGTGGGCGGGCACAAGCCCGCCTCCATCCCGCCTTCACGCAATTTTCATTAAATCGTGTCTGCTGGTCCCGACTCCGTCCCGCCTCCAAGAGGCGGGATAGGCCGTTAAGGCCCTTAACATTAAATGGCCTCTATAATGCCATTTTGAAAGGCCTTTGTGATTTTAACCCTTTTTCCACGTGAAGCACGCCTGTTCTGAACCACGAATGTGAAACCTGGCGGTAGCACATTTGGATTGCTGACTATCAGTTGCAGGTCCACTATTACAACAGAGATTTGGGTGGTGGTGGTGGTGGTGGTGTTGGTGTTGGTGGCGGTGGTGGTGTTGGTGGTGGCGGTGGGGGTGGTGGTGGCGGTGGCGGTGGTGTTGGTGGCGGTGGTGTTGGTGGTGGTGGTGGTGGTGGTGGTGGTGGGGGTGGTGTTGGTGGTGGTGGCGGTGGTGGTGTGCTGATGCCTGGTAAGCATGAGTCCTGTAATGGTGCACCCTCGGAAGGAATCAGCATCTGGCAGGTCCACTGACGGCTGCTGTACACCTGAAGGCCCTGGCGGAGAGAAAAGATATGAATTAGTAATGGCAAGGTAAGAATGTTGCAACTTAGCATGATGAAAATGATTGTATTTCACCCGCTGCTGAAATCAAGTCAACATGACTGAGTGTTGTATGACATGTGGGTCGCTGATATTTAATTCTGTCACCAGGTAGCTGGGAGGTCCCAATCTCTCCATCTCCGATGGCCAGGGGCGCCAAGACGCCACTGATCTCTAACGCTTTCTCCTCTGCAGTTGCCAACTGGGAAATAATGTAGAGGACCACCTCCAGTTCTCTCCCTCTCTTGAGTGTTCTGTGCTTTCTTCTCCTGGAACGGGGGAAAGAACAGAACTATGCGTGACTGTAATGGCATGTGTTCACCCGATGGATGCAGTGCATTTAGTGAGGGTGACTATCCGGAAGAGGCATCAAATTGCATAAGGATCAGGGTGAGTGGCAGTGGTGAATGGAAAAATGGGGATGTGAGGAAGTGCATAGAAAGAGAACGATGGGTGCACTTGCAAAGTAAGTGGGTGTGAGGAGTGATGTGATGCAGAGAAGGGGGGTGATGCACACAACAGGATGTAGGTGAAAGTGCAACTGTACTCACCTTTCCTGACCTGGTTAGGTCATTAAAACGCTTCTTGCACTGAATCCAGGAGTGTGGCACTACGATCCTGCTGCTCGCCTCTTGGGCCACATCCAGCCACGCCACCTTTGTGGCAGCAGCAGGTTTCTTCCTCCCATTGCTGGGGAAGGATATCTCTCTCTGACTCTTCACTGCACCCAGCGGTCCATCAAGCGATGCATCGTTAAATCGAGGCGCAGCCCTTAACTGTCCAGAATCCATGATGAGACTTCATCCTCCTTTGGTTCAAACTCCTAACTCCTCCAAATTCCATCCTTGGATTGGCTCTTTAAATACTCCAGTTGAAACTGCGTCACGCAGGTCCGCACCACGCCCGCTGCCGTGCAATAAAAGCCACAGACCGACGCATTGAAAGTTGTTCCAGGTTTCCCACGTGATATCACACCCAACCCCCCCTCGCCCCCCTGGTACGGAAGCTCTTTGGAGTTATTATTGGTGCCTATGCCTCTGTTTATGAAACCAAGCATCCCGCATGCCTTTTCAACAGCCTCCTCAACTTGTCCTGCCACCTTCAAAGACTTGTGTACATACAGCCCCGGGTCTCTCTGTTCCTGAACCTCCTTTAACATTGTACCCTTTAGTTTATATTGCTTCTCCTCATTATTCCTACCAGAATGTATCACTTCACACTTCTCTTTGTTAAATTTCACCTGCCATGTGTCTGCCATTTCACCAGCCTGTCTATGTCCACCTGAAGTCTCTTACAGTTTTCCTCACTGTTTAGTAAATTTCCAAGTTTCGTGTCATTTGAAAAGAAATTATGCCCTGTATACCCAAGTCCAGGTCATTAATATATATCAGAAGGAGCAGTAGTCCTAATACCGACCCCTGGGGAACACCACTGTACACTTCCCACCAGTCTGAAAAACAACCGTTCACCACTACTCTCTGCTTTCTGTCCCTTAGCCAATTTCGTGTCCATGCTGTCATTGCCCCTTTAATTCCATGGGCTTCAATTTTGCTAACAAGTCTATTATGTGGCACTTATCAAATGCCTTTTTAAGTCCATGCACACAACATCAAATGCACTACCCTCATCAACCTTAATTTGGCCCAGATCAATGTCTCTAAAAGATTCCCCACCACTGGCATTGGGCTGACTGGCCTGTAGGTGCCGGATTTATCCCTCTCCCCTTTTTTGAACAGGCGTGTAACATTTACAATCCTCCAGTCCTCTGGCACTATTCCTATATCGAGGGAGGATTGGCAGATTGTGGCCAGAGCCTCCACAATTTCTTCACTCAGCAACATAGGATGCATCCCATCCGGACCGGGTAACTTATCCACTATGACCGGTGCCAACCTTTTAAATACCTCTCTATCTATTTATATCCCATCCAATTTCTCTACTACCTCCTCCTTTACTGTGACATTGGCAGCATCCTCTTCTTCAGTGAAGACATATGCAAACTATGTATTTAGTACCTCAGCCATACCCTCTGCCTCCAAAAGAAGATCTCGTTTTTGGTCCCTAATTGGCTGTACCGTACCCTTCCTTTGATTACCCTTTTACTATCGATAAGATTATAAAAGACTTTTGGGTTCCCTTTTATGTTACCAGTTAATCTATTCTCAGATATTCTCTTTGCCCTCTTATTTCGTTTTTCAGTTCTCCCCTGTACTTTTTGTATTCAGCTTGGTTCTCTACTGAATTATGAACCCAACATTTATCATAAGCCTCCTTTTTCTGTTTCACAATAGCCTGGATTTTGTGGTAAGAATAACAGTGAGGCTATTAAGGAGTAAATCGAACAGCAACTCCCGGCGTCCCCACGTGCGCAGTTAAACATAGAAATCAGGAAGTTGCTGTCCAAGTTGCCCTGCTCCTCCAGAAATTTCGCTATACTGGTACCTCACCAAGAGACTTGGCATTCACATACATGGAAGGGCATGAATTTGTGGTACTTACCCACTAGATACCCACTGAACACACCAGAAAAAGTTAGGCGTTGTTCATTTAAGTGTAAGTGAATTTTTAACGGCGTGATAAGTCTTAATTACTGCCAAACAACCTCTCTAGCACTGAAAATTTACTTTTAGTGTGGGGTCTCATTCCTTCAGATTTTAATTATTGTTGGAGATTTAAAAAAATTAAAATAATTTTTTTTCAACATTTTCTTTCTGTCTCTTTTATCTCTCTCGTAATCCCATCTTTCTTTCCCTCTTTATTTTGCTTTCTGTACATGATTTTACATTAAATTAAATATTTGACCTTACACTTCCTGGTTTAGACTCTATGGGGGGAATTTTAACATAGGTGAGTGGGTGGGAGCAGGTGCGGGTGGAGGATTAAATAGGGAAAAATTGGAAGCGTGTCAGGAAGCCAGCTCCAACCTGCCGACTTCCGGCGTTTACACTGACGGAACAAGGGGCAGGCAGCCAACCCGCTGTCAGGAGGCGGGTTGGCACTTTAAATATACTAAGTAGGCTGGAAGCCTCGGATTTAACCTGCTTTGCAGGTTTTCCTACGGCCGGCCGGGTTTCCTGGGCTCAGGCAGCTGCAGCGAGGCGAGGACAGCCTCGGGGAGCACTTCTTATGGGCCAGGGAGGAGCAAGAGTGCTTCCTCGTAGTCCCCCAAGCTCCCCCACCATCAGACAACCACCCTATATAACCCCTCACCTCCGGGGTCGGGGATAGGACATCCTCCGCCTGGGGTCGGGGATAGGACGCACCCCCCCCGCCCGGGATCGGACCCCACCCCCAGGGCCGGCGATCAGACCAACCTGGTCCTGTGACCTCTTCTCCAGCATTCTCCGTCCAACTGGAAACCAAGCCTGTCAATCAGGATGACTTCCGGGCAGGGAACCTGTCAGTGATGTCAGATGCATGCTGTGGAGTTAAAACTTGTTCCGTCAGTGTCGGCAGGTTGGAGCTGGCTTCCTGACACGCTTCCAATTTTTCCCTATTTAATCCCCCATAGGGGTATCAAAATCCGGCCCAGTATCTTTGATCAATACTGCCACCCTCCATCTCCTTTTTATCCTCTCTATCTTTCCTGAATATATTGTAGCCAGGAATGTTAAGTGCCCATTCCTGCCCTTGTTTGAGCCAGGTCTCCATTATTGCCACTGTATCATAATCCCATGTGGCTACTTGTGCCTGCAGCTCACCAACCTTATTTGTCACACTCCGTGCATTTACGCACACGCGCTCCAAACCTGTTTTAGTCCCCTGTCAGTTCCGTCCTATTTCTGGACTACTCTTTATTCTAATGCTGTTTGTCGCTCTTGTATCTGTCTCTGCTCTGCACTGGAGATTTAAACAGTCAAACATGCAGTTAAATGCTCTATTCATTTTTTTTTCTCCCGCTTTTTGCAGTTTATTTTAACAAAACATTAACAGTTCAGTTTCTATTAACATTGACTCTCTGCAGACCTTTGAAGGATGTGCTGGGAACAGAGGTTAGCAAAGTGTAGAGTTTGTGAGGAGAGTCTTCATCCTCATCGTGTTTTTCTGGATAACTGCACGTGTATGGGACACTGCTTACACCTTTAGCCCAAACAGCCTTGTTCAGCTAAGTATCAACGCAGACATCAGGAGTACCCATCCCCCTCACTATAACTTGGCAGATCTCCTCAATGGCACAAGGAGCATGTCTCTCAAAACCCATGCCATGGATACGCTTATGCACATTTGCAGTATATTCCCACGTAACCACCTCGTTGAATGAAGAACGGCCCTTCTATTTCTCTCCACCCTTTTTAACAGGAGACATTCTATGGGGAAAATGCCACCCATAAATTGTTAATCAGTATATAATCCCATCAATCAGACCACGGCAAAAGCCAGTTTTAGTTTACTTATGTAGTGATTTCATGTTTTCAAATACTTTGAAACAAGTAACGTTTATTACTATATTCAGCTGGTAAAAAACTAGAAAAGACGTCAGAGCTCACAAAATGTCCTCTTAATCGCTCAGCCATTTTAACCAACTACTGTACCAGCAGCTGGCTTATCATGAAGACTTGCATTTCTATAGCACCTTACATGACCTCAGAATGTCCCAAAGCACTTTACAGCCAATGAAATACTTTTGAAGTGTAATCATTGTTGCAATGTAGGAAATGCAGCAGCCAATTTGCGCACAGCAAGATTCCACAAACAGCAATTTATTTTTTTAGTGATGTTGGATGAGTGATAAATATTGGTCAGGACCTCCCCCCCACCCCATCTCTTTTTCAAAATAGAGACATGAGATTTTTTTACATCCACCTGAGAGGGCAGACGGAGGCCTCAGTTTAACATTTCGAACGAAAGACGGCACCTCCAACAGTGCAGCACTCCCTCAGTACCGCCCCTCCGACAGTGCAGCACTCCCTCAGTACTGCCCCTCCGACAGTGCAGCACTCCCTCAGTACCGCCCCTCCGACAGTGCAGCACTCCCTCAGTACTGCCCCTCCGACAGTGCAGCGCTCCCTCAGTACTGCCCCTCCGACAGTGCAGCACTCCCTCAGTACTACACTGGAGTGTCAGCCTGGATTTTGGGCTCAAGTCTCTGGAGTGGGACTTGAACCCACAACCTTCTGACTCAGGCGAGAGTGCTACCACCTGAGCCATTGCTGAGATCTGTGCAGGGCAATGGAGGGCAGAAGAGCTGGTACCTGCCCATGGCTGTGTTCCTCTAACTTCAAGGCACTTTCCAGCCGGCACAGAGTGGATACTTGCATCCTATTGGTCTGTGTTGGACGTGAACTCAATGGTGAAAGGACGGTGTGATTGCACCACCCAAGTCCCCTGCATGAGTTACATATTGTTATCCAACAGGGAGTGTAAGGATTAGAGCAGGTTGAAAGGGGAGCCCAGAATAAGCTCAGTATTAATTGACCTTGTTGACGGTTCTTCTTCAAACAGGTTGCTGATTGTCGTAGGTCAGATTCAATGGCCCCGATATTCACGGGGAGGCGAGGAGGGTGTGGAGGAGGCCGAAAACGGCTGAAGAACTCGGCAAGGGTGGGGACGCGGAGGTCCTGCCGAACCTAACGTAAAAAAGGTGGCGGGCGCGTGCGCGGCATGTTGGGGACGCGTTCCCCATAATTAAGTCTTTAACCCACCCCTCTCCGGCCTGTCGTGGAGGAGTTAATATCGAGGCCAATCAGTCTCAGACAGCCAGTTTAGCTGTCACAGTGCTTGTAAATTTAGCTTGTTGACACCGTGTAAGATGTTATTTCCTCCAGTGTGTGATGTGATTTGTACGTATCCAGTTGAGCTCATGCCTCAGAACGCCAAACCGAGAACAGTCAGCAGCGTGTTTCGTCTTTGTGACTCATGTTGCTTTCAATGTGTTGCAGAGGCTTTATTTAGCTGCTAGCTTGTTACATCCGTCCCACGCTGTAAATAGCTCTGTAAACACGCTGCCCCCTCATAGTTTTATGGCAGTTGTGGATCGTGCATCTATTCATCACCCTAGTATGTCAGTGATGAAAAGAGAATGTTTGGACCCGTTAGACTTGTACCTACTTTTTTGTAACCACAGTTAAAATGGATTTTGGTCTCAATTTTGAAATGGGAGATTGTCTTCATAGAATCACACAGCACAGAAGGAGGCCATTCGGCCCATTGTGTCTGTGCCGGCTCTTTGAAAGAGCTCTCCAATTAGTCCCACTCCCCTGCTCTTTCCCTATACCCCTGTAAATTTTTCCTTTTCAAGTATTTATCAAATTCCTTTTTGAAAGTGATGATTGAATCTGCTTCACCACCTTTTCAGGCAGTGCATTCCAGATCACAACAACCTGCTGCGTTTAAAAAAAAATGTTTTCCTCATCTCCAGTGCCCCTCACCCTGGGATGGGTCATTTTTAACATACACATGTTGGGTCCTGATGATGTCATCGTAACCCAGCTGCAATGTTTACTAGGTAAAAGACTTGGAAACGGTGGTTTGATGTTCGGTAGTGGGGTCATGGTCCAGGGGGAGGTAGGAGGAGGTGTCCTTCCAGGTGTTCCTCCGCTCCACTCCCACTCTGACCTCTCCGTCCTCGGCCTCTTACACTGTTACAATGAAGCTCAATGTAAGCTCCAGGAACAGCACCTCATCTTTCGATTAGGCACTTTACAACCTTCTGTACTCAACATAGAGTTCAACAATTTCAGACCATAACCTCTGCCCCTATCTTTTTTTTCTATTTTTTTTTCTCTCTCTCACATGGCAGCTGTCTTTCATTCTGCCATCGCCATTTACACTTCATCTAGACCCATCTTTTGTTTCTTAACTTGTCCCATTACCATCTCCTTTTGTCTTGCACCATCATCCTTTTTGTCTCTTAATCTCTCCTGCCTTCCATCCTATCACAGACCTTCCCTTTTGTTCTTTCCTCCCCTCCCCCTTTCCCAGCCCCTACACTTGCTTAAAAATCTGTTCCATCTCCAACTTTTTCCAGTTCTGACGAAGGGTCATCGACCTGAAACGTTAACTCTGTTTCTCTCTCCACAGATGCTGCCTGACCTGCTGAGTATTTCCAGCATTTTCTGTTTTTATTTGCAATTTTTACTAGATGGCCTCACCGAGAAATGTTTCCTGCCAGGCCAACCGAGGCGAGAGTGGATTGGGGTCAGAAAAAGACCCAAAAGGTAACTTTAATTTTTTTTTATTTCCTTGTGGGGCCAGGAGCCGTCTGATGTGGCTTCCAGATGGGTTTGCAAATGGCCGATGGTAACTGCTGTGGAGTCAGGGGAAGCACTTCTGCTTTGCAGGAACACTTTTTTTTATTTGAAAAAAATAATTAACTTATCTTTCATTGGCAGCCACGAGAGCATTTGAAAAATCCTGACTGATTTCTGGGTGCGGTCCTTTAACAGGTGTTCAGCCCATAATTTACATATTTAAGGGACCTAAGACCTGTTTTAGGCGTCCGCCTGAAAAAAAAATGAATTTAGCAATGGGGCCATCGCCTGTGCAGATTGGGTGCAGGCTGTCCCACTGCTAAATTGGTATTCGTTGTGCCCCGTTTAACACCCAAAAAATAGGTGTAATGCATACCAGTTTCTCCCCCAATGTATCGGATTGCTCCAGTCAAAGCGGAGTTATCAGACAAAGTTCATGGGCAGTCAGAGGCTGTGTCACCAGGTCATTCAGGTAACTCATTTCAGCTTTTATACCGTTAAGTCATCTACAGTGCTGGCTTAAACGATGGAATTATCAATGGATCATTATTCCGTTATTCGCATTCCTTTGGCACTTGGGGGGTGGCCCCTGACCTTCAACGGCACCATCATCATCAAGTCCCCCACCATCTTGGAGGTCACCATTGACTAGAAGCTTAACAACACCGTGACTACAAGAGCAGGGTAGAGGCTGGGTCCTCTGTGACAGGTACTTCACCTCCTGACCCATCCTAATAGAGACTGTAGAGGAAGGATAGGTAACAGATGCCGAAACCTGGCGGAGAATGTCCATTAAGACTGACTAGATTCACACTGGAAAGTCAAATGCCTAATCCCTCCATGACACCTGGCTGCCTGCAGAGGGCACTGTGGGAAGAGCAACAAAATCAGAACATGCTGGGAAACTGAGCAGGTCCGGCAGAGAACAAAGGGAAAGGTGTGGACCCGTCATCAGAACTGGAGGTTATTAAAGGAGCAGAACAAAGGGAGGGGGAGGGGGAGGGGGAGGGGGAGGGGAAAACACACATCTGCACACTTGAGAGAAGGAATAGAATAAACTATAAAGTGCTTGAGTGAAAAACAGGAGATGGTTGGGAATGGCCGATGATATTAGCTGGTGCCCATAGCTGCACCTTTTATCTGCAGGAAGTGAGTGGAGTTAAGGGAGAAGTTACTTCTGGTGAGAACAAGTTCTGCCAAGGAGAGGAGGGTGGTGGCGGCGGATGGGAACTGGTTGGACCGCTGTATGAGGAAGCATAGCAGATGATTGGGCAAAAAAACCAGAATTAATTACATAGAATTTACAGCACAGAAACAGGCCATTCAGCCCAACTGGTCCATGCCAGTGTTTATGCTCCACAGGAGACTCCTCCCACCTTACATCAGCTCACCCTATCACTATATCCTTCTATTCCTATCTCTCTCATGTACTTATCTAGCTTCCCCTTAAATGCATCTATCCTTTTCACCTCAAATACTCCATGTAGTAGCGAGTTCCACATTCTAACCATTCTCGAAGTAAAGAAGTTTCTCCTGAATTCCTTTTTGGATTTATTAGTGACTTTATTTATGGTCCCTAGTTTTGGACTCCCCCAATTCATTAAAGTGGCAGAGCATTAGAAGAGTCACGAACGTCGGTAGGGACGAATTTGTTGGTGGGACAGGTGCAGGCTGCAACGATTGGCCTACCAGGACAGTTCCGTTTCTGTATCTTGGGGAGGAAGTAGAAGCAGTCTGTCTGGAGTTGATGAACTATGAGGTTTGGTGCCATGTGGGAAAAATATCTCGAATATAAGATCAGTAACAACAACTTGCATTTATATAGCACCTTTAATGTAGGAAATCATCCCAAGGCGCTTCACAGGAGCGGATTAGCTGAAAATTGACATCAAGCCAAAGAAAGAAAGAAAGAACTTGAATTTATATAGTGCTTTTCATGATCTCAGGACGTCCCAAAGCGCTTTACAGCCAATTAAGTACTTTTGAAGTATAGTCACTGTTGTAGCGTAGGAAACGCGGACCCAATTTGCACACAGCAAGGTCCCACAAACAGTAATGTGATAATGACCAGATAATCTCTATTAGTGATGTTGGTTGAGGGATAATATTGGCCCAGGACACCGGGTAGATCTCCCCGTTCTTCTTCAAAATAGTGCCATGGGATCTTTTACATCCACCTGAGAGGGCAGACAGGGCCTTGGTTTAACATCTCATCTGAAAGCCAGCACCTCCAACAGTGCAGTGCTCCCTCAGTACTGCACTGGAGTGCTAGCCTGGATTATGGGCTCAAGTCTCTGGAGTGGGACTTGACTCCACGACCTGATTCAGAGGTGAGAGTGCTCCCACTGAGCTATGGCTGATACCTGAAATAGAGGGATTAGGAGGGCTGAGTTTGATCAAAGAGGTAGGTTTTAAAGTGCGTCTTAAAGGAGGAGGGAAAGCTGGAGAGGCGGAGAGGTTTAGGGAGGGAATTCCGAAGCTTGGAGCCTAAAATGCGAAAAGCACAGCCACCAATGGTGGGGTGAAGGGAGTGAGGAATGCATAAGAGGCCAGAGTTGGAGGAATGCACAATTCTTGGAGAGTTGTAGGGCTGGAGGAGATTACAGAGATGGGGAGGAGCGAGGCCATGGAGGGATTTGAACACAAGGATTTTAAATTTGAGGTACTGGTGGACAGGGAGCTAATGTCGGTCAGTGAGCACAGGGGTGATGGTGAGCGGGACTTAGGATAGGGGCAGCAGAGTTTTGGATGAGCTGAAGTTTATGGAGGGTGGAAATTTTGAAGCCCAGCCTGGTTCCAGAACACTACAATAGTCGTGTCTGGAGGTATCAAAAGCATGGCTGACGGTTTCATCAGCAGATGGGCTGAGGCAAGGTGAAGAAGGGCGATATTACGAGGTGGAAGTAGGTGGTCTTTATGATGGAAAGGCTATTGGGTCAGTAGCTCAGCTTGGTCAAATAGGCTGTTGAAGTTGCGAACCTGGTTCAGTCTCAGAAAGTGGCCAGGGAGAGGGATGGAATTGGTGGTGAAGGAACAGAGTTTGTGCCGCAGACAAAAGACAGTGGCTTCAGTCTTTCCAATATTTAATTGGAGGAAATTGCGGCTCATTCATGACTGGACATTGGACAAGCAGTGTGACAAATCAGAGGTAGTGGATGGGTTGGGAGAGGTGGTGGTGAGGTCCCACCCAGCTGGCTGATGAATGAAAGGTGTTGGAGGAGGATGGTGTGGTCAGTCTTGTCAAAGGCTACAGACAGTTCGAGAAGGATGAGGAGGAATAGTTTGGCACGGTCACAGTCACATAGGATGTAATTTGTGACTTTGATCAGGGCTATTTCAGTGCTGTGGGGGGGGCGGAAACCTGATTGGAGAGGTTCAAACATGGAGTTGTGGGAAAGATGGGCACGGATTTGGTAGGCGACAACATGTTCAAGGACTTTGAAGAGCAAAGGGAGGTTGGAGATGAGACATTGCCAGCGAGGTCAAGGTTGAGTTTTTGGAAATGATGGCTTGGCGTTCAGTAGTGGGGTCATGGTCCAGAGGATGAGTGGTCAGAAAATTGGGTTCATCTTTGCCAAGGTAGCGATCCTTCCACCATATGTTTACGATGGATGTACAATCCCTCTGCACCTTCATCTCTCACCTTCTTTGAACAGTAGCCAAACCAGCTCCCATCCTCCACCTGGCAGAACCTGTTCTCATACAGAACAACTTCCCCTTTAACTGCACTCACTTCCTCCAGATAAAAGGTGTTACTATGAGAACCTACGTGGGTCCTAGCTATGCCTGTCTTTTTATAGGAAATGTTGAACACTCTTTGTTCCACTCCTACTTGGCTCCCCTCCCTGATCTCTCTTTCCTTTACATTGATAACTCTGTTGGTGCTGCTTCCTGCTCTCACCCTGAATTAGTCAATTTCATAATTATGCTTAAAATTTCCACCCATCCCTTACCTTTGCCTGGCCCAGTTGTGATTTCTCTCAATCTCCGGGGACGGGCTTTCCACTGACATTGGTTATAAGTGCATGGACTCCCCAACAATCTGGATTATACTTCTTCCCACCCCGCCTCCATTGCTTTCAACCAGTTTCTCCATCGCATCTGTTCTCACAATGTCACCTTACCCACTTCCAGAGCTCCTGAAATGGCCTCCTGTTTCCTCAGTCAAGGATTCTCCTCCACAGTGGTAGACACGAACTTAGTCCGGGTCTGTCCTATTTCCTGTGCTTCAGCCCTCACCTTTTCCCCCACACCCCACCCCTCACAACAGTGATAGGGTTGCCCTTGTCCTCACTTTCTGCCATACCAGCCTCAGTATTCAACAGATCTGGCACCTCCAACTAATTGATCCCACTACAACTACATCTTCCCCTCCCTGCTCTGCTCTCCGGAGGGACTGTTCCTTCCTTAACACCCTGGCTCATCACCCCTACCACCTGCTCTCCTTCCTCTGGTACCTGCCCATTCACCTCCTCCCATACCATTGTCCAGGACCTCAAACACTCCTTCCATGTGAGTCAGCAGTTTACCTGTACTTCCTCCAACCTGTGTTCACTACTCATGGTGCACTATCCTCTACATCGAGGAGATCAAATGCAGATTAGTTGACCAGTTTGCCAAACACGTCCATCCTATGTGGTCCTGGGCTCCTTGTCACTTGTCACTTCAATTCCCCGTCCCACGCCCACTCTGACCTCTCTGACTTTGACCTTCTCCACTGATCGAATGAAGCTCCACACAAGCTCGAGGAACAGCTCCCTGGCCTTCTATTATGCACTTTGAGGCCCTCCGCCCTTAATATTGACTTAATAACTTCAGTCCTTGGCTGTAGCTCCCACCTTCTGTTTGGGAGGCAGTGTGTGGGATGGGTTGGTGACTGGTGGTGGGGTGTGGACCCTGTGTCAGAACACCGCGCTGACAGGGTGGTCAGCACCCTTCGTGGAGACCAGCGTTTTTCTTCTCCCAGGTTTCTGAGTCACTGAAGCCTGGTCCTCTTTGCCAGTTTTTCATATATCCATTTTTAGCTGCCTTATCCCCACCTCATTCAGCTGTTTCCATATTCTCCGGGTCTCATTAATGTATTTTATTTCTTTGATTTCTCTCATTATACCTTCTATTGTCTCATACTAATATTCTATCATTTAACATTTTCCGCTCAAGCACTTTACATTCTGTTTCTTGTGTGTGTCAACACGGTGGCATAGAGGGGCAACACGGTGGCATAGTGGTTAGCACTGTTGCCTCACAGCGCTAAGGGCCCGGGTTCGAGTCCGGCCTCGGGTGACTGTCTGTGTGGAGTTTGCACATTCTCCCCGTGTCTGCGTGGGTTTCCTCCGGGTGCTCCGGTTTCCTCCCACAGTCCAAAGATGTGCGGGTTAGGTTGATTTGGCTATGATAAATTGACCCTTAGTGTTAGGGGGATTAAATACGTGGGGTTACGGGGATAGGGTGAGATATGTGTCGGTGCAGGCTCGATGGGCCGAAATGGCCTCTATCTGCACTGTGGGGATTCTGTGATTCTGTGTCACTGTGTGCGTGTGTCTGGGTGTGTCTGGGTGTGTGTGCGTGGTGTGTGTGTCTGGGTGTGTGTGCGTGGTGTGTGTGTCTGGGTGTATGTGCGTGGTGTGTGTGTCGTGGTGTGCGTGTGTGTGGCTGTGCGTGTGGTGGTGTGGTGTGCTGGGTGTGGGTGTGTTGGGTGGGGTGTGTGTGTCTGGGTGTGTGCATGCACATGTGTTTTCCACCTCCCCTCTGCTTTGTTCCTTTTTAAATGCTGTTCATTGTAATTTCTAACAGTTCTGACTAAGGGTCTACACCTGAAAAGTTAGCTCCTCTGTTCTCTTCACAGATGCTGCTATACTTGCTGAGAGTCTCCAGCATTCTCTGCTTTTGTTGCAGATATCCAGTATCCATCCAGTATTTTGCTTTTTGTTTATACTGTTAGAAGACATTGTGCTTCACTTAGAGGGCTGGTCCCTCAATAACAGAGGGTGCATCATTAGTATGTCTGTCCCCACTTCCTCCATTCTTCCTTCCTTTTAAAGGGAGACCTTCTTTTCCCTTGTTGGCATCACCTCTGAGTGTTTTGTGATTGGGTGTCTAACCACAAATGGATGGTGGTTTACAGGTTGGTGTTGACGCTAACTGAGATGATGCAGGGTTGGCACTATTTCTCAGATAAGACACTTGGCACCAATCTAGGACACATTGAGGGGAATTGCGCAGTGAGTGTTACAGACGATTTCCAAGGACATTCCATGTCTGACGTTTCCCTTTATGGGACAGATAAAAAGACAGCCTGACAAACCTCCCTGCTCATCTTTACCAGGCCAAGAATTGGGCACATTTGGGGCACTTCTTACTGAGGTTTATGCTCAGAGCTCTTAGCTCAGAGTTTTCCTTTGCCTCCATGCTGTCAACCTTCACAAGAGGTGTAGTATGTACATGTACCTTTTAACTTAACATTGGGTGGATGTGCACATCATTACCCAATATTGGGTGGTTGTAGACAGCATTAGCCAGTATTAGGCAATCAATTATGAACTCTGATTATGAACCAGTGCATTGTTTGTCAGTCCAGTGCCACAAAGAAATGCTCTTGCCATTGTACACATAATAAACTCTACTTTATAATAGAATTATTAACCGACATAAAACATGGTTTTAGGGAAGGGTAGAAATTGCGGAGATGCTGGCCACAATCTTCCAATCCTCCTTAGATACAGGGGTGGTGCCAAAGGACTGGAGGATTGCAAATGTTACACCCTTGTTCAGAAAAGGGTGGAAGCATAAACCTGGTAATTACAGGCCAGTCAGTTCAACGTCGGTGGTTGGGAAGCTTTTAGAAACAATAATCCGGGAGAAGATTAACAGCCACTTAGACAAACATGGACTAATAAAGGAGAGCCAGCACGGATTTGTTAAAGGCAAATCATGTTTGACTAACTTGATTGAGTTTTTTGAGGAGGTAACAGAGAGGGTGGACGAGGGCAGTGCAGTTAATGTTGTATATATGGACTTTCAAAAGGCGTTCGATTAAGTACCACATACTAGGCTTGTTTGTAAAATTGAAGCCCATGGGATAAAAGGGGCAGTAGCAGCACGGATACAAAATTGTCTGAGGGATATAAAGCAGAGAGTTGTGGTGAATGGCTGTTTTTCAGACTGGAGGGAGGTATCCAGTGGTGTTCCCCAAGGTTCAGGACTAGGACCACTGCTGGTTTTGATATACATTAATAACTTGAACTTTGGTGTACAGGGCACAATTTCAAAATTTGCAGATGACACGTAACTTGGAAGTATAGTAAGCCGTGAGGAAGAGAGTAATAGACTTCGAGAAGACATAGACAGGCTGGTGGAATGGGCGGACACATGGCAGATAACATTTAATGCAGAGAAGTGTGAGGTGATATGTTTTGGTAGGAAGAATGAGGAGAGACCATACACACTAAATGGCACAATTCTAAAGGGGGTGCAAGAACAGAGTGACCTGGGGGTGCTTGTACACAAATCTTAGAAGGTGGCAGGACAGGTTAACAAAGCAGTTAAAAAAGCTTATGGGTTCCTGGGCTTTATAAATAGAAATGAGAAGTCGCACAACACCAGGTTATAGTCCAACAGATTTATTTAATTTTACAAGCTTTCGGAGCTTTTCGCTCCTTCCTCAGGTAGGTTAGCAGTGAGAGAATCTCCCAGAATTCACAATTTAAACACAGACAAAATCTATTCAAATCTTTCCCTACATCAAAGACACACTAAGAGCACAGCCAAGACAATGAGATGTGTCCCAGGGGGTCCAACGTGTCAAACCACCTGCTGGCTGCATATCCTGTCAATTTGTGTTGGTTCTTGTGTTAGTCTTTTTTAAAAAAAAAACAACAAACACCTGGGAAGACCGGCCATGATGTCAAGTCACGTTCTGTATCGTGACATGAACCCGATATCGCGATTGAGGCCATCCTCATGAGTGCGGAACTTGGCTATCAGTTTCTGCTCTATGATTTTGCGCTGTCGTGTATCCCGAAGGCCAGCCTTGGAGAACGCTTACCCGCAGATCCGAGGCTGAATGCCCCTGGCTGCTGAAACGACAGCGCAAAATCATAGAGCAGAAACTGATAGCCAAGTTCCGCACTCATGAGGATGGCCTCAATCGCGATATCGGGTTCATGTCACGATACAGAACGTGACTTGACATCATGGCCGGTCTTCCCAGGTGTTTGTTGTTTTTTTTTTTTAAAAAGACTAACACAAGAACCAACACAAATTGACAGGATATGCAGCCAGCAGGTGGTTTGACACGTTGGACCCCCTGGGACACATCTCATTGTCTTGGCTGTGCTCTTAGTGTGTCTTTGATGTAGGGAAAGATTTGAATAGATTTTGTCTGTGTTTAAATTGTGAATTCTGGGAGATTCTCTCACTGCTAACCTACCTGAGGAAGGAGCGAAAAGCTCCGAAAGCTTGTAAAATTAAATAAATCTGTTGGACTATAACCTGGTGTTGTGCGACTTCTCATTTTTGTCCACCCCAGTCCAACGCCGGCATCTCCACTTTATAAATAGAGGCAGAGAGAACAAAAGCCAGGAAGTTGTGCTGAACCTGTATAAAACACTAGTTCAGCCCCAGCTGGATATTGTGTCCAATTCTGGGCACAACACTTTAGGAAGGACGTGAAGGCTTTGGAGAGGGTACAGAAGAGATTTACTGCCAGGAGGCGGGCATCAATATAAATATGGAAGCTTTTTTAACCTCCATTTTGTTTTTAACTCTCTCTAATCCGCTGGCCTTGATCTTCCTTCCCCTCCCCCTCCCCCACGTCCTCCCCGATCTTCACTTCCGCCACCCACCCCCCCCAATCCTCCGAAGACCGGCACCGGCCCCCACCCGATCTCTCCCTCCCTCCTCTGTGTGACCTCGTGCCGCAGGCCTACCCGCCCGCAGCCAACCAGCCTCTCCAGCTGCGGCCGAGAAACAGAGGTTCCAGATGCAAATCAGGCCCTGCCGTTAAATTCGGCAGGGCCTGCAGGAAACCCGGCATCGGATCTCCCCCGCCACAACCCCACTTCCCAATGAAAATCCAGCCCACTTTTTCCCTTCTTTGAATAGTGCCATGGGATCTTTTACATCCACCTGAGAGGACAGATGGGGCCTCAGCTTAATGTCTCGTCCGAAAGACGGCACCTCTGACAGTGCAGCACTCCCTCAGTACTGCACTGGAGTGTCAGCCTAGATTTTGTGTTCAAGTCTCTGGAGTGGGACTTGAACCCAGAGGCGAGAGAGCTACCACGAGCCACGGCTGACACTGGGATCCAAATAAGAGTCAGCTCATGAGAGACAAGAATGTCTGGCACCAATTCAAAGCCTAGTTTTGAGGTCGAGAAAAGACCAACAGGTACACGAAATGCAGTCAGCTCGAAGAAGTGTTGTCTAATGACTCATTTTAGTCGCTTCACTAACTTAATACTTAAAATTGAAGTTTTTTCCAGCTGCCTGCTTTTTCTTTTGCACACTTCTTGTTTTTCCTTGTTCTGCTCTCATTAAAAAAAAGACTTGCATTTATATGGCGCCTTTCACGACCTCAGGACTTCCCAAAGCGCTTTACAACCAGTGAAGTACTTTTTGAAGTGTGGTCACTGTTGTAATGTAGGAAACACGGCAGCCAGTTTGCGCACAGCAAGCTCCCACAAACAGCAATGTGATAATGACCAGATCATCTGTTTTGGTGATATTGGTTGAGGGATAAATATTGGCCCAGGACACTGGGGAGAACTCCCCTACTCTTCGCCAAGGACTTGGGGAAATTTTTTTTTAAAACTGAAGGGAAAGAGCCTCATTTCTATGGTACAGCCTGACATTTAAAAAAAAATGAAAAATGTAATTTATTAAAAGAAGCTTCCCTTCTCAGGATTAGTCACTGTCACTCACTGGTCATGTGACAATAATGTATTTTCATTGAATTCAATGGTGTTACCAGTTATAGATTGAAGCAGACACATTCTTTACATTTCAGCATAAAGTGATTCTGAGTCGTGTTGTTCAGATGAAAGGAATGGGCTGTACCCGCCATGCCTGAGCTCTGTGCCCGCCTCGCCTGAGCTCTGTGCCCGCCATGCCTGAGCTCTGTGCCCGCCTCGCCTGAGCTCTGTGCCCGCCATGCCTGAGCTCTGTGCCCGCCTCGCCTGAGCTCTGTACCCGCCATGCCTGAGCTCTGTGCCCGCCTCGCCTGAGCTCTGTGCCCGCCTCGCCTGAGCTCTGTGCCCGCCTCGCCTGAGCTCTGTGCCCGCCTCAGACTGCTCTCACTGTCCTTGTGTCTGAATCGAGCCTGGATGTATTTGGTTTCACTCTCCCTCTCCCTCTCTCTCTCTCTCTCTCTCTGCACCTGGCTATCCTGTGCAGTGGGAAATTGGGAAGACTCCCCGCCCGCTGAATGCCCCTGTCCCTCCGGCGATCACTGTCTCCTGAAGAAATACTTGGCTTGGGTCACGACTATGCTCAACCTGGACATGGCAAAGTGGGGGGGAGGGAGGGGAGGCGACCCGACTCAGTTATGGTTCACCTGGCACCAGAGACTGCCATGGAAACCGGACCGGGTCCTAGGACACCATGGGCCATTTCCATAGCAACACCTGGCCCAAGCTGGGTCCCTGAAGGAGGCTCTATTTCATCGGCCCTCTCAGTCGCAGTCTCCTTTCATCTCGCATCTCCACCCACTTCAGATGATCTCATTTAGTTTATTTTTACTTTATCTTTGGTATACCAATGTTTCGTTTTGTGCTGATCAAAGTGAGAGGCGCCAGTGCCGGGGAATGCAACACTTCCCACTTCTCCTCAGCCTCTCCATCAAGCATGACCAGGTGAGGCATTACTGTCAGAGGTAGAATCGTGAATTAAAAACAGAAAACAATAGAAATACACAACAAGTCAGTCCTCGTCTGTAAGGAGAAAAGGCAGGGTTTGATGTTTTGGGTGTGCACTTCATTAGACTGAAGGCTGAGAAAAGGTAGAGCTCAGGTTAGATGAACATGATAGAAGAACATCTAGAAACCAAAATTATAATAATGAATAGTCAGCTTGGATTTCAAAAGGGAAAGTCGTGCTTGACCAACCTTATTGAATTTTCTGAAGAGGTAACAGAGAGAGTAGACAATAATAATGCAGTAGATGTAATTTATCTGGATTTTCAAAAGGCCTTTGATAAGGTAACCCATAATAGACCGATGAACAAGGTCAGAGAATGTGGAGTCAGGGGACAAGTAGCAGAATGGATTGCTGGCTGGCTTCAGGACAGAAAGCAGAGAGTAGGGGTAAAGGGTAGCTATTCACAGTGGCAGAAGGTGGGTAGTGGGGTTCCACAAGGATCAGTGCTGGGACCACTGCTGCTCACAATTTACATTAACGATTTAGACTTAGGAATCAAAAACACAATTTCTAAATTTGCGGATGACACCAAATTGGGGCGGGGGGGGGATAGTTAATACCGAGGAGGACTGCAACAAGTTACAGGAGGACATTAATAAACTTGCAGAATGGGCATATAATTGGTAAATGAAGTTCAACACAGATAAATGTGAGGTATTACATTTGGGTAGGAAGAATAGGGAGGTCACTTATAACTTGGAGGGTGCGAGTCTAGGTGGGGTAGAGGAACAAAGGAATCTCGGAGTACAAATACACAAATTACTAAAAGTTGCGACACAGATTAGCAAAGCCATAGAAAAAAAGCAAACCAAGCACTAGGGTTTATTTCTAGAGGGATAGAATTAAAATGTAGGGACGTTATGCTAAACCTGTATCGAACCCTGGTTAGACCACACTTATACAGTACTGCATACAGTTCTGGTTGCGATATTATAAAAAGGATATAGAGGCACTGGAGAGGGTGCAGAGAAGATTTACAAGGATGATACCAGAAATGCAAAGGTATACATATCAGGAAATGATGAACAGGTTGGTTCTCTTTTCTCTTGAAAAAGGCTGAGGGATGACCTAATAGAGGTCTTTTAAATTATGAAAGGTTTTGATAGAGTGGATAGAGAGAGAATGTTTCCACTTGTGGGGAAGAGCATAACTAGAGGCCATCAATATAAGATAGTCACCAAGAAATCCAATAGGGAATTCAGAAGAAACTTCTTTACCCAGAGTGGTGAGAATGTGGATCTCGCTACCACAGGGAGTGGTTGAGGTGAACAGTATAGATGTATTTAAGGGCAGGCTAGATAAACATATGAGGGAGAAGGGAATAGAGGGTTATGCTGATAGATTTAGATGAGGAAAGACGGGAGGAGGCTCGAGTGGAGCATAAACACCGACATGGACTGGTTGGGCTGAATGGCCTGTTTCTGTGCCGTATATCCGATGTAATCCGATGTAAAGTTCCCTCTGCTGTGCCCCCAACAAGTTGCCTAAATGCCAACCTCAGTTGCAGTTACTCTGCTCATCAGCTAAGCTGGGTACAGTAGTGTAGAGGCTATGTTACTGGACTAGTTTTCCCCAGAACCTGGGAATTGTCATATACCACCATGCAGTTTGAGAATTTTAATTCAGTTTTAAAAAAGTTGGTACCAGTAAAAGTGAGCACAAAGCTGTCAGATTGTCGTAAAAACCTAAATGGTTCATTAATCATTAAACGTGGTTGACTCTGGTGGCCTAGCAAGCCACTCAGCTGCAAATCCAACAACCAACCACAGGGATAGTGCTCTATTTAGATGGCCATAGCTTTATAATTGGGATCTGCAATAGTCGCTGTTGATTATAAAATAAGACCATATATAGGAACCATTTTGACACTATACAGGTCACTGGTCAGAATGCATTTAGAGTACTGTGCCCAGTTTTGGTCCCCCCACATGGTGGGCCTTGAAAAAGATCCAGAGGAGAGCTACAAGAAAGATTCCTAGCTTAGAGAATCTCAGCTACTCAGATAGGCTCAAGGCCTTGGTCTATTTGCTTTAGTGAGAAGTCGCACAACACCAGGTTATAGTCCAACAGCTTTATTTGAAATCACAAGCTTTCGGAGCGCTGCTCCTTCGTCAGGTGAAGGGGCAGCAGCTCCGAAAGCTTGTGATTTCAAATAAAGCTGTTGGACTATAACCTGGTGTTGTGCGACTTCTCACTTTTGTCCACCCTAGTCCATCTCCGCATCATATTTGCTTTAGAGCAGCGTAGACTTAGAGGTGACCTGGTGGAGGTATATAAAATAATTAAACGGCTCAATAGTATTGATAGATATTTCCAGTTTGACAGATTGGGGAGGACCAGGTGACATGAGTTTATACTGTGTAAGAGTAGGAATAAACTGGATGTTAGGCGGTTCTTCTTTTCCCAGAGATTAGTGAGCCTGTGGTGTGGTGGGTGCCAACTCTCTGCCTGCCTTCAAGAGGGAGCTAGACTGGGGCAGTGATCGCATCATTATAGGAGGTAAGTGTCTTTATAGATAATACTTGGTCCATGTGATGATCTGGACTGGTTTTGATTTTCCTGAGGGGGAGATGAGAGGAATTTTTCAGTATTTTTTCCCTTATTGGCCCTGGGTTTTTTCTCTGTTTTACTGCCTGTCCCAGGAGATCACATGGGGGGAGGAGGGGGAAGTGTTCAGTTATGATCCTCTGGCCATCATCAGTATAAGGCAGGCTTTATGGAACAGCTGGTCTTTCCCAGCCTGTCAATGTTGTATGATCGTATAAAAAAAGCAGGAAATGAGAAAAGTTTACGAAACATACGAAAATGACGGAGATGGAAAACCCTGCTGGTGCCTCCAGCCTAGCCCACACAGTTGTGAGGCCTTATGTGTCACAATGCAAACACTCCCACCCCACCCTAAGCCATGTAATGTAATCTCCTGGGAGAGGCAAAAAAAAAATTAAAAACCCAGTCCAATTAGGGGAAAAAAACTTGTTAAATTCCTCTCCAACCCCCTTAGGCAATTGAAACTAGTCCAGGAAATCACATTGGCCCTGATTTACATTGCAGGATACCTACCTCTTGATCTCCGTCTCAGCCAGGAACAGGTCCAGCTCTCGCCTGAAGGTTTAGATGATCTT
Organism: Squalus acanthias; assembly: GCA_030390025.1. Classification (NCBI taxonomy): domain Eukaryota; kingdom Metazoa; phylum Chordata; class Chondrichthyes; order Squaliformes; family Squalidae; genus Squalus; species Squalus acanthias. The sequence continues at coordinate 2,028,424 of JASTWF010000046.1, forward strand.
TTTCATCTTTATTTTTTATTGTATTCTAACTTTTTGTACCTTTTTTCCTTTTATTTGACGATTAAATACTTGTCTGTTTTCTCGAGATCCCGGGGCCTCGAGATAAGACCTGCATTGTTCAGAACTGAAGCTAATGGAGACAATTGTAAAGTGCCCGACATAGAAGGAAAGTTAGACAACATGCGTACTCCATGAATGGTACTGAATTAGCTAAGGTTGTAGATGAAGGAGTCTCAGTGAACTCAATGCTAAACATGTCGAACTGATGCAGAGCAGCAATCAACACGGCCAATAGAATGTTGAACTACACACAGCCAAAACAGGAGAATACAAGTCAGAGGAGGTAATGATCATACCGTACAGGGCCCTGGTCAGACTACACCTTGAATACAGAGTTCAGTTCTACACCCTCCTTGAGTACTTTGTCCAGTTCTGGTCAGACCCTCCTTGAGTACTTTGTCCAGTTCTGGTCAGACCCTTCTTGAATACCGAGTCCAGTTCTGGTCAGACCCTCCTTGAATTAGGAGTCCAGTTCTAGAACCACCTTGAGTTCTGTGTCCAGTTCTAGTCAATGTTACAGAATCCCATGTCAATGCCTGCTGCCTCTTTTTTTTACTACTTGTATGGGTCTCGTCACCGCTAGGAGAGTTTGGTGTATGTCAGGAGGTCCTGGTTCTCCCGCTCCCTGTTTTTTCATGCTCATACTTTATTAGTTCTCTAGATTTTACCTCTTCCCATGAAGAATAAATGCTCTCGCTATCTTGTGGGTAAGTGAGGTTAGCAGTTATAGCACCCAACATGCCTTTCTTTAGCTTTAAACTCTCCTTCAGGCCTATCTTTATCTTTTACTGTGGTATAAGGTGTCTTGGCAACTAGTCTCTTATCAGGGTATGAGCCTTTTCTTGACCTAGGTGTTTATCTTTTCGGCCTTTGTGTTTCCAGACGGTCTTTTGTTCATACATAAAGACAAGATAAGGAGTGTAGAAGAGCATGCCAGGAGCAGCACCAGGCGTACCTAAAAATGAGGTGCCAACCAGGGGAAGCTGCAACACAGGACTACATGCATACTAAAAAGCAGAAGCAACATGCTATAGACAGGGCTAAGCGATCCCACAATCAACGGATCAGACCCACCTTGAGCACTGTGTCCAGTTCTGGTCAGACCCACCTTGAGCCCTGTGTCCAGTTCTGGTCAGACCACACCTTGAGCACTGTGTCCAGTTCTGGTCAGACCCACCTTGAGCACTGTGTCCAGTTCTGGTCAGACCCACCTTGAGCACTGTGTCCAGTTCTGGTCAGACCCACCTTGAGCACTTTGTCCAGTTCTGGTCAGACTGCACCTTGAGCCCTGTGTCCAGTTCTGCTCAGACCCACCTTGAGCCCTGTGTCCAGTTCTGCTCAGACCCACCTTGAGCACTGTGTCCAGTTCTGGTCAGACCCACCTTGAGCACTGTGTCCAGTTCTGGTCAGACTGCACCTTGAGCCCTGTGTCCAGTTCTGCTCAGACCCACCTTGAGCCCTGTGTCCAGTTCTGCTCAGACCCACCTTGAGCACTGTGTCCAGTTCTGGTCAGACCCACCTTGAGCACTGTGTCCAGTTCTGGTCACCAAAACACAAGAGAGAAATTCGAGAGCAGAGAAGCATCAGGGTCAGGGGTCAGAGTTTATAAAGAAAGCCAGGAGAGACCTGAGATTCTCAACCTGGTGAGGAGGAATCCGAGAGGTGATCTTCTAGATATAAGATTACTAAGAGCACAGAAAATGTTAACCTGGAATATTACTTAAAATTAAATTGTGAGAGTAGAACTAGGGGTCAGAGGTTCAAACTAGTAAAAAGTAATATTAGGGCTGATACCAGGGAATTCACGCAAAGAGTGATCCCGGTGTGGAATAAACTTCCAGATTGAGCAGTAGAGGCAAAGACCCTGGAGTGGTTTAAGAAACATTTGAATGCTGCGATGGGGGTGGTTGGGAACTCTCTGGATGGATGAAGAAGATGGGCCGAATGGCCTCCCTCATCTGTAATTATCTCGGGATCTTGAAAACTGGCTGCAAAGACTCATTTTCTAGCAAATTAAGGATCAAAACTGAAGCAGTTGACGTAGTTACATTGTAGACTTGGCATGGGGAACTTTACTTGTGTTTTTAAAGTGTCATGCTGACTGCACTCCAACTGACAGCTTACCGCTTGGTTGCAACAATCAAAACTAATTCTCCCAACACTGCCCAAGCTAAAGATCCCTTAAAAAATAAAATACAGCAAACAGTCATTGAAGTTGGGCAATTTTACAAACAAAAAAAATCAAGCATTATATTAAAGTTCCTAACTGGCAAAATGCAAATATCCAGAACAGGTTTTTATTAGTGAAATTACCCTACAATTTTACTCAGGAAATTACCCTCCAGTTTTACTTAGAAAAATAAACAAACATTCATTCCCCTGGACCTTTAAAATAGAAACTGAAAACAAAGATTAATCATCAATTATTTCAGAATTAATGGAAACTCCAACCATGCAGTCATCATGAGTCTCGAGCAAAATAGTGCTCACATTAACACCCCCATCATAATTTGTACTCCCGCCTCATCACTGACACAGGCACAGACACACTGACATGGTGGTTTAGTGGTTATGTTACTGGACTAGTAATCAAGAGGCCTGGAAAATGATCTGGAGACATGAATTCAAAATCCCACCGTGGCAGCTGGGGAATTTAAAATTCAGTTAATTAAATAAATCTGGAATTTAAAAAAAAACTTAGTATCAGTAATGGTCGCACTACTGATTGTCGTAAAACCCATCTGGTTACTAATGTCCTTTAGGGAAGGAAATCCTTCCAGACCCACAGCAATGTGGTTGACTCTTAACTGCCCTCTGAAATGGCCCAGCAAGCCACTCAGTTGTACCAAACCACTACAAAGAACTATACTAAAAATAAAACTGGACGGACCACCCAGCAACGACCTAGGGACCTTCACCACATGGACTGCAGTGGTTCAGGAAGGTGGCGCACCACCACCTTTTCAAGGGCAATTAGGGATGCCCTTGCCAGCGATGCCCACATCCCATGTACAAATAAAAAAAAAACACTGACACACATAGAGACAACATACTGCAACAACTTGCATTTATATAGCGCCTTTAATGAATTAAAATGTCCCAAGGTGCTTCACAGGAGTGTCAAACAAAATTTGTCACTGAGCCACATAAGGGGATATTAGAACAGATGACCAAAAGCTTGGTCAAAGAGGTAGATTTTAAGGAGAGGAGAGAGAGGTAGAAAGGCGGAGAGTTTTAGGGAGAGAATTCCAGGGTCTAGGCAGCTGAAGGCACAGACGCAAATGATGGAGCAAAGAAAAAAGAAAAGAAAGACTTGTATTTCTATAGCGCCTTACAGCCAATGAAGTACTTTTGAAGTGTAGTCACTGTTATAATGTGGGAAACGCGGCAGCCAATTTGCGCAAAGCAAGCTCCCACAAACAGCAATGTGATAATGACCAGATAATTTGTTTTACTGATGTTGGTTGAGGGATAAATATTGGCCAGGACACCGGGGATAACTCCCCTGCTCTTCTTCGAAATAGTGCCATGGGATCTTTTACATCCACTTGAGAGAGCAGATGGGGCCTCGGTTTAACATCTCATTGATATAGATTGTGAATAGCTGAGGCCCAAGCACTGATCCTTGCGGTACACCACTAGTTACAGCCGCCAACCCGAAAATGACCCGTTTATTCCTACTCTCTGTTTTCTGTCCGTTAACCAATCCTCAATCCATGCTAGTATATTACCCCCAATCCTATGAGCCCTCATTTTATTTAATAACCTCTTGTGTGGCACCTTATCGAATGCCTTCTGAAGGGACATCTTAAAGAAGGAAAGAGGAGTGGAGAGGTGGAGAGATTTAGGTAGGGAATTCCAGAGCTTAGGACCTAGGCAGCTGAAGACACAACCACCAATGGTAAAGAAAGAAAGCATTTCTAATCGGGGATGTTCAAAAGGCCAGAATAGGCGGAGCGCAGAGGTCTAGGTTTATAGGGCTGGAGGAGATTACAGAGATAAGGAGGGGCGAGGCCATGGAGAGATTTGAAAACAAAGATGAGAATTTTAAAATCGAGGCATTGCTTAACTGGGAGGCAATGTAGCTCAGCAAGCACAGGGGACTTGGTGCGAGTTAGCACACAGGCGGTAGAGTTTTGGATGACCGCAAGTTTATGGAGGGTAGAGCTAGGGAGGCCGGCCAGGATTGCATTGCAATAGTCAAGCCTAGAGGTGATAAAGGCATGGGTGAGGGTTTCAGCAACGTACAAGTTGAGGTAATGGTGGAGACGGGAGATATTATGAAGGTGGAAATGGGCGGTCTTAGTGATAGAACGGATATGAGGCAGGAAGCTCAATTCGTGATCAAATACAACACCAAGGTTGCGAGCAGACTTGGTCAGCCTTAGATAGTTGCCGGGGAGAGAGATCGAATCAGTGGAAAGGAAACAGTGTTTGTGGCGTGAACCAAAGATGATGGCTTCGGTCTTCCCAATATTTAATTGGAGGAAACATCTACTCATCCAGTGCTGGATGTCGGACAAGCAGTCTGATAGTATTGAGACAGTGGAGGGTTCGAGAGAGATGGAGGAGAGGTAGAGCTGGGTATCATCAGTGTACATATGAAAACTCATGTTGTGTTGCCGGATGATGTCACTGAGGGGCAGCATGTAGATGAGAAATAGGAGGGGGCCAAGGATAGATCCTTGGGGGACACCAGATGTGACAGCGCGGGATTCAGAAGAGAAGCCATTGTAAGTGATTCTATGGTTACGGCTTGAAAGATAGGATAGTGCTTTATGTGGTCTCGCCAGATCTGGCAATGAATGGTTAAACCAGTAGTCTGCCATAAACATTCAAGTCCACATCCCTTGGACTTGTGACACACGTGCAGAGTCACACATACAGACACACTGACTCACATATAAACACGCACTGACACATGTACAGAGACACACTGATGCATGTACCAAGACACACTGACAAGTAAAAATAAAGACTTGCATTTATACAGCGCCTTTCATAACCTCAGGACGTCCCAAAGCACTTTACAGCCAATGAAGTACTTTTGAAGTGTAGTCACTGTTGTAATGTAGGAAATGCGGATGCCAATTGCGCACAGCAAGCTCCCACAAACAGCAATGTGATAATGACCAGATTATCTATTTTTGTTATGTTGATTGAGGGATAAATATTGGCCAGTACAGAGACACATACAGATACGCATTGACACATGTACAGACATGCACCGACAAGTTCAGGGATATATGTACAGACAAATAATGATACACGTACAGAGGCACACTAACACGTACAAAGACACACAAGTAGAGAGACTCATACAGTTATAAGTACAGAGAGACATACAGATACAGGTACAGAGACACACAGACAAACACTGATACACATACAGACGCACACACTGACTTACACACTTGACACATATGGACACACACACTCACTGACACACACACTGACGCACAATGACACATGCAGATACATGTACTGACGCATACTGTAAGGTTTCCAAAATTTGCAGATCCGCAAAACCTAAGGAAAAAGGACTTTGGAACTATCCCAGAGTGATAAAAATGCATTTGGGCCTAACATAAGGAATTTAAGACCAAAACCAAGTTTTGGCATTTTAAAAAGACATGTCTGGACCTGTAAGGGAGAAAAGGCTGCACAGGAGGCTCAACCTCTGTAATCGCAGTTTTGGGTATTGCAGTTAAATTGCATTGTCTGGGAATCGGGATGACCTCACTCAAGCCCCAGCAAGCATTAACATTTGGACAATAGACCCTGGGAGAAGGCAGCCCCACCCAAAACACAGGCCCCATTAAAACCTATCAATCATGCATAATTCAAATCGCTCAGGAACATTCTATAGAAAAACCCGAGTCCAGCCTAGAAACCCAAAACACGAAACCAATCACCTGTAATCAACCGAAGAGATCGACAGGACGCAAGCCATTTGACACTTAGTAAAGTCGTTACTGTTAACGAGGTCTTACAAGGAACAGAATTTGATTTGGTTTTGACAAGGCCACTTCAATTTAGTATAATTGAAGGCCCATCAAGCAGTTACAAGTTGAAGTTCTCCAGTAAAGCAGCTCAATATTGAAAGGCTGTGTTGAACAGAGTTCAGGACAAGCAGGCAGAAGGCAGTTTCCACAGTTCTGCAAGAAGGCAGTTCCACAGCTCGGAAGAAGACAGTTTAAACAGAGGCAGAGTTACAGCAAGAAGTTAAACAATGAAGGCCAACAACTTCACAAGCAGACCGACACGCAAAAAGAAACCAGAGCGACTGCCTCAGTGACCATCGGACACCTCGCGGCAACAAGGGCCGTACGAAACCTTTTACTCAAAAGACTCTAAACCCTAACTCTCAACTGTCAAGGATTCGTTTGGTGAGCATTATCCCTGGTTCTCCAGAGTCCAACCTAGCTAGTGAAGTGGGATTGGGAGGGGTGAAGTATTCTTCTAATGTTATTTCCCTCGCCTGTACCGCGTGTTCCCCAACCTGTGTTTAAGCATTAAGTGTGTTTTAAGTTTGTTACCTTTTTCTTTTAATAAAGTCAAAATTCTTTCATCAGAACCTGTTGCCTACTGCATCTTTGTTCACAACCCCTAAATAAGTCCAAGGTCTAGAATCAGGGGCGTGGGAGCGATTCGACCCGCTCACTGAGTCAGAGGTGAAGCTGACCCCACACACCACCCCCTACAATACAGACGCATACATTGACATACACACTGATGTGCAAACATACACTGACACGTAGATGCACATACAGACACCTGCAATGAGACACATATTGACATACATATAGAAACATACACTGATCTGTATACTGTCACACACACAGACACAAACACACCTTGACTCAGTTATACATATTGATACTAACAGATGCATAAAATGGTAATGCAAAGACATAGTGATGCACATCTGCTGACAAACAGAATTGATTGTAACACTAAAATATAGACAGACTCGACACATTCTTATCCAGCAAAATACTTAAAGATAGACTTGCACACACTAAGACTGATTCATTGACTTAGACTGATGGACAAATTCTGAATCACATCAAAACACAGATGCTGAATGACGCACAAAAACACCTGATGGTACATTAAAGCCCAGACCTGCCCAGACACACACACACACCTCTGGAGCTACACGAGTACTGTCCTCATCAGGAGTGAGATTTATGACCAGAAAGGGCGAGACAGATTACAAATTCACTTAAGTAAATCATCCATGTTTATTTTAGGAGTGAGAACTGATAGTTCACATCCACAAGTTAACACATAAACTAACACGCCAGCACTGCACTCCCATCTTTCCTGTGTGACGCTTCCTTATAGTAATACTGTCGGATTGGAAGGTGTTACATAAGGTTGAGCAGAAAGGTGTGAAAACACTGTTAGTGTGGTCCTGGGCCATGAGTCCTTGTGTGAATGCCAGGACTGCTGCCTCAGGTTGGACCGTACTATGTGAGATTTTATCACATAATTTCTTTAGCCAGAGAATGGTTAGAACGTGGAACTTGCTACTACAAGGAGTAGTTGAGGCAAATAGCATAGATGCATTTAAGTGGAAGCTAGATAAACACATGAGGAAGAATGGAGTAGAGGGATATGTTGATAGGATGAGATGAAGTAGCGTGGGAGGAGCTTTGTGTGGAGCATAAACATCGGCATAGACCAGTTGGGCTGAATGGCCTGTTTCTGTCCTGGACATTCATTGTGAACTCCAACCGCCCTACCCCCATTCTCCACCACTGGTCACAAGATATGCCAATCTTCTTGGCAATGGTGGCTATAATACCCACAATCCTCTGCACTCCAGAAACAACTCTATCCATCTTGTGGTTATAGTGAGCACGTGTCAGGGCCGCATTGCATCCTGGACGCATTGCAGGCCTGCTGTTTGTTGTGAGTCCAACTGGAGCGAAACGAGAAGACAATGGCCCGATGATTTTTCTCCTGGGTTGTTCACAGCAGTATCCATGAGATTAATCTTTAATTCCGGGAGAGTCCAGAACAATCCTGGAGAAATTGCAACCCTAGTGCATGCTGGACCGTGAATACCACGCTGAAAATGCCTAAGGAATGTGCCAACTCAGCTCTGTGCTTCAGAGAGTTCGAGAGGTCGTAAGGTGTTTTTATTTCTCAAGAGTGTCGACCTCCTGCTCTGTGAAACAAACCAAGGACATTCAGTACATCTGCCTGCTTTAAGGGCAACCATGGGCCAAGGGCCTAAACCAGTCTCTAATGGGTTTACAAGGTGAGAATATAAACATGGGCAGCTGGTACATGGAGGCTGATGTGGCGAGACTGCGATTAACAAAAAGGGTAAATACAAAAGCGTCTATAAGCTGGGCAGGTGCACAGTAAAAATGTAGCAATATAGTACATGGGCTAGCGGTAACTGTGTGCATGCTTGTAGGTGTGTGTACATGTACAGATGTGTACATGCATGTGTGCACAAGAGTGAGTGTGTTTGTGTGTGTATATGTGCATGCAAGTGTGTGCCTGAATGTGTGCACAATTGTGTGCCTGTGTGTGTGTCCACGAGTGTTTGTGTGTGCAGGCGTGTGTGTGTGTATGTGTGTAAGTCCATGTGTGCTCATGCATGTGTCTGTTGTGTCTATGTACACCCACGAGTGTGTCCATGAGTGTGTGTTTGTCCCCACATGCTCGTGCACATGTCTATGTGTATCTGCATGTGCATGCATGAGTGTGTGTCCATGAGTGTGTTTTGTTATCTGTGCGTGTGAGCTATAAAGTGACCTAGGTTACATGGTGCACAGGCTATTTGCTGCTTGCTGTAAACTCAGACAGATCTGGGAGAAACAGGGATTGGTATATTAAATGACTAATAACTGAAGGAGGTGAGTCCAGTTAGTTTCCACTGAGTGTTCTGGGTTAAGTAAAAGAGTAAACAGTATTTATAAAAACACGTTGTTACGTTTAGGTGATACTTGGTATCATCCAGTTGTGACACATCCTATTGCAGAATTAGGTCATGAAAATGAAAATGGTGTTTAATTGGGGAGTGCTCAGATAAGGTTAAGGTAGCTACGACATGACCTTAAGGAGGCAAAATTCTTAAAGGGGAATTGCAAGCAGCAACTGCTAGGCTTCCCCATGGCTTAGCAGGAAATTGCACTGTGGTGATGACGAGTGTGAACCACGATGGACCAGTTTGCTCCCTCACCTGTGCTCAGTTAGGAGATTCCAGCCACAGTGACAGTGGAGGAAACAGAATTTGACTTGGATTCCCGGTTCCGAGGAGAATGAAAATTAGCCAAGATTTCCACCCGGATCAGGGTTCACTGACCCCTGGTGATCCGTGTGGATTTTGGGTGAAGACAGAATGAAGCTCACCTGTGATACCCACACAGTCGAGTAGCCGGCTAACACACACTGCCAAGGTTCGCACGTGAAGGGGGGCCAGTTGGAGGAGGTGCTGAAGGGTTGCTGACCAATCTCGGAGTCACACAGTCTGTCCGTCTCTGGGTCACACACTCTGTATCACACCCTGAAATAATATCAGAAAGTGCTGGAAACACTCAGCAGGTCAGGCAGCATCGAGGAGAGAGAAACAGAGTCACCGTTTCGGGTCGAACCCTTCATCAGAACTGGAAAAGGTTGGGGAGGAGAGATTTTTAAGCAGGGGCAGGGAGGAGGGGAGGAAAGAACAAAGGGAAGGTCTGTGATAGGATGGAAGGCAGGAGAGATTGACTGACAAAAGGGATGATGGTGCGAGGCAAAAGGAGAGGTAATGGGACAAGTTAAGAAACAAAAGATGGCTCTAGATGATGTGTGAATGATGATGGCAGCAACATTAACAGCTACCATGTGAGGAAACGAGAAAAAAAATATTAAGAACTACAGGGGCCAATTTATAATCTGAAATTGTTGAACTCGATGTTGAGTCCAGAAGGTTGTAAAGTGCCTAATAGAAAGATGAGGTGCTGTTCCTCAAGCTTACGTTGAGCTTCATTGGAACAGTGTAAGAGGCCGAGGACGGAGAGATCAGAGTGGGAGTGGAGGGAATAATTAAAGTGACAGGTGACCGGAAGCTCGGGGTCACGCTTGCGGACTGAACGGAGGTGTTCCGCAAAGCCCCTGTCATTGGCCCCTGTATTTCTTTATATTTTTTTTTCTCTTGTTTCCGCACAACTTTTCCAGTTCTGACAAAAGGTTCGACCTGAAATGTAGACTCTGTTTCTCTCTCCTCGATGCTGCCTGACCCGCTGAGTGTTTCCAGCACTTTCTGTTGTTATTTCAGATTTCCAGCATCTGCAGTATTTTGCTATTGTATCACTCTCTGTCCATCCCCGGGGCTCACTCTCTGTCCATCCCCGGGGGTCACTCTCTGTCCATCCCCGGGGGCTCACACTCCGTCCATCCCCGGGTCTCACACTCTGTCCATCCCTGGGGGGTCACTCTCTGTCCATCCCCGGGGCTCACACTCTCTGTCCATCCCTGGGTCTCACACTCCGTCCATCCCCGGGGCTCACAGTCTGTCCATCCCCGGGGCTCACTCTCTGTCCATCCCCGGGTCTAACACTCTGTCCATCCCCGGGTCTAACACTCTGTCCATCCCCGGGTCTCACACTCTGTCCATCCCCGGGTCTCACACTCCGTCCATCCCCGGGGCTCACACTCTGTCCATCCCCGGGGGGTCACTCTCTGTCCATCCCCGGGTCTCACACTCTGTCCATCCCCGGGTCTCACTCTCTGTCCATCCCCGGGGCTCACACTCTGTCCATCCCCGGGTCTCACACTCCGTCCATCCCCGGGGCTCACACTCCGTCCATCCCCGGGTCTCACTCTCTGTCCATCCCCGGGTCTCACACTCCGTCCATCCCCGGGGCTCACAGTCTGTCCATCCCCGGGGCTCACTCTCTGTCCATCCTCGGGTCTAACACTCTGTCCATCCCCGGGTCTCACACTCTGTCCATCCCCGGGTCTCACACTCCGTCCATCCCCGGGGCTCACACTCTGTCCATCCCCGGGGGGTCACTTTCTGTCCATCCCCGGGTCTCACACTCTGTCCATCCCCGGGTCTCACTCTCTGTCCATCCCCGGGGCTCACACTCTGTCCATCCCCGGGTCTAACTCTCTGTCCATCCCCGGGGCTCACACTCTGTCCATCCCCGGGTCTCACTCTCTGTCCATCCCCGGGGCTCACACTCTGTCCATCCCCGGGTCTCACACTCCGTCCATCCCCGGGGCTCACACTCTGTCCATCCCCGGGGGGTCACTCTCTGTCCATCCCCGGGTCTCACACTCTGTCCATCCCCGGGTCTCACACTCTGTCCATCCCCGGGGCTCACACTCTGTCCATCCCCAGGTCTCACACTCCGTCCATCCCCGGGGCTCACACTCCGTCCATCCCCGGGTCTCACTCTCTGTCCATCCCCGGGTCTCACACTCCGTCCATCCCCGGGGCTCACACTCCGTCCATCCCCGGGGCTCACACTCCGTCCATCCCCGGGTCTCACACTCTGTCCATCCCCGGGTCTCACACTCTGTCCATCCCCGGGGCTCACACTCTGTCCATCCCCGGGTCTCACACTCCGTCCATCCCCGGGGCTCACACTCCGTCCATCCCCGGGTCTCACTCTCTGTCCATCCCCGGGTCTCACTCTCTGTCCATCCCCGGGGCTCACACTCTGTCCATCCCCGGGTCTCACTCTCTGTCCATTCTCGGGTCTAACACTCTGTCCATCCCCGGGTCTCACACTCTGTCCATTCTCGGGTCTAACACTCTGTCCATCCCCGGGTCTCACACTCTGTCCATCCCCGGGTCTAACACTCTGTCCATCCCCGGGTCTCACACTCTGTCCATCCCCGGGGCTCACACTCCGTCCATCCCCGGGGCTCACACTCTGTCCATCCCCGGGGGGTCACTCTCTGATCATCCCCGGGTCTCACACTCTGTCCATCCCCGGGTCTCACTCTCTGTCCATCCCCGGGGCTCACACTCTGTCCATCCCCGGGGCTCACACTCTGTCCATCCCCGGGGGGTCACACTCTGTCCATCCCCGGGTCTCACACTCTGTCCATCCCCGGGTCTCACTCTCTGTCCATCCCCGGGTCTCACTCTCTGTCCATCCCCGGGGCTCACACTCTGTCCATCCCCGGGGCTCACACTCTGTCCATCCCCGGGGCTCACACTCTGTCCATCCCCGGGGCTCACACTCTGTCCATCCCCGGGGGGTCACTCTCTGTCCATCCTCGGGTCTCACACTCTGTCCATCCCCGGGTCTCACTCTCTGTCCATCCCCGGGGCTCACACTCTGTTCATCCCCGGGGCTCACACTCTGTTCATCCCCGGGGCTCACACTCTGTTCATCCCCGGGGGGTCACTCTCTGTCCATCCCCGGGGTCACTCTCTCTGTCCAGCCCTCCTTTGACTGTGAGCCGTTTGGAAGGGTTCTTGTTGATCCGTGCTCGGCTCCTGTCGGGACGGGGAGGTGTGTTCCCTGGAGAGGGGCGGGGAGAGAGGGGGAGGGTGCGGACGGTGAGTTGTCGGGCGTTGAGCCTGGGTTGATTCAGCGGCTGATTCGCTCAGTCATTTTAGCAGTGAAGAGGGTGCGACAGGAAGCAGAGTGTCAGTCTAAACAAACAGCAGTCCCAGGACCCGAGCTGCTCTGGGACAGACAGTTCGCCGCTCTGCGCTGCAACTTCGGCGCAAAGTGTCGTTGCAAATCCTCCCTGGACTCGGCGCCGTGTTGAGAACACACCGGTGGCTGTTTCTTGGCCATGTCTGGACTTTATAAACCAACAGCCAGGAACTTTGAGAACTTGACTTTGGATTCTGGTTATGGAGGAGCCGCCAACTCGTGCAGATCGTCCAGTTTGTCGCTGTCTCATTTGGGAGGGACCTGGCGCTCGTTCCCCGGGTCAGCGGGCAGGAGATACATGGAGAGCTGTGACACGCTGGACACCGGACTGGCAGAGGGCTCCGAAGGGTTGGAGGCGCTGGACTACGGTCCCAAACTACCCCATTTGGAGGAGGTCCCGTGGACTGAGGAAGAGGTTGAAGAGGTCCTGAGAAGATGCCATCCTGGGGGATTCAGCCAGCACACTCCTGGTGGGCTGGTCAAGAAGCTCTCCACCTACCTGAGCAGGGCGCTGGTCCGCATTGCCAGAGAGGCGCAGAGGCTGAGCCTCATGAGCGCCAAGTGCAGCAGGCACGAAATCCAAAGCGCGGCCAAGCTGGTCCTGTCCTGGTCCCTGTCCGAGAGTTGCATGGCGGCTGCGGTGAAAGCTCTGTCCGTCTACAACATGAGCTCCGGTGACCAGCTCAACGACAGCAAGAGCGCCCAGTGCAACATCGTCTTCTCGGTTGGCGGCTTCTTTCGGTGGATGGTGGACAGCAGGCTGTCCAATCGCATCCACGAGCACGCAGCCATCTACTTGGCAGCCTGCCTGGAGAACATCTTGGAGGAGGTCCACCTGAGGCTGTTGGACAGCATCCAGTCCCGAGGGAAGGAGCCGCCTGAGGCCATGGACAAGGCCCTGGAGCAAATGATCAGCAACGACGCCGATCTCTGGGGTCTGTTCCAGCCTCATGAGTATCTGATCTGCGGGAAAAACGCTTACGGTGAGTTGGGTGTGAAAGAAAGAACTTACATTTGTATCGGACCTTTCATCTCAGGACCTCCCGAAGTGTTAATATTTTATTCAAGTACAATAGTACTTATACAACTCATCAATTACATAGTAAATCCATGACATTCATTGACCACAATAAAAAATAAATAAAGCCTTGAGAACAGCTTTATGGTTAACAATATAAATGCAATGATAAATTTTACAAATAAATCAATAATGTTTACAATACAAATATCCTTAAATAGTCCCACACAAACTTTGTAGATTTAAAATAATAAATCTCAAAATAAATTCTACATAAAAAAAAACAGTTTAACCGTCCCGAAATGTTAAATGAAGTACTTTTAGAAGTGTAGTTACTGTTGTAATGTAAGAAATGTGGCAGCCAATTTATGCACAGCAAGCTCCCACAAACAGCAATGTGATAATGACCAGATTATCTGTTTCTGGTGGTGTTGGTTGAGGGGTGATAATTGGCCAGGACACTGGAGAACTCGCTGCACTCCCTCAGTACGACACTGGCGTGTCAACCTAGATTATTGGCTCAAATCTCCTGGAGCGGGACTTGAACGGCAATCTTCTGACCCAGAAGCGAGAGTGCTACCCACCGAACCAAAGCTAACACCATAAAACTTTTGGGGATATCTTGTGGTCTGTCTCCTTCTACAAATCTTTTGGATTCAGCTTAATTTGTAAGTCTTCAAAATTTAGCAGGAATCCTCAGTAACATTAGTTAATGAAGATGCTTATCCAGCCTTATTATCCAAGGACGTTAGAAATAGCATTTAAAAAAATTCATTCATGGGATGTGGGCATCGCTGGCAAGGCCAGCATTTATTGCCCATCCCTAATTGCCCTTGAGAAGTTGGTGGCAAGTCACCTCTTGAACCGCTGCAGTCCGTGCGGTGAAGGTACTCCCACAGTGCTGTTAGGGAGGGAGTTCCAGGATTTTGACCCAGTGACGATGAAGGAACGGTGATATATTTCCAAGTCAGGATGGTGTGTGATTTGGAGGGGAACTAGGAGGTGGTGGTGTTCCCATGCGCCTGCTGCCCTTGTCCTTCTAGGTGGTAGAGTTCGCAGGTTTGGGAGGTGCTGCCGAAGAAGCCTTGGCGAGTTGCTGCAGTGCATCTTGTAGATGGTACACACTGCAGCCACGGTACGCCGGTGGTGGAGGGAGTGAATGTTTAAGGTGGTGGATGGGATGCCAATCAAGCTGCTTTGCCCTGGATGGTGTTGAGCTTCGGGAGTGTTGTTGGAGCTGCACTCATCCAGGCAATTCCATCACACCCCGGACTTGTCAGCTGTGGCTCAGTGGGTAGCACACTCGCCTCTGAGTCAGAAGGTTGTGGGTTCAAGTCCCACTCCAGGGACTTGTGCCCATAAATCTAGGCTGACACTCCAGTGCAGTGCTGAGGGAGTGCTGCACTGTCGGAGGTGCCATCTTTTGGATGAGACGTTAAACCGAGGCCCCGTCTGCTCTCTCAGGTGGACATACAAGATCCCATGACACTATTTTGAAGAAGAGCAGGGGAGTTATCCCCGGTGTCCTGGCCAATATTTATCCCTCAATCAATTTAACAAAAACAGATTATCTGGTCATTATCACATTGCTGTTTGGGGGAGTTTGCTGTGCGCAAATTAACTGCTGTATTTCCCACATTACAACAGTGACTACACTCCAAAAGTACTTAATTGGCTGTAAAGCGCTTTGAGATGCCCAGTGGTCGTGAAAGGCTAGTTAAATGCAAGTCTTTCTTTATTTCTTTCTTGTGCCTTGTAGATGGCGGTAAGGCTTTGAGAAGTCAGGTGGTGAGTCGCTCGCCGCAGAATACCCAGCCTCTGACCTGCTCTTGTAGCCATACTATTTAAGTGGTTGGTCCAGTTAAGTTTGCTGGTTTAGCCTTACCTGGAGTCCTGGGTACAATATTACGAGAAAGACATCAGGTGGTGGAGAGGGTGCAACCTAGGGCGGCTGAACTGCTGGCTAGGATTAGAGACCCTTGTTTTCAGGAGAGGTGGTAGATGCTGGGAATATTTATATGGAAAAAGAAGATTCAGAGCTTATCTTACAGAAGGATTCAGAGTCCTAGAGTATAAATGCCAACGGCTGGAAATTTCCTCGGTCCTGCTCTGCTGCCGTTTGGACGCGTAAAATGGGGTCTCCACCGCACATCTGGATTTAGATCCAGACCCAGTGGAGGTAGGATAGTTTACACTTTTATTTCAGATTTCAGATTTTATTTTGGATTTTCAGCATCCACAGTATTTTGCTTAAGGATATTTTCTAAATCACTGGACTTGTCTGTGCCTGTTAACCAAACTTAACTCAATAGCACATTTCTGTCCCTCTGGTTTTCCCACTTTAATTACTGACACTCCTTATAGGAGAATCTAGTTAACGTGTTTGGGAGAAGGGAGTGTTACTGATGGGAAATACTTCAAATGTAACTAAATTCAGTTCCATGCAGTTTTCTAGTTTGTTTTGTAATATTGATCATTTCACACAATGACATTCCTGTACATGACAGTGTTTTTTCAAAGAACGATTTCACTCTCCCTCCACTTGCTCTCCCTTTCTGGTGATACATCTCACTGACTGGGGAGTA
This sequence comes from Squalus acanthias, assembly GCA_030390025.1. Lineage (NCBI taxonomy): Eukaryota > Metazoa > Chordata > Chondrichthyes > Squaliformes > Squalidae > Squalus > Squalus acanthias. The sequence goes on from JASTWF010000046.1 coordinate 2,044,713, forward strand.
CAGTGGGCCCACTCGCCCTCTGCTCCTCCCCAGTGCTGCTTTCCAGCCCCCGCTTGAGCCACTGATGATCCAGAGTCCCACTGATTCACGTGGTTCGGGAGAGCGTCTGGCCTGCGCTCCGCATCTGCACACAGCTGAGATCAGCCGTTCAGGGAAAACCAAACATTTCTATGTTTGGTGAATTGCACTTTAAGTATATCTTGCAGGTAACTCCTGGTGAAATGTCAACTAGGTGTCAGCCGTGGCTCAGTGGTTAGCAGCCTCTCCTCTGAGTCGGAAGGTTGTGGGTTCAAGTCCCACTCCAGAGACTTGAGCACCTTATCTGGGCTGACACTCCAGGGCAGTACTGAGGGAGTGCTGCACTGTCGGAGGTCCCATCTTTGAGATGAGACATTAAATTGAGGCCGTGTCTGCGGTCTTGGGTGGTTATAAAAGATCCCACGGCACTATTTCGAAGAACAGCAGGAGAGTTCTTCCTGGTGTCCTGGACAATACTTTTCCCTGAATCAAGCATCACTAAACAGATTAACTGGTCATTTATCCCATTGCTGGTTGTGGGAGATTGCTGGGCGCTATATTTTCTTTTAATGCTATCAATTTTTGTCCGAGTTTATGTTGGGATCTTCACGTTCTCGGGACGTCCTAAAGCTTTTCACATCCAGTGAGTTACTTTTGAAGTGATTAGCAACCACTGTTGTTATGCAGGCAAACGCAGCAGCCAATTTACGCACAGCAAGATCCCACAAAAGGCAATTGAACAGTTAATTTGTATCGGTGGTGTTGGTTGATGGATAAATATTGGCCAGAACATATTTGTTAAAGTTTCAGTGAGAAACTAGTGTAACGAGATTATAATTAGAGGAAGGCTATTTTTTTATCTTGTTAAATAAATGTATGTCTTAATTTATAGATTCCAATGACAATTATTTATTTGAGAAGAAAATGAAATAATATTTCTCATACTGAAGGTGCAATATAGCTTGTAAATCTAATTCTTTCATTGTCCTTTTCATTCTACTCTATAGCCAAAGCAAGGCAGTGAGATTAGTTTAAGGTTAGTCCAGAAGGGAGTCGGTATAGATATGATGGGCTGAACGGCCTCCACCCATGCTGTAAACTATGGTTCTTCAAATCGTGTTACAGCACCTGAACCTCAGTTCAACATCTCGCCTGAAATACATAACCTCCGACAGTGCAGCACTCCCTCCGTACTACACTGAAGTGTCAGCCTGAATTATGTCTTCATTACATTCATTATGTGTTCAGGACTTGAAGTGTGTGCAGTTTCAATAACCAAGTATTCAGTTTATGGTACAAGGTATATTTTGAAACTGCAGGAGCAGTGTTGAATGTAACCTTGCTCCGAATGTAGCTGAGCTAGCAAGCTTTATGCAAGCTACTTTCAGACAGTGTAGGCCTTTTATATTGTTTAGAGGACTGAAGATATGTACATGGCAGTAACTAACTGCAAACGAGGGGGCATAGCTACGTGATTAAATGTCAGAGATTTTGAACAGAGGTCAGGAGAAACTTCTTTGCACCGAGTTCTGAGGCTGTGGAATTGACTTCCAGGGTTTGTGGTTGAGGCTGAAACTGTCAACATTCAAGATTGGATTGGATAGATATCTGAAGGGAAAGGGGATGAACAGAAATGGGAACAGGGTGGGTAAATGTGATTCGGACTATTTGCTCGAGTGGAGGGTAAACATCGACACGGACTGGTTGGGCCGAATGGCCTGTTTCTGTGGTGCAACTTTTACATATTTCTATGTAAAGCCATTTGCTTCTAAGTGGAGTAATTTGTGCATTACAGACACCCCTGTCCCTTGTGGATTGCATGCTGAACCTTATTTGTGACGCCTTTGTGGCTATACTGACGCTTTTTACATAAATAACTCTCACTAAACAGTTCCGCTGTGCGCAGGCTTCCTGTCTGGTTTCAGTGTGGTGCAGTCAGTAATGTGCTGTCATGTGGGACATTAAGTCCACCTTGGTCCACCTTTTTCCTCACCCGGCTTTCTGTGGTGTTGACGCTTTCATTGTCCCTGTGGGAATGCTGCATATATTATGGGAAATACAAAACCTCCTCCTCCCGATTGGAACAGTGTAGCAGACAGCAAAGATCTGAGAAATACAGCATTAATATTGAATTGGACGTTTTTACCACGAACAGTTTCTCTGATTGTTCCCCATTTGCCCTCTTGTACTGTTTATCCTGCTCCAGGTTAGGTACAATGTCCGATTCATGTTAAAGGGGCCTGTTTAATAGGAGCAGGAGGAGGCCATTCTGCCCTTTGAGCCTGTTGCACCATTCAGTCAGATCACGGCTGATCTGTAGCTGAACTCCATTTACCCGCCTTTGCTCCATATCCCTTGATACCCGTACCCAACAAAAATCTATCGACCTCCGTCTTGAAAATTTCAATTGTCCCAGCAGTCACAGCCTTTTGGGGGAGAGAGTTCCAGATTTCCACCACCCTTTGTGTGAAGAAGTGCTTCCTGACTTTACTCCTGAACGGCCTGGCTCTAATTTTAAGGTTATGTCCCCTTGCTCTGGATTCCCCAGTTTCTCTATCTACTCGATTGAATCTGTTTATCATTTTAAACCTCGATCAGATCAACAACAACAATTTGCATTTATATAGCGCCTTGATCAAAGTAATGTCCCAAGCAACGTTCCCCCTAAGGTGCACGGCCGCCCCGCGCAGGCCGCTCACCAGCCGCTGGAAGAGATACTGTGCATGCGCGGCCAGGCAGCAAGTTTAAAGGGGGAAAAAAATGAGAGGGACCATTGGTCCCAAGCAGTGTTCCCCATTAAGCTGAGCATTACCAGAAAAAAATTGACACCAAGCCACATAAGCAGATATTAAGATCACACATCAACCTTCGAAGGGGAACACAAACCAAATCTATGCAAACCGGTCTGTATAATTTAACCCATTAAATCCTGGTATAATTCTGATGAATCTTCACTGCACCAGCTCCAAGGCTAATATGTCGTTGCAGAGGTGCGGCGTTTGAGGAGCGAGGTAACTTATGCTGAAACGCTGAGACTGAAAGGAGGGTGGAGGAAGGGTGTTTATTTTCTCAGTTGTGATTAATAGTGTTTTGATCAGCAAGATTAAAGGCCTGAAGTCTGCGTTGCAACTTGTTCGGCAAACCTTTTATCATTAGTGCGTTCCCACGCAATTTAGATATAGCTAAGAGTGACATCATTGTGGTAAACAAATTGTTTACCTGCCTGCAATGAAATACCCTGCCTGCAATGAAAAAGATTTTTAACGACAGTGCAACTTTTAAGAAAATATTTCTCAGGTGAAACATTGCCGACTCATGTGTAATGGCTGTCAGCGGTGAAGGGGTCACGTATCCTGGGAACGATTGTGGCTAATGTTGGAATAGTTCAGCTTCCCGCTCCCAATCTGACCTGTAATGTGCCTTGTAATCCCCGAATTAGTGTCACCCATTGATCAGTTAAACTCTGACAGGGAGAGAGCACACAGGCAGCTGGGAAATTAAACTGTTCACACCCAAGGTTTCAACATAGCTGCAAAGATCAAAGAATTACAATTAATCGCTAACAGAACAAAATACTGCTAAACCACAGCATAAACTTCAACTACTGGTGGGTGCTGTACATGACAGTGTGACCGTGACACCAGCCTGCCTGTACAGGGCACAGTGTGACTGTGACACCAGCCTGCCTGTACAGGGCACAGTGTGACCGTGACACCAGCCTGCCTGTACAGGGCACAGTGTGACTGTGACACCAGGCCTGCCTGTACAGGGCACAGTGTGACCGTGACACCAGGCCTGCCTGTACAGGGCACAGTGTGACCGTGACACCAGGCCTGCCTGTACAGGGCACAGTGTGACTGTGACACCAGCCTGCCTGTACAGGGCACAGTGTGACCGTGACACCAGGCCTGCCTGTACAGGGCACAGTGTGACCGTGACACCAGGCCTGCCTGTACAGGGCACAGTGTGACCGTGACACCAGGCCTGCCTGTACAGGGCACAGTGTGACCGTGACACCAGGCCTGCCTGTACAGGGCACAGTGTGACCGTGACACCAGGCCTGACTGTACAGGGCACAGTGTGACTGTGACACCAGGCCTGCCTGTACAGGGCACAGTGTGACCGTGACAGTTGTCTCAGGCTTTAGGATGAGAACTGGATTGGGCCTGGCTATGATTGTCTCTGTGGAAGAATAGCCAATGGTATGATATTGAGGTGCCAGAAGTCTGCTGGTGTCAGCAGAATATTTCCTAGTGTGTATGATACCATGTAAAATAGTTGTCTATATGGCAGTTTCCTGGCAAAGACTGTACTTTCAGTTGAACTGGAGTATAATGCTATTTAAAGCCCAGAGGTGACTGTTCCGAGCAATCTAGACTTGCAGCCACTTGCATTACAAGTGATTCTTCAACATCAAATAGTTTAGCAGTTCTTTGGCAAGAGGGACAAGCTGCTCCTTGTGGCTGAGGAATCAGGACTGACTCCGATGGCTTCGGCCTGTGTATCGCTAACCCTCACTGCTCTTCTAGGACAGCCCTGAGTTCAATGTTCTCCACGGAAGTGAGGCCTGTAAGTCTGACCCATCTGCATCTTCCTCAGGAGTCGCAGTCCAGGAGCTGCATTCGCGGAGTAATGCTGCTTGCCAGTAGTCAGCAGAGGCTATGCAGTTAATGCTTCAAAGAGGCGGAATGGGAGAGTACAGGACTGCGTTGTGCGGTCGCTGCACGTTTTATTGAATACGTGGAGTACAGTTGTGAGGCCCCAGGTGGTCAGTGGACCCTCGCACTCAGCCAGAGCCCCCACCATTTTCTAATAACTGATTGCCGTGTGCTAGGCCTTGCCAGACCATCAGGGCCTCACCAAAGGTGTTAAAAGGGTTTTGGGAACAGGGCAGGTTAATGTGATTGGGGTAAATGTGTTTCAAATGTTAAAAGGATTTGATAGGGTAGATAGAGAGAAACTATTTCCTCTGGTAGGGGAGTCCAGAACAAGGGGGCAGAACCTTAGAATTAGAGCCAGGCTGTTCATGAGTGAAATCAGGAAGCACTTCACACAAAGGATAGTGGAAATCTGGAACGCTCTCCTCCAAAAAGCTGTGGATGCTGGGTGTCAATTGAAAATTTCAAGACTGAGAGCGATAGATTTTTGTTGGGTAAGGGTATCAGGAGATATGGAACTAAGGCAGGTAAATGGAGTTAAGATACAGATCAGATGTGATTTGATTGAATGGCAGAACAGGCTCGAAGGGCTGACTCCTGTTCCTATGTTACTGGCGCTATTTGGCCATGTGCCAGGGCAAACACCGACACGGGCTGGTTGGGCCGAATGGCCTGGTTTTGTGTTGTAACTTCTGTTTATAGCATCACCGACCATTGTTTGGTAGCTGTGACGCACAACACTTGAGGGGATGTGAAAATGCGGAGGTGGGTCAGCAGCAGCTTTCGACCAGTCAGTTTCCAGTGAAGGAGAACCACAAGTGTCAGCTGAGGCTCGGTGGGCGGGTAGCGCACTCGCCTCTGAATCAGAAGGTTGTGGGTTCAAGTCCCACTCTAGGGACTTGAGCACATAAAGCTAGGCTGACACTCCAGTACAGTGCTGAGGGAGCGCTGCACTGTCGGAAGTGCCGTCTTTCGGATGAGATGTTAAACCGAGGCCCCGTCTACTCTCTCAGGCGGACGTAAAAGATCCCATGGCACTATTTTGAAGAAGAGCAGGGGAGTTATCCTCGCTGTCCTGGCCAATATTTATCCCTCAATCAGCATCCCTAAAAAAACAGATTATTTGGTCATTATCACATTGCTGTTTGTGGGAGCTTGCTGTGCGCAAATTGGTTGCCGCGTTTCCCACATTGCAACAATGACTACACTTCAAAAAGTACTTCATTGGCTGTAAAGCACTTTGAGACGTCCGGTGGTCGTGAAAGGCGCTATATAAATGCAAGTCTTTCTTTTATGTTTACGCTTGCCTGGAATGCTGCTGACGTTATGGTGATGTAATGCACTTGTACTTTCCACAGTGTACACACTAAGCACACACATCGAGGGCATCTGGCTATCTAAACTTTACATCAGGACATAGTCTCCACCACAGAGAGGTGAGACTGTGAAACAGATACTACCACCTCATATTCCCACCTCAGGTGATTAAGCAACACACTTTACAGTTACTTGAAGCAGTTAATCGTGGGAACTAGGGACAAGTGTTGGGTCTGCGTGACTCACCCAGTGTTTCTAGCACTTTCTTCTGACAGAAAAGAAGACACGAGAGACCTGGGCACTTGCCGTCAGTGACGCGATGGCCCAGAATTTGTTGGGAAAATAGCAACGAGTTTAATGGCGCTCGCCATTGTTGGTGTGTAAATTGTCCAGCCACTTGTGGCGAGGAAGAGATACCCCGTGAGTTGTGAATGACCACAAGTTGCTGGGCGATTTGCGTCGCTCCACCATTAGCCTCACAAAAACAGCAGCTCGCCTTCAACCTCCCCGTGAGTTTCATGAAGTTGCTGCATTTGCACATTAATTGGCAATTAAACTCTCCGCAGAAAGTTAGGACCGGTACTTAACGACGTAAGGATCATTTTAATGATGAGATTTATGTTCCTGCAATGCCATTCAACCTCTCCGACCCAGAAAGGGAACAATTTAATCTGTGGAGTCTCATTCTTACATGTAGTAAATTGTGGCTGGAGATTTAAAAAATATATTTTTCGTACTTTTTCTTTCAGTTTCTTTTTCTCTTAATCCAATCTTTTTTTCCCTCTCTTAATTCGTTTTCTGTATATAATTTGACTCTAATTCATCCTATTTCCTTCTCCGTTGTTCCTCTGTTCATTTCTCAATTTCCAGCAATTTCTGGGAATTGCAACTTATGATTGTTTTGACAGCTCGGAGTGTGACTCGTCAAGTATCTGTACACTTTCCTCTGATAGAAAAGTCAAGAGAGACGCAAAAGCTTTGTCAGTGATGCCATGTTTCTCTCTCTAGCCATGAGCAGGTTGTGCAGCACTGAAATTCGGCTCATTTTCCATGGAGGAGATTTTGTCACTGTCAGTTTCCTGTTCAGCAGGTGTCTGTGAATCAGGCCCTGTGCTGGCGAGCTGAGCGACTAAGTCCTGTCCCAGATGTATCAGCATCTTCTCACCACACTGTGTGGGTGAGCTGCACTGCAGGATGTGGATTACACCTTGCCACCACTGACGTTCAGCACAGAGTTATATGTTGCAACTTGGAGACCGTGTAAGAGCAACAGCATGTTTTATAACAAGGAACAAGGAACATGCGCACATACAAACACACACATACAAACGCATACACACAGTCTCCAAGCTACAACATATAATACTGTGCTGACTGCCAGTGGTCTACGGTTATTTATAACAGGAGTGTGGCGGGGGCGTAAGCTACATCTTGCAGTGCTACTAACCCACTCATTGTAAACTCACAGACTGGACTGACCAGTGTCTGTAGACAGTGTAAACTCACAGACCGTTCTGACCAGTGTCTGTGGACAGTGTAAACTCACAGACAGGACTGACCAGTGTCTGTGGGACAGTGTAAACTCACAGACTGGACTGACCAGTGTCTGTCTGTGGACAGTGTAAACTCACAGACAGGACTGACCAGTGTCTGTGGACAGTGTAAACTCACAGCCAGGACTGACCAGTGTCTGTGGACAGTGTAAACTCACAGACTGGACTGACCAGTGTCTGTGGACAGTGTAAACTCACAGACTGGACTGACCAGTGTCTGTGGACAGTGTAAACTCACAGACTGGACTGACCAGTGTCTGTGGACAGTGTAAACTCACAGATTGGACTGACCAGTGTCTGTGGACAGTGTAAACTCACAGACCGTTCTGACCAGTGTCTGTGGACAGTGTAAACTCACAGACAGGACTGACCAGTGTCTGTGGACAGTGTAAACTCGTGGACAGTGTAAACTCACAGACAGGACTGACCAGTGTCTATGGGACAGTGTAAACTCACAGACTGGACTGACCAGTGTCTGTGGACAGTGTAAACTCACAGACTGGACTGACCAGTGTCTGTGGACAGTGTAAACTCACAGACCAGACTGACCAGTGTCTGTGGACAGTGTAAACTCACAGACCGTTCTGACCAGTGTCTGTGGACAGTGTAAACTCACAGACCAGACTGACCAGTGTCTGTGGACAGTGTAAACTCACAGACCGGACTGTACTCCGGATGTACTAACTATTTGGGATCCTGGGACTCTGTATCGACACACGTGCTGGAGAGTCAGTGGTCAGCACTGAGGGGAATGGGTTTAGACAGACAGGAAAAGAGAACTTCAGTCACGTTCGATCTTTCCTCAAAGTAGTGTTGGAAATAAAAGTGAAGTTTAAAAGAAAAGTACGTCATGGGAAACATTGCGGAGTTCGGGGGTTTGAACGCAGTCCTCTTGTAGGGGATTGAGGGACTCTGGGTCTGTACCACCCAGGGTACAGTGACCTAGAAATACAGAGTTACACCACGCAAACAGGCCATAGGCCCATCCAGTCCGTGTCGGCATTTACCCTCCACGCGAGCAAGTGGTCCGAATCACATTTACCCAACCTGTTCCCATTTCCATTCATCCCCTTTTCCTTCAGCCTATCCAATCCAATCTTGACATAGTTTCTGCCTCACCCACTAACCCTGGGAGTGAATTCCACAGCCTCACAGCTCTCTGTGTGAAGAGGTTTCTCCTGCCCTCTGTTGGAAATCTCTTTCATTCAATCTTCTATCTATGGCCCCTTGTTCTAGAGCCCTCAACTCCTGGAAACAGTCTGCTTCCATCTACCCTGTCCCATCCTTTCATCATTTTAAACACTTCTAACATATCCGAATCTGTAATAACAACAGAAAACGCTAGAAAAACTCAGCAGGCCAGGCAGCATCCGTGGAGAGAGAAACAGAGTTAACGTTTCAGGTCGAAGACCTTTCGTCAGAACTGGAAAAAAGCAGGAAATGAAATAGATAAAAAAGCTGGGAAAAGGGGGAGGGGATGAAAGAACAAAAGGAGAGATTAAGAGACATTAAGAGATAATCAAGGCAAGAGGAGGTGTTGATGTAACAGGTTGAGGCTAGATGAAGTGTGAAATGCACAGTTCGGGGTCAGAAAGGGGAAGGTCAGAAGGGATAGTGAAAACACGGCAGGGGGCGAGATTGGGAGAAGGGGGGTCAGAGGAAAGTGAAGGGGAAGAAGGTTCCGGAGGGTCGTTGGTGTTCAAGAGTTGATGAAGCTTGCGATCCTTGACATCAGAAAGGAAGAAAAATTTTGCTATCATATCCTAATCTGTGTTGTTCTAACAAAAAAGACCCAATTTTTCAAGTCATCGTATTTGTGTTGCCTGATACCGTCCCTAAAGCCTGAATATCATTCCTATAGTGTGCAGATCAATATGAGTGGGACTGACGAGGCAAAGAGGGCAGCAAGTTTCTTGTTGAAATGGAGATTAGCTTGACTGCCCCCGAGTCTGTGCGCCTCACTCTGTGCGTGCCGGAGTGGGGCTCGTGAAAACAGGGTTAAAGAGGTCACTGAGCTGCGAATGAACGTCACAGGCGGTCATTGAAACAGAAAGCTATTGTTAAAATAGGTACAGATTGAAACGGGGAACTGAAGCCCAAGCATTCTGCCTCAGCCTGTTCCGGAATATCGGCCTCTGAATGGCAGGGGTGGGGGGAGGGGGTTTGTAGTAAAAGGAAGGACTTGCATTTCTATAGCGCCTTTCACCACTTCAGGACGTCCCAAACCGCTTTACAGCCAATGAAGTACTTTTGAAGTGTAGTCACTGTTGTAATGTAGGAAACACTGCAAGGTCCCACAAACAGCAATAAGATCTGTTTTATTGTTGTTGGTTGAGGGATGAATATTGGCCAGGACAGTGGGGGAGAACTCCCCTGCTCTTCTTCGAAATAGTGCCGCGGGATCTTTTACATCCACCTGAGAGAGCAGACGGGGTCTTGGTTTAATGTCAGACCCGAGAGACGGCCCTGGAGTGTCGGCCTGGATTATGTGCTCAAGTCTCTGGTCTGGAACTTGAGCACACAACCTTCTGACTCTGAGGCGAGCGCGCTGCCCACTGAGCCACGGCTGACGGTATTATGGACTGGGGGTCTGAGCAGTTCCTGACTGGGGCTGTAGTTCATCAGTTTCTGTGTATCTGTACCATTGAAAGAAAGACTTTAACATCTGGTTACGCTGCTACTAAACCACTTGAGGTGGTCTATATCAGGGGGATCTCCAGGATTCATTTTGACTCCTTAAATATTACCCGCAGTGGTTAAACTGGGGATGGGGAGTTCATTTGGAAGCATTTCAGTGATAATTAATACTGAAAAGAAGGGGTTAATAACATGAGGAACCAGGAGTGGAGAGTGTAGCCAAGCCTTTGCCCAGATACGTCATCAGTTCTTCAGACAGCAGGCCTCAGGGAGACTGCTGCAGAGACCTCAGATCACACTGACTTCCTGAACTGAGACTGCCTGGAAAATCCCCAACTGAGGCTCCACCAGCCCCTCGATGACTCCATTTCAAAATAAGATGGCGTCAGTCATGGTTCAGTGGGTAGCACTCTCGACTCTGAGTCAGAAGTTTGAGGTCACGGTGGATGTGAAAGATCCCACGGCACTATTCTGAAGAAGAACAGGGGATTTCTTGATAAAGATTTGCTTTGTGTGGGATTGTGCTGTGCACAACTTTTGTTTGGGTAGGAGGAGCAGGGCTTCTGGGGATTGTATAATATTTTGGATTTTGCCCTTCCATTGTTGAATGTGTTTTCTCAGTTCACCATTAATCGAATGTTGTTTGTATTTCTTGCGTTCTCAGGTGTGCCTTGCCTTCCGACCTACCTCAGCCTGTACACGGAGCGCTATCAAAGTGTGGGATCAATCCACCGGCAGCTGTACAATCAGTCAGACCTTAGGAACCTGGAGCAGGCTATGCTGGCCACCTGTGTGGGCACCATCGCTGAACTCAGTAAGTAACACATAACCCTCGCCCCTTCTCATAGCTCTGTGTGTGTGTAGGTGGCGGGGCATTTTGTAAGTATTGGGGTATATAGGCCTAAAAATTCGGTTGCTTTGCGCCTCCCATTAGCGCCCTAAGAGGGTGCTAACGGGAGGCGCAAAGCAACTAGCGCCTGGGCGCGGTGTCGCCAACGCCTCCCGCGAAATTCAGCGGGAGGTTAGCGGCGGCGGTAACCGCTAGCGCCCCGTGCGCTTTGTTCCCGGCGATGACGTCATTGCTGTGCGCCACGCCCCGGCTGCGATCTTCGGTAGCGCCCCCGACTTACCGCCGGACGCTATGTCCGACGGGGTCAGGGGAGCATACCTGCGGCCGGGGCGGCGCAAATTAAAGGGGAGGTGCTGGGCGGCCATTTTTGTTGCTTGCCGCCTGCCAGCACCTGCCACCTCTGCTGTCCCCGGCCTCCTCTGCAGCCCTCCCACGGAGTGCCGGCTGCGCTCTGAGCCTGGCACTCCTCTTGAGTGCCGGGCTCTTTTGCCAGCACTCCGATCTCTGGTGGCCCAGCTGGGCCCCGGGCGCGCTGCGCAAGGTCCCTCCCTTTTAAGAAGGGGAGGAAGGCCTGCAGTACCGCGGTGCGACGTGCTGTAGAGCGTGGCGCTGCGGCATGTAGCGCCGCAATATTCACTCGCAACGCCCCAAGAGGGAGGTGGGCGCTTGCAGTAGCACCCCTCTTCCCTCTTGGGGCGCTACTGGTGAATTTCTGCCGCGGGTGCTAAAAGTAGCGCCCCAGTGAAGTTAGCGCCCCAAAGGGGACGTGACTCAATTTTTCCCCCATAGAGTCATAACGGCACAGAAGGAGGCCATTCGGCCCATCGAGTCCGTGCCGACTCTCTGCAGAGCAATCCAGTCAGTCCCATTCCCCCGCTCTATCCCCGTAGCCCTGCAAGTTTATTTCCCTCAAGTGCCTATCCAGTCTCTCCTTGAAAACATTGAGTGTCTCCACTTCCACCACTTCCATCGGCAGCGAATTCCAGGTCCTCACCACTCGCTGCGTAAAAAAGTTTTTCCTCACATCCCCCCTGTATCTCTTGCCCAAAACCTTAAATCTGTGTCCCCTAGTCCTTGTACCATCAACTAGTGGGAACAGCCTTTCCCCGTCTAGCCTATCCAAACCCGTCATAATCTTGTACACCTCTATCAAATCACCCCTCAACCTCCTTTGCTCTAATGAAAACAAATCCAGCTTCTCCAACCTGTCCTTGTAGCTAAGATCCCCCATCCCCGGAACCATTCTGGTAAATCTCCTCTGCACCCTCTCAAGGGCCTTCACATCCTTCCTAAAGTGTGGTAACCAGAACTGGACGCAATACTCCAGTTGTGGCCTAACCAGCGCTTTACAAAAGTTCAGCATAACTTCTCTACTTTTGTACTCAATACCTCTATTTATGAAGCCCAAGATCCCATATGCTTTGCTAACCATTCTCTCAATACCTCCTGCCACCTTCAGGGACCTATGCACATTAACTCCCAGGTCCCTCTGTCCCTGCACACTCTTTAAAACTGTGCCATTAAGTGTATATTGCCTCTCCCTGTTCCTTCTTGGGGCTGTTTTCATTCGAACAGAGGAGATTACAGGATGATTTTATGGAGATGTTTAAATTATGAAGGGATGGACAGAGTAGATAGTAACAGACTGTTTCCCGTGATTGAGGGGTCTAGAACAAGGGGGCATAGATATCCGATTCAGTGTGAGAGATATAGGACAAAGAGTCGGAAAATCTTGTATTACACACACAGGGTTGTGAGGCTGTGGAATGCATGACTGGAGTTCGAGATTGAAGCAGAGACCATGTCAATATTTAAGAATAGGTTAGATAGATGGTTGAAGAAAAGGGGGATAAAGGGATGTGGGAACAGGGCAGGCATTTGGATTAGGATACTGTTTGTGTGGAGGGTAAAAACCAACATGGATTGATTAGGCCGAACAGCCTGTTTCTGTGCTGTAATTTTTAGCTAATTCTTTGCATATTTAATCGTAATAAAATACAAGAATGCAAGGCCAGGGCGAGTGAGTTTTTGTACAGTTTATTTGCTGGTTATTTCCCTTTCGAACAGTGAGCCTAGTTATCGAGCCTGTCCTGGAGCCGGTGACTTTGATCACAGAGCTGCCTGTGTGGCCCTGGGCGGCACCATTGATTCTAACCGCAGCTGATGCTTCAGACTGGCCTGCAGCCTGAAGCAGTTTTTATTTATTCATTCATTCTTGGGATGTCACTGGCAAGGCCAGCATTTATTGCCCATCCCTAATCGCCCTTGAAAAGGTGGTGGTGAGCCGCCTTCTCTTGAACCGCTGCAGTTTGTGTGGTGAAGGTGCTCCCACAGTGCTGTTAGGGAGGGAGTTCCAGGATTTTGACCCAGTGACGATGAACAAACGGTGATATATTTCCAAGTCAGGATGGTGTGTGACTTGGAGGGGAACTTGGAGGTGGTGGTGTTCCCATGCACCTGCTGCCTTAGTCCTTCTAGATGGTGGAGGTCGCTGTTTGGGAGGTGCTGTCAAAGAAGCCTTGGCGAATTGCTGCAGTGCATCTTGTAGATGCAGCCACGATGCACTGGTGGTGGAGGGAGTGAATGTGGTGGTTGAGGTGCCGATCAAACAGGCTGCTTTGTCCTGGATGGTGTTGAGCTTCTTGAGTGTTGTTGGAGCTGCACTCATCCAGGCAAGTGGAGAGAATTCCATCACACTCCTGATTTGTGCCTTGTAGATGGTGGAAAGGCTTTGGGGAGTCGGGAGGTGAGTCACTCGCCACAGAATACCCAGCCTCTGACCTGCTCTAGTAGCCACAGTATTTCTGTTGCTGGACAAGTTGAGTTTTTGGTCAATGGTGACCCCCAGGATGTTGATGGTGGGGGATTCGGTGATGGCAATGCCATTGAATGTCAAGGGGAATTGATTCTAACTTCCTGCATCTACTCCGCAGGTGACCTGGTCTCTCACGCGATGTATTACTTCCAGAAGTTTGGCGAAAAGCACCATGGGAAGGGATCTCAGCTGCACTTCAGGAAGGGGCCGTACTCCTGGGAGCCAGAGGCTCTGCACGGGCTCTATTACTACATGCACTGCCCACACCTGGAGTGGGAGAACCCTAACGCTGAGCCCCCGAGAGTGAAACTGGGCAGTGAGAGGTGAGGCAACTGCAAATGGGACTTCCCAAAACCGACCAATCTGATTTATTCTGCAATTTGCTGAGCTGAGTCACTCGGTGAAAACACCAAATATTCCACCGGGCGCCCGGGAGTTTAAACACTTCCAGTTTCACACACTTTAGGGGATCTTGGACCACGTCAAGAAACAAGAGGATTGTAAAACCTGCTGCTCCCTCATCTCCGAGTCCTGAGAGCAGCCAAACAGAGATCCAGTCTCTTCAACCATCGTAAGAACATAAGAGGATAAGAAATAGGAGCAGGAGTCGGCCATTCAGCCCTCGAGCCTGCTCCGCCATTCAATGAGATCAGGGCTGATCCGATTTTGGCCTCAACTCCACTTTCCTGCCCGCTCCCCATAACCCTTGACTCCCCTGTTGCTCAAAAACCTGTCTATCTCAGTCTTAAATATATTCAATGACTCAGCTTCCACAGCGCTCTGGGGTAAAGAATTCCAAAGATTCACGACCCTCTGAGAGAGGAAATTCCTCCTCATCTCCATCTTAAATGTGCGACCCCTTATTCTGAGACTATGCCCCCTCGATACAAACCCAATTCCAGCCCAGCCCTGATCTCTGCTGTCAGCCCGAGCCCCATTCACAGACTGTAGGCTGAGATCCAGACCCCAGCCCCGCCATTCACAGACCGTAGGCTGAGAGTGCTGCCACCAAACCAAGGCTGACATTGAGCAGCTTACTGTATTTGTAGGTTGTTGTATTATTTATTTGACAACACTGAGCTGTGACTCACTGTAAAGAGGAAATGATGCTTGGTTTGCAAAGTTTGTAAATGCAACCTAGATTAGACTATCATTTGAACCCCATCTGTTGTAGTGGTGTTTAAACACCATCCTGTGATATAATAATGCAAATACTTGCTGATTTCTTATCGAATGATGATGACTGCAGCTCTGAAAGGTTGCAGGAAGTGTAAAGCCCCTGATGTCGGGTAGGGTTTGATGCAGGATATGGTAACCGCTGACTTGATGCGTGTGCACAGAAACGATGAACGTTATCGGAACTCATGCAGCTTCCACTGTGTGGGTTCAGACTGTGCAGTCAGCTTACAAATTTCCCAGCTTTCATATGAGAAGGCGAGGGGAAAAACCCACCTGTGGTCTTTCAGTCTGAACGTAATAGGATCGGGTCACAGACCAAAAAAGGAAAGGTTTTAGCAATTTTTTGTTGGGACTGTGGCTTTGAGAGGTGGAGTGTTACACGGTGGGACATTGTCAGGGGGGCAGAGGTTACCCTGACCTTGGTCCCAGCAGCTGATGATTTTCACTTTCCTAGCTCACTGAAATAGGAAAGATTAAACAGAATTCTTTTTCTAAAATCTTCAACGTTCCTCCTGTAAATTATTTGTGCAGACCTGGAGCCAATGCACACGCATCACACGCTTGCCTGAAGATTCGCTCCCGCCATATCATAATAAGTGGGTGATAGAAACATAGAAACATAGAATCTAGGAGCAGGAGTAGGCCATTCGGCCCGTCGAGCCTGCTCCGCCATTCAATACGATCATGGCTGATCATCCAAATCCAGTACCCTGTCCCTGCTTTAATCCCCACAGTACACATATCCCACCCTACCCCCGTAACCCCACGTATTTAATTCCCCCTAACATATCCCATCCTATCCCCATAACCCCACATATTTAATCCCCCCTAACACTAAGGGTCAATTTATCATAGCCAAATCAACCTAACCCACACATTTTTGGACTGTGGGAGGAAACCGGAGCACCCGGAGGAAACCCACGCAGACACGGGGAGAATGTGCAAACTCCACACAGACAGTCACCCGAGGTCAGATTCGAACCCGGGTCTCTGGCGCTGTGAGGCACCAGTGCTAACCACTATGCCACCGTGATGACCGAGTGTCTAGTTAATGAGTTCCGGCCCAGTGTGTATCCAGGTTCTCATCACTCTCGTTCTCTGTGTGTGCCCCCCGCCCCCCCCAGGCCGTATGAAGTTCTCCCACCGGTGGTTGAATGGATCAGGGTGTGTATCGCACAGGCAGAACACAGGCACAGTCTGACAGTGGACATCAGTGACCTTCGACAGGCCGCCAGGCTGCTGCTCCCGGGCATGGACTGTGAACCCCGACAACTCAGGTCAGCAAAACTTCACTAGCTCAACCTCCGCCAAGAGCTACTGTCTATTTCTCTGCCTTTTGAGCGGTCGTTCGCGATTGTTAATTTGGGATATGGAGCTAAGGCGGGTAAATGGGTTGAGATGCAGATAAGCCATTATCGAATTGAATGGCAGAGCAAGCTTGAGGGGCTGAGTGGCCTACTCCTGTTCCTATGTTAAACTTGCAGGTGGAACAGCCACATTCCTTGGGGCCCCCACTGATACTGACCCTTGACATAGTGGAGGTCTGTTTTATTCATCGTGATCCCTAACTCACCTGCTGGAACAACACTCCTCTTGCAATCTAATGAATGCCCACTTATAGTGAAAACCTGAACATAAATCTTCAGTCCATGAGGAGCCATTTCGAACATGAGCATCTGGCATTTATATAGCGCCTTTCACGACCTCAGGACGTCTCGGAGCTCTTTACAGTCAATGAAGTACTTTTTGAAGTGTAGTCACTTTTGTAATGTAAGGCAGCCAATTTTATGCAGAGCAAGGTCTGAGTAACAGCAATGTGATGAATGACCCCTGAATCTACTTTTGGTGGTGGTGGTTGAAGGATAAACGTTGCCCAAGACACCGGGGAGAACACCCCTGCTCTTCTTCGAACAGTGCCTTGGAATCTTTTACGTCCATCTGCGAGGGAAGATGAGGCCTCGATTTAACATCTCATCTGAAAGACGGCACCTCCAAGTGCAGCATCCCCTCAGTACTGAACTGGAGTGTCAGCCTGGGTTATGTGCTCAAGTCTCTGGACCGGGACTTGAACCCACAGCCTGATACCCGGACTTCAAGGGTTAAGTTACAAGGAGAGATTACATAAATTAGGGTGGTATTCTCTCGAATTTAGAAGGTTATGGGGTGATCTGAGCCAGGAGTGAAATTAGGAAACACTTCTACACACAAAGGGTGGTAGAAGTTTGGAACGCTCTTCCGCAAATGGCAATTGGTGCTAGATCAATTGTTAATTTTAAATCGGAGATTGATAGCTTTTTGTAAAGCAAAGGTATTAAGGGATATTGGCCAAAGGCGGGTAGGTGGAGTTAGGTCGCAGATCAGCTGTGATCTCATTGAATGGCGGAACAGGCTCGAGGGGCTGAGTGGCCTCCTGCTATTCCTATGTTCCTAACCCCTGACTCTGAGGTTAGCGTGCTACCACTGAGCTACAGCTGATGTAGGAAGTACTGCCGGTGGGACGTTGGAAGAAAAAGGCTACATAGATCTTGTGGAGTTGAAGGTTCGAGGCTGGAGGTGAAAGGAGGATGGTCTGTTGAGCACAAATCTTTTCCTTGTCGGGAGTTAATGTATCAAAATGAATCTTACTTTGCGTTTTTCCCGGACAGGATTAACAGCACTATGTGCACATCCCGCGGACTGGATTCCAAGCAGGCAGAGCTGAAGCTGAGGCGGGGCCTGGGCTTCCAGATGTTGAGCTGCGGCCGCACTGATTTGGTGAATGCAGCTGCTGCATTGCTGGGACCAGAGGGAATCAACACTCTCAACGAGCAGGTAGGGGAGAGGCGACACAAGAATATCGATATGTTTTTAATATGGAACAAAGGCAGAACAGCTAATGTTGGATTATGGTTAAACCACATTAATAGATCAGAATTGTTTTTTAAACTGAGTGCTCACAATGGGAAGAAAAAAAGAAAAGACTTGCATTTATATAGCGCCTTTCACGACCACCGGACGTCTCAAAGTGCTTTACAGCCAATGAAGTACTTTTGGAGTGTAGTCACTGTTGTAATGTGGGAAACGCGGCAGCCAATTTGCGCACAGCAAGCTCCCACAAACAGCAATGTGATAATGACCAGATAATCTGTTTTTGTTATGTTGGTTGAGGGATAAATATTGGCCAGGACACCGGGGAGAACTCCCCCGCTCTTTAAAATAGTGCCATGGGATCTTTTACGCAGAGAGGGCAGACGGGCCTCGGTTTAACGTCTCATCCGAAAGACAGCACCTCCGACAGTGCAGCACTCCCCTCAGTACTGCACTGGAGCGTCAGCCTAGATTGGGAGTGGGGACTTGAACCCACAACCTTCTGACTCAGAGGCGAGTTTGCGACCCACTGAGCTACGGATGACCATTCCTTCCTGAGTAATGTCATAGTTCAGGAAGAACGAAGATGGAAAGCAAAGGTTGCTGAGAGAACATTGGAAAAGGATATTGATAAAGATACGGCCTCTATGGTTGTTTGATGACCTAAGGGTCACGAGCGCAATGTAAACTTCAAAACCAATATTCAGCAAAAAGGTGGAAAGGGAGGGAAGTTGGCTACCCATGTGACAGGAAGCCAACAAGGCTTGGCTGCCCATGTGACAGGAAGCTAAGAGGTGATTGCCATGTGACAGGAAGCTGAAGGAGCCATTAATTCAATCCTCTTCCGGTGTGTGGATTATACAATAATACGCTTCAGTTAAAAGCCAATGCATCACAGGAGCAAGCATTGACCATTGGGTTACATTAATCACCCTGCCACAGTGATATGAGGAGTAACACCTCTCATAACAGAGGGCAATGCCCCTCAGTCTCCACTCCTCACTCAATGTGTGAGGGTGACCACTAACCTTTGCCCCTGATGTGCCCTCTGCTCACAAGGGACCACTTTGCCTCTGAGCTGAATATCCACCTGTGGTAATCAGACACTGTTTCTTCTGCCTAGGGGCTGACTCCGCTGATGTACGCAGCTAGCAATGGGGACGAGGCCATGGCCCAGGTCTTGCTGACCACTGGAGCAGACGTTGACATTCAGGTAAGACATTGATGACTGACACAGGGCCTGCACGTGAAAGGGCTTCCAAATATATCTCTGCATTCCAGGAGAGTAACCCACAGGGTGTACCTTTAACACAAGGACCCTGACACAGTGCTCCAACAACTCATATTTGACTGTGTCCATCTGACCCCATGATGTTTAATGAATTTGTCAGACCTGGTTAATGATGGAGTTTCTCTACACAACCATAGCTTGAATGATCTAGCTCTCAAGCGGACTAGATATTGATTATATTTATGACCTGACGGGCTAAATTTGAGAAGTCGCTGAGCTCTTGTGCTTGGTTTGCAGGTGCCCAGTAATTCCCAGCGGTGCCTGACCGTCCATGCAGAGACTCGACACTGGACCGCCCTCAGCTTCGCCGTCGCATTCGGCCATCTGCCAGTCACACAGGTACGGGAGTGGGTCAACGTTGTACCTTTAATTGAGTGAGTGCTCGGCTCTCCCCACCCCCCATGGATTGGTGAAGGATGGCACCAGATGTCGAGACACTGTCTCTGTTCTGTGAGAGGCTTTGATCCACGTGCACCTCAGTGCAGGGTTTTCAGACACAGAGCAAGGGTGTTAGGCCGAGCAAGCTTATCGCTCTCCGTGGACCTACCCCATCCACCCTCTTACCGTATCCCTTCTCTCCATTGTCTCCATGGTGTCAGCCTTGGTTCAGTGGTTACACTCTTGCCTCTGAGTCAGAAGCTTGTGGGTTCAAGCCCCACGCCAGAGACTTGAGCTCATAATCCAGGCTGACACTCCCAGTGCAGTGCTGAGGGAGTGCTGCACTGTCGGAGGTGCCGTCTTTCAGATGAGACGTCTGCTCTCTCAGGTGGATGTAAAAGTTCCCATGGCACTATTTCGAAGAAGAGCAGGGGAGTTCTCCCCGGTGTCCTGGCCAATATTTATGCTTCAACCAACATCAGTAACACAGATTGTCTGGTAATTTTTATTCTCAACATGTTTCCATATTCCTCAATGTGACACATTTAATCAACACATTTAAGTGAAGAACATAGGGACAGGAGGAGGCCATTCAACCCGTCAAGCCTGTTCCGCCATTCAACTAATTGATCATGGTTGATCTGTACCTCAACTCCATTTACCCACCTTAGCTCCATATCCCTCAATACCCTTACCCAACAAAAATCCATCGACCTCAGTACAAAATTTCACTTGATCCCCAGCATCCACAGCCTTTTCGGGTGGGGGGAAGTTTCAGATTTCCATTACATTTTGTGTGAAAATGTGCTTCCCGATTTCACTCCTGAATGGTCTAGGGTGGGAATAGAGGGATGGGGGGGCAGGGTGGGAATCGAGGGATGGGGGGCAGGGTGGGAATCGAGGGATGGGGGGGCAGGGTGGGAATCGAGGGATGGGAGGGCAGGGTGGGAATCGAGGGATGGGGGGCAGGGTGGGAATCGAGGGGGGGGGGCAGGGTGGGAATCGAGGGATGGGGGCAGGGTGGGAAATGCGGTAATTGGAGTGGGAGGATGTCCATGTGGACTAAAGACCACACTGTGTCAGGGTGTGTTTCTGTCCGCAGATTCTGTGTAATTCCATGTATGTCATTAAATGCAAGGTTGTGTTCTTTTCCTCTGACCTTTCTCTCCCCCTCCCCCTCCCCCCCTCCCCCCCTCCCCTCCCTCCCCCCCTCCCCCCCCTCCCCCCCTCCCCCCCTCCCCCTCTCCCCCTCTCCCCCTCTGTACAGATGCTGTTGGATGCCGGGGCCAATGTCGAAGGCGGCGTTAGTGAAGGAAGCTGGTCAGAAACTCCTCTGCAGCTCGCAGCCGCGGCAGGTACACAACAGCGAGGAGAAGGGCGGGTGTTGGGCTAGGTTTAGAGGGAGCAGGGCTTGGCCTATCCGACAAGACCTGTTCAAAACGGTTTCCGTGGTGATAGGAGCACTTCATCAGATTGGCACCATATATGTTTGTTTTGTGCTGTAGTCCGTATAAACCATGAAGCCTGTGGCCTACCAATAGATCAGAAGTCGGGGACGTGGAAAAGGTTTTCCTCAAAATTTTTAATTCATTTATAAATGCATGTGATCTAAATTGGAATTAACCATATCATCACTGACAGTTGTTTATTCTGTCAAAAAGATCACATCACAAAGCTATCACACACTGTGTTTAAGATGCCATTCCGTATATTGCAGTGTACAAGATACCTCTTCCCTATATCACGCACCGTGTATAAGATGCCCTTCCCTATATCACGCACTGTGTATAAGATGCCCGTCCCTATATCACGCACCGTGTATAAGATATCTCTTCCCTATAACCATGAATAATATGCCCACTTGCTGCAGCTTGCCCCCTCTGCAGATCTCCTCTATGTACCGTGCCCCTCTCACTCTCGCCCGCTCTTTCCTCTCCTGCAGGTCACCTCGATCTGGTCAGTCTGCTACTGGAGAAAGGAGCTGATCTGCTGGCTGGGAGCATTGGTAAAAATGGAATCACTGCATCTCTGCAAGGAATTACTAACCCCTTCAGTCAGGCTGCTGCCCACGGACACAGGTGAGAGATCGGGACAAGATAGTGTCTTATACTGAGGGTGGGACACAGAGTATGTTACAACTGAGGGTGGGTAACAGAGAGAGTGTTATAACTGGGAAGCCTTTTATTGAGGGTGGAGAGTATTTGTGAAAAGCTCACCCTGGGGACTGATGGTTTACAGTGATGGATGCACCGCTCTCTTTCACTGACTGGAATGCGCTATTGTTCTCCGTTATATTCATTGTTTTTTTTGTTAACGCACTCACTTTTTAATCATTGCTCAGGAATGTGCTGCAGAAGCTTCTGTCACAGCCAGACACCGTGAATAGTGACATCATGTCCCTGGAGGACATCCTCGCTGAGGGGGCAGAGGTCAGCAACCCACAGACTCCGAAACCCAGGCCAAATCGCAGCAGCAAAGCCCGAAGTAAAGCGCTGCAGGAAGCTCTCTATCAGAGTGCCGAGCATAACTACCTCGACATCACCATGGAATTGCGCAGCCTGGGTGAGTGCAGCACCTCGCCAATGTCCCCTTTCAGCCGGTGAGCCGGCTTTTAAATATAAAAACTGCGCATGCGTGTAATTTTGAACGGGTCGTGCAGCCCGTTAAATGGGTCGCACGGCCCAATAAAAACTACAGGGAACATTGCAACTCGCCCCATCCCGCCACAGTAAGGTCCCTTTAAACTCTCCCGACTCACTCCCGGAATGTTTCTGCCTTTCCCTAGTCTCCCTGTGGCTCTGGCCAGGGTGGTTGCCCCTCTGTGTGGACTGGCAGCTGGGCCAGTGGCCTGGGCCTCAGGTTCCCTGCCCTATGGTTAACTCTCCATCTCCCTGTCTGGATGGGCCTGCGCCTTGGAATAGGGTACCTGGCCCTGCGGTTAACTCTGCCCCTCCCTGCGCCTTGGAATAGGGTACCTGGCCCTGCGGTTAACTCTGCCCCTCCCTGCGCCTTGGAATAGGGTACCTGGCCCTGCGGTTAACTCTGCCCCTCCCTGCGCCTTGGAATAGGGTACCTGGCCCTGCGGTTAACTCTGCCCCTCCCTGTGCAGAGTGATCTGGGCTCAGCTCCGATTCTGGGCCTGACCTGGGACCGCCTGTCCTGCGGTTAACTCTCCCCCCTCTCTGAGATCAAGAACCCAGCATTGTGGGGGCAGTGGCTGCAGTTCCACAGCTGACCTCTGTGTGGCAGCAGTGGGTGAGCTGAGTAACCCATCATTGCTCCCGTTCCGATGCTGTAACATTGCCAGAAGTGCTGCAGAAACCCCGTTTGCGTGTGTAAAGTTACAGCGGCAAATCGGGAGCAGATCTGAGGAAATTCCCGACCAATATCTACTCGTCCTCCCCTCGTCCACCTCCCCAGAGTGCAGCAATTCCCTCCTCATGATCTCACAAATCTCCCCCCAATAGTCTGCGATAACTACCATCGATCTTGGGGATTTATTGGTTTTGAGCCCTTTTAACCGCCCATTGTGTTTATATTGAAATCATTAATTTTGCGTGGGTTATCTCTGATTGTCGGTGGCCTGTTGCTCATGTCTTGGAGGAAGCAATCATTCAGAATGTTTACTATTGAACCAAATTCAGACCTGCTGCTCCCAGGTCTGTCCACGACCATCTGTAACTTCACTCGTTTATAACGTGCCGGAGACCTCTGCTGGCAGTCACAGGTACTGCGCCAGTCCACACGGCCTCTGGGAGGGAAACCTCCTGTATTTGTAGAGGAAGTTGTAGATTTTCAGAATATTACAAGTAAGAAAGAAATAACTTGCATTTCTATGGCGCCTTTCACAGTCTCCGGATGTCCCAAAGCGCTTTATAACCAATGAAGTACTTTTGAAGTGTAGTCACTGTTGTCGGAAATGCGGCAGCCAATTTCTGCGCACAGCAAGCTCCCACAAACAGCATTGTGATAATGACCAGATAATTTGTTTTAGTGATGTTGGTTGAGGGATAAATATTGGCCAGGACACCGGGGAGAACTCCCCTGCTCTTCTTCGAATAGTGCCGTGGGATCTTTTGCTTCCACCCGAGAGGGCAGACAGAGCCTCGGTTTAATGTCTCATCCGAAACATGGCACCTCGTACAGTGCAGCACTCCCTTAGTCCTGCACTAGAGTTGCCGCCTAGATTATGGGCTGAAGTGGGACTTGAACCGACAACTTTCTGACTCCGAGGCGAGAGAGCTACCCACTGAGCCACGGCTGACACCATAGTGCGGAGAATAAGTCTCGTCCCTGCCTGGTCTTCTATCTTTCCCCAGCTGATGTCAGACTTGATCTGATTGTCTGGGCTCTGCAGTACGTGAAGTGTACACAGGTCGGATATTCCTGTGCCTCGGGTAATATCCCCTTGCTCTTTCAGCTAGAGGCCGACTGCTGGATGTCGGCTCCCTTTTGCTCACGACAGTCTGTTCTTTTCACTCCAGCTGTCCCGTGGACTCTGCACTCCTGGCTCAAGTCCCTGCAGACCTCGCTCAGCCAACGTCGCTGGCCCATCACTCTGTACCTGCTGAAGGAGTTCGATGCTGTGAAGGACGTGTACAGCCAAGAGATGATTTCCCGGGGACTGTCCGTGATGTTCGACATATTCCGCCAGAGCAAGGTGCAGCACTGTGCACTCTCCTCCTCACACGACACAGCATATTCTACAGTAAAACTTCTCTCTCAGACTCTGATATTACAGGCCTCAATCCAACAGACTCTGATATTACAGGCCCCAATCCAACAGACTCTGATATTACAGGCCCCAATCCAACAGACTCTGATATTACAGGCCCCAGTCCAACAGATTCTGATATTACAAGCCCCAATCCAACAGATTCTGATATTACAGGCCCCAATCCAACAGACTGATATTACAGGCCCCAATCCAACATAGAAACATAGAAGATAGGAGCAGGAGTAGGCCATTCAGCCCCTCGACCCTGCTCCGCCATTCGATGAGATCATGGCTGATCATCTAAACTCAGTACCCTGTACCTGCCTTCTCCCCATATCCCTTGATACCTTTAGCTTTAAGAAATATATCTAACTCATCCTTGAATATATTTAATGACTTCGCCTCAACTACCTTCTGTGGTAGAGAATTCCACAGGTTCACCACTATCTGGGTGAAGAAATTCTTCCTCATTTCTGTCCTAAATGGTTTACCCGTTATCCGTAGATTATGACCCCTGGTTCTGGACTCTCCGACCATCGGGAACATTCTTCCTGCATCTAGTTTGTCCAGACCTGTCAGAATTTTATATGTTTCGATGAGATCCCCTCTCATTCTTCTATACTCCAGTGAGTATAAGCCCAATCGACCCAATCTCTCCTCATATATGTCATTCCTGCCATCCCAGGTATCAGCCTTGTGAATCTTCGCTGAACTCCTTCCATGGCAAGAACATCCTTCCTCAGATAAGGCGACAAAAACTGCACACAATACTCAAGGTGTGGTCTCACGAAGGCCCTGTACAACTGCAGCAGGACATCCCTGTTCCTATACTCAAACCCTTTCGCTATGAAGGCCAACATACCATTTGCCTTCTTCACCGCCTGCTGCACCTGCATGCTTACTTTCAGTGACTGGTGCACAAGGACACCCAGGTCTCGTTGCACTTCCCCTTCTCCCAATCTATTGCCATTCAGATAATAGTCTGCCTTTCTGTTTTTGACACCAAAGTGGATAACCTCGCACTTATCCACGTTATATTGCATCTGCCACGCTTCTGCCCACTCACTGATATTACAGGCCCCAATCCAACAGACTGATATTACAGGCCCCAATCCAACAGACTCTGATATTACAGGCCCCAATCCAACAGACTGATATTACAGGCCCCAATCCAACAGATTCTGATATTACAGGCCCCAATCCAACAGACTGATATTACAGGCCCCAATCCAACAGACTCTGATATTACAGGCCCCAATCCAACAGACTGATATTACAGGCCCCAATCCAACAGATTCTGATATTACAGGCTTCAATCCAACAGATTCTGATATTACAGGCCCCAATCCAACAGACTGATATTACAGGCCCCAATCCAACAGATTCTGATATTACAGGCCCCAATCCAACAGATTCTGATATTACAGGCTTCAATCCAACAGATTCTGATATTACAGGCCCCAATCCAACAGACTGATATTACAGGCCCCAATCCAACAGATTCTGATATTACAGGCCCCAATCCAACAGACTGATATTACAGGCCCCAATCCAACAGATTCTGATATTACAGGCCCCAATCCAACAGACTGATATTACAGGCCCCAATCCAACAGACTCTGATATTACAGGCCCCAATCCAACAGACTGATATTACAGGCCCCAATCCAACAGATTCTGATATTACAGGCTTCAATCCAACAGATTCTGATATTACAGGCCCCAATCCAACAGACTGATATTACAGGCCCCAATCCAACAGATTCTGATATTACAGGCCCCAATCCAACAGATTCTGATATTACAGGCTTCAATCCAACAGATTCTGATATTACAGGCCCCAATCCAACAGACTGATATTACAGGCCCCAATCCAACAGATTCTGATATTACAGGCCCCAATCCAACAGACTGATATTACAGGCCCCAATCCAACAGATTCTGATATTACAGGCCCCAATCCAACAGACTGATATTACAGGCCCCAATCCAACAGACTGATATTACAGGCCCCAATCCAACAGACTGATATTACAGGCCCCAATCCAACAGACTCTGATATTACAGGCCCCAATCCAACAGACTCTGATATTACAGGCCCCAAAGGTCCCGGCAGATTGGAAAACTGCTAATGTAACACCCTTATTTAAAAAGGGTAGTAGGCAGAAGGCTGGAAATTATAGACCAGTTAGCCTAACATCTGTGGTGGGTAAAATTTTGGAGTCTATTATTAAGGAGACAGTAACAGAACATTTAGATAAACATAATTTAATAGGACAAAGTCAGCATGGCTTTATGAAGGGGAAGTCATGTCTGACAAATTTGCTTGAGTTCTTTGAGGACATAACGTATAGGGTGGATAAAGGGGAACCAGTGGACGTAGTGTATTTAGACTTCCAGAAGGCATTCGACTAGGTGCCACATAAAAGATTATTGCTCAAGATAAAAAAATCACTGGATTGGGGGTAATATTCTGGCATGGGTGGAGGATTAGTTATCTAACAGGAAGCAGAGAGTTGGGATAAATGGTTCATTCTCGGACTGGCAACCTGTAGCCAGTGGTGTTCCGCAGGGGTCGGTGCTGGGTCCCCAACTCTTTACAACCTATATTAACGATTTGGAGGAGGGGACCGAGTGTAACATATCAAAGTTTGCAGATGATACAAAGATGGGAGGGAAAGTAGAAAGTGAGGAGGACATAAAAAACCTACAAGGGGATATAGACAGGCTGGGTGAGTAGGCGGAGATTTGGCAGATGCAATACAATATTGGAAAATGTGAGGTTATGCACTTTGGCAGGAAAAATCAGAGAGTAAGTTATTATCTTAATGACGAGAAACTGGAAAGTACTGCAGTACAAAGGGATCTGGGGGTCCTAGTGCAAGAAAATCAAAAAGTTAGTATGCAGGTGCAGCAGGTGATCAAGAAGGCCAATGGAATGTTGGCTTTTATTGCTAGGGGGATAGATTATAAAAACAGGGAGGTATTGCTGCAGTTATATAAGGTATTGGTGAGACCGCACCTGGAATACTGCATACAGTTTTGGCGTCCATACTTAAGAAAAGACATACTTGCTCTCGAGGCAGTACAAAGAAGGGTCACTCGGTTAATCCCGGGGATGAGGGGGTGGACATATGAGGAGAGGTTGAGTAGATTGGGACGCTACTCATTGGAGTTCAGAAGAATGAGAGGTGATCTAATTGAAACATATAAGATTGTGAAGGGGCTTGATCGGGTGGATGCGGTAAGGATGTTCCCAAGGATGGGTGAAACTAGAACTAGGAGGCATAATCTTAGAATAAGGAGCTGCTCTTTCAAAACTGAGATGAGGAGAAACTTCTTCACTCAGAGGGTAGTAGGTATGTGGAATTTGCTGCCCCAGGAAGCTGTGGAGGCTACATCATTAAATAAATTTAAAACAGAAATAGACAGTTTCCTAGAAGTAAAGGGAATTAGGGGTTACGGGGAGCGGGCAGGAAATTGGACATGAGGCTGAGTTCGGATCGGTCAAGGCCCTGTGGGTGGCGGAGCGGGCCCAGGGGCTGAGTGGCCGGGTCCTACTTCTTGTGTTCTTTAGATTTGAGGTTAGGATCAGATCAGCCATGATCTTATTGAATGGCGGAGCAGGCTCGAGGGGCCGATTGGCCTACTCCTGCTCCTATTTCTTATGTTCTTATGTTCTTAATCCAACAGACTCTGATATTACAAGCCCCAGTCCAACAGACTCTGATATTACAGGCCCCAATCCAACAGACTCTGATATTACAGGCCTCAATCCAACAGACTCTGATATTACAGGCCCCAATCCAACAGACTCTGATATTACAGGCCCCAATCCAACAGACTGATATTACAGGCCCCAATCCAACCGACTCTGATATTACAGGCCCCAATCCAACAGACTGATATTACAGGCCCCAGTCCAACAGACTGATATTACAGGCCCCAATCCAACAGACTCTGATATTACAGGCCCCAATCCAGCAGACTCTGATATTACAGGCCCCAATCTAACAAAGTATGAGTTACATGACCTCTTGTTACACAATGTGATGTTACTGGTCCCACTATCACAGTGTGAAGTTCTAACAAACTTTGATATTACAAATCTTATTGAAACAAACTCCTATTGCAGACCCACTGTTCCACTCAACTAAGTCCCTGACCATGGTGGCTCAAACCTGTTATAGTAACGAGATGCGCGGAGGTTACTGCCTGTACGACTTTGTAACAGTGAGCTTGGACAGCACTTGGTGTGTGATGAGCCATGTGGGGTTTTAACAGTGAGCTGCTGTGTGTGAAATCAGCCTGAGATTACTGGGAGCGGAGTGGCTGTGCCAGGTGTTGAACCGGCTGGGCTCGAATCATTCAGTTGACTTGATGTGGTCTCTCTCTCTCTTACTTTTTCAGAACGATGCTATTATTCGACAGCTGGCAGCCATCTTTAGTCATTGCTATGGGCCCTACCCCATCCCTGCTATCCAGGAGACCAGGGAGAAGATCAAGGCTGCAGTTGGTGAGCATTGCATGGTCTCCTCAACCAGATGGAACTAGATGGTAGCTTCATCTTCAGTAACATCAACGCTGCAATCCTGTCCCCATTGCTTTTGCACCAGGGAGCCGTCTCTGGCCCCACATGAACCTTACTCATAAACCCCCACGCAGTGACTGTGCACATGTCGGGGGCAGGTGCCAAGCAGAGCTGATGCTCAACCCCCCAGAGATGGGTCAAGTGGACTCAGAAGCTAATGGGCACTATAAACACACCAAGGCATAGAAATAGGCGTAGTGTCCACTCCATTGTTAGGAATGGTGTGTGTCTTGGTACTTGAAGATGAATGAGCCCAGTCTAGTAATGGGTGACCCTTCGTTATCTTGTAACGAGTTTCATAGTAAAAATTCTCCTTACTGTTCTGGAATACGTAGGGGTCGACACCAAGGGTCAAAGGGCAACCTAAGGGCTGGATCCTGGGTTGGGTGCAGAATGCAGACGTGTCTGGGTTCGATGTTTTGGCTCTGAGGCAAGGATCAATGCTACAGGATATTGTTAGGTGTATGAAGTGGCCTCCTGATAGATGAGACTCTGTAGGTTGTGTCACTTGGAGCATCACAGAGACTTTGCCTGGATATTCCACTTTAGGTGAAAGCTCTTTGGATCAGACTTCCCTTCCCCTGGGGTATCACAGGGTGGGTGGGTTCTGTAGGTCAGGGTCACTCCCCTGGGGTATCACAGGGTGGGTGGGTTCTGTAGGTCAGGGTCACTCTGGGGTATCACAGGGTGGGTGGGTTCTGTAGGTCAGGGCCACTCCCCTGGGGTATCACAGGGTGGGTGGGTTCTGTAGGTCAGGGCCACTCCCCTGGGGTATCACAGGGTGGGTGGGTTCTGTAGGTCTGGGTCAGGGTCACTCCCCTGGGGTGGGATGAGGACAGAAGGTGGGTCATGGTTGTAGATTCAACACCCTATCTGTTCCTTCCTGCAGATCCCATTCTCCTGAATAACAAGGAACATTCGGACATCACATTCCTGGTGGACGGGAAACCATTCTATGGGCATCGGGCACTGCTGTCGGCCGCCTCACCCCGGTAAGACCCCGTGGTTCACCAAACTCTGAGACAGTCAGTTCGACTCATTCCCAGATTAATACATTGTGCTGAGGCAGGGAGATCCTGTTATATAGAAACATAGAATCTAGGAGCAGGAGTAGGCCATTCGGCCCGTCGAGCCTGCTCCACCATTCAATACGATCATGGCTGATCATCCAAATCCAGTACCCTGTCCCTGCTTTAATCCCCACAGTACACATATCCCACCCTACCCCCGTAACCCCACGTATTTAATTCACCCTAACATATCCCATCCTATCCCCACATATTTAATCCCCCCCTAACACTAAGGGTCAATTTATCATAGCCAAATCAACCTAACCCGCACATTTTTGGACTGTGGGAGGAAACCGGAGCACCCGGAGGAAACCCACGCAGACACGGGGAGAATGTGCAAACTCCACACAGACAGTCACCCGAGGTCAGATTCGAACCCAGGTCCCTGGCGCTGTGAGACACCAGTGCTAACCACTATGCCACCGTGTTGCTTCAGTCCAAATCACATTTTGTTAAATTGAGCTGCGATCGTTATGAATTGATTCATGAAGCCAAGACTGAGAGATTCTTTGGGCCCTGCAGCAACTGCAGGGTGAAAGCACCCAGTAAATTATAGTGTCCGGAGCTGCTGTCTGTACATTCTCAGCACAGTCAGTAACCTGTACCTCCGACTGTGCAGTGTCCGGAGCTGCTGTCTGTACATTCTCAGCACAGTCAGTAACCTGTACCTCTGACTGTGCAGTGTCCAGAGCTGCTGTCTGTACATTCTCAGTACTGTCAGTAACCTGTACCTCCGACTGTGCAGTGTCTGGAGCTGCTGTCTGTACATTCTCAGTACTGTCAGTAACCTGTACCTCCGACTGTGCAGTGCCTGGGAGCTACTGTCTGTACATTCTCAGTTTTGTCAGTAACCTGTACCTCCGACTGTGCAGTGTCTGGGAGCTACTGTCTGTACATTCTCCGTACAGTCAGTAACCTGTACCTCCGACTGTGCAGTATCAGGGGCTACTGTCTGTACATTCTCAGTCCTGTCAGTAACCTGTACCTTGTCACAGATTGGTACAAAATCCTCTCTTTTTATGTAAATTTCAAAGGGTGGTTTCCTACATTTCATTGACCAATCCAAGTGACACGTGTGAGAGAAGGACTTGCCCACCCCCGACTATCAAACAATAAGTGTGGATTCCTGTGAGTGTCATTGAATCTCTGGACAGGGTTTTCCTGGAGTGGAACAGACTTGGTGTGTGCAGTTTAGGGCCCCTTCTCCCTGTCCAGCTCGCATTGCTCGAGGGTTATCCGAAATGGGTACATTTTATTGCTGCAAGGAATGTCTTGTATAACCGGGATCCTTTCTGATGTCATTACTTAGATAAATGTTTTTCTCACTCTTAAGGTTCAAAGCACTTATTACAGCCTGCCCTTCTGCCGATGCCAAGCCCTGCAGCCCCATCGAGATCAAGGATATCGGGTACAGCACATTCAAGGTAACTAACAGTGGAATAACAAATTCCTGTTATAACCAGGTAATGTGTTAACCCCGTGTACACCTGGTGTATGTGCTCCTGGTGACTAACCCCGTGTACACCTGGTGTATGTGGTGCTGGTGACTAACCCCGTGTACACCTGGTGTATGTGGTGCTGGTGACTGACCCCGTGTACACCTGGTGTATGTGGTGCTGGTGACTGACCCCGTGTACACCTGGTGTATGTGGTGCTGGTGACTGACCCCGTGTACACCTGGTGTATGTGGTGCTGGTGACTGACCCCGTGTACACCTGGTGTATGTGGTGCTGGTGACTGACCCCGTGTACACCTGGTGTATGTGCCCCTGGTGTCTAACCCCGTGTACACCTGGTGTATGTGGTGCTGGTGACTGACCCCGTGTACACCTGGTGTATGTGCTCCTGGTGACTAACCCCGTGTACACCTGGTGTATGTGTTCCTGGTGACTAACCCCGTGTACACCTGGTGTATGTGTTCCTGGTGACTAACCCGTGTACACCTGGTGTATGTGGTGCTGGTGACTGACCCCGTGTACACCTGGTGTATGTGGTGCTGGTGACTGACCCCGTGTACACCTGGTGTATGTGCCCCTGGTGTCTAACCCCGTGTACACCTGGTGTATGTGTTCCTGGTGACTAACCTCGAGTATCCTGGCCGATATTTATTCCTCAACCAACATCACTAAAAATGAATTAACTAGTCGTTCATCTCATTGCTGTTTTTTGTGGGATCTTGCTGTGCACAATTTGGCTGCTGTATTTCCCTACAAAACAGCGGTGACTACACTTCAAAATTATTTCATTGGCTATAAAGTGCTTTGGGATGTCTTAAGGTAATGCAAGGCGCTATAGAAATGCAAGTTCTTCATTTGTGGAAATGTTGTTTTCAGTCAGCTGATTAGTATTGGTCTTGTGCACAGTTTCTGATTCTGTGATTTCTCGGCAGTGCTTGGTTCAGTATATTTACAACGGAGGGACAGAGGGACTGGACATCAGTAAAAGCCAAGCCCTGGAGGTAAGGTGTCCTCTCCTGTGCAACTGCTTTCTCTCTTCGCCAGCATTCCTATTCCACCGTCTCCTTCCAGGTCCCAGTGGGTGAGCTGTCGGAGCATGGAAATCTATTTCCCCGGCCCATCATTCAGATATTCATGGTGCATTGAAAGGGTGGTGTGTACAATTAGCCTCATTGCCACTGGGCCAGGGAAGGAAAATCCATCTCTGACTCGCTGTCCTGATCATTTTCCACTGACACTCGCTTGCAGTGTATGTGTAGGGAGTGTGATAGTAAGTGAGGATGTGTTGGCTGTGATGTTCCCATCACACCCCCATCATTGAACGGACAGATAATGCTCAATGTCCATCAACTGTTGATGAGGTGCTGGTTCTGGTGAAGTGGAAAAGTCCACAGACCAGAACTCAGCAAGTCAACAATTGGAGGAAGAAAAGAGAAGGAAGTGAGTGGGTTATAAGGAGACGGGCTACAGCTGTGGTCTAGATTAGTGCTTGTTAGCTGAGATTTCCCTGGAGAGACTTGGAGAAACTTACATTAAAGATTAAATGTGTGGGGCAGAGTCCAAATTAGGATAGAGTGTACATGGGTTGTGGGAGGAGATTTCAGGGCTGGGTAGAGTGTACATGGGTTGTGGGGGGAGATTACAGGGCTGGGTAGAGACTATGATAGGGTAGAGTGTACATGGGTTGTGGGAGGAGATTTCAGGGCTGGGTAGAGACCATGATAGGGTAGAGTGTACATGGGTTGTGGGAGGAGATTTCAGGGCTGGGTAGAGACCATGATAGGGTAGAGTGTACATGGGTTGTGGGAGGAGATTTCAGGGCTGGGTAGAGACCATGATAGGGTAGAGTGTACATTAGGTTGTGGGGGGAGATTACAGGGCTGGGTAGAGACTATGATAGGGTAGAGTGTACATGGGTTGTGGGAGGAGATTACAGGGCTGGGTAGAGACTATGATAGGGTAGAGTGTACATGGGTTGTGGGAGGAGATTTCAGGGCTGGGTAGAGACTATGATAGGGTAGAGTGTACATGGGTTGTGGGAGGAGATTTCAGGGCTGGGTAGAGACTATGATAGGGTAGAGTGTACATGGGTTGTGGGAGGAGATTACAGGGCTGGGTAGAGACTATGATAGGGTAGAGTGTACATGGGTTGTGGGAGGAGATTACAGGGCTGGGTAGAGACTATGATGGGTAGAGTGTACATGGGTTGTGGGAGGAGATTACAGGGCTGGGTAGAGTGGACGGAGCGGTTTTGATGGATGTGGAGAGATTTGACTCGTTCTCGGACCCTAACGGTTTTACTCAGTGCTCATGGCCCTGTCTCTTCCAGGTTCTTTCAGCTTCCAGCATCTTCAAACTAAAGCCTCTGACACGCCACTGTGAGGCCATCTGTTCAAGGAACTTGACGCTTGCTGTCAGCCCACACACGTACCGACAGGCCAAGGTGAGGAGTGGTCAGCAATGTCGTGCCCCGATTTCCACGCAACATAACGTGCCGTGTCCTGAGTTAACGCTGAGCATTGCAACAGCACACAAACACAATTAACAGGATAAACGAAAATCGACCGGGTTCTACAACGTGTGGACAATCCGCTCCATGGATCACATAATCTAGGCCGACATCCCGCGGAGTGCTGCACTGTCAGAAGTGCCGTCTTTCGGATGAGACATTAAACCGAGGCCCCGTCTGCCCTCAGGTGGATGTAAAAGATCCCATGACACTATTGGAAGAAGAGCAGGGAGTTCTCCCTGGTGTCCTGACCAATATTTATCCCTCAACCAACATCACTAGAAACAGATTATCTGGTCATTATCACATTTACTGTTTGTGGGATCTTTCTGTGCACAAATTGGCTGCCGTGTTTCCTACTGGAGTGAGACTTGAACCCATGACCTTCTGACTCAGGCGAGAGCAAGCAACTGAGCCACAGCTGACACCTAATCACTTCCTCCTATTCCCATCAATGATCTCCTTCCCACTCCTGTACTGCAGGCACTGACTCGCGGTGAGATATGGTCCCATATGTAGCTTCTCAAACCTCAGTCAAGTCATTATTCTTCATGTGGAA
This sequence comes from Squalus acanthias, assembly GCA_030390025.1. Classification (NCBI taxonomy): domain Eukaryota; kingdom Metazoa; phylum Chordata; class Chondrichthyes; order Squaliformes; family Squalidae; genus Squalus; species Squalus acanthias. The sequence goes on from JASTWF010000046.1 coordinate 2,079,158, forward strand.
GCCCGGTCACTGGTTGTCTGAGGTTGCACTGCCCAATGTCATACCCTCATGATGCTGACACTCTCCAGCAGGGGGTGCGGAATAGTGATTAGGAGTGGGATCCTGGGGGGCGGTGGGGGTGGGGGTGGGGAAGGTAAGTTCCAGATGCACTCTGGTCAATTGCTATCCCAGCTCCCTCTCCGAGATGGACTAGCCCCTAGGGAATAAATCTGGAGTTAGATATTAATATTGAGAACTGATCCCAATAAAACAGATTAATTCAGATCAGGTTATGGAGAGATTCACTGCGCGTGGCTGCAATTGAATGGTTGCTACCTGTGGACCAATGTCCTGGTTTTCTGCCTTTTGTGAATTCCTGCACTGAAGGGTTTTGATAGAATAAATAGGGGGAAACTCTTTCCACTGGCGGGCGGGTCAGTAACCAGAGGACACAGATTGAAGGTAATTATAAAATTCAATAATAACTTTCAAAAGAGAATTGGATATTGTCTACATGGATTTTAGGAAGGCGTTTGACAAAGTACCACATAGAAGGCTGGATAACAAAATTGAGGCTCATGGAATAGGTGGGTCAGTGGCAGCTTGGATAAGGAATTGGCTTAAGAACAGAAAACAGCGAGTTGTGGTAAATGGCTGTTTTTCAGACTGGAGGATGGTAGACACTGGTGTTCCCCAAGGGTCAGTGCTGGGGCCGCTGCTTTTTTTGATATATATAAATGACCTGGATATTGGAATACAAAGTAGAATTTCTAAATTTGCCGATGACACCAAACTTGGGGGTGTGGCAAACAGTGAGGATGATAAATCGACTGCAATAGGACATAGAAAGGCTAGCAGAATGGGCAGATAAGTGGCAGATGGAATTTAATACAGAGAAGTGTGAGGTGATTCATTTTGGCAGAAGGAACAGGGAGAGGCAATATACACTTAATGGCACAGTTTTAAAGAGTGTGCAGGGACAGAGGGACCTGGGAGTTAATGTGCATAGGTCCCTGAAGGTGGCAGGACATATTGAGAGAGTGGTTAACAAAGCATATGGGATCTTGGGCTTCATAAATAGAGGTATTGAGTACAAAAGTAGAGAAGTTATGCTGAACCTTTATAAAGCGCTGGTTAGGCCCCAACTGGAGTATTGCGTCCAGTCCTGGTCACCACACTTTAGGAAGGATGTGAAGGCCCTTGAGAGGGTGCAGAGGAGATTTACCAGAATGATTCCGGGATGGGGGATCTTAGCTACAAGGACAGGTTGGAGAAGCTGGATTTGTTTTCATTAGAGCAAAGGAGGTTAAGGGGTGATTTGATAGAGGTATACAAGATTATGACGGGATTGGATAGGCTAGACGGGGAAAGGCTGTTCCCACTAGTTGATGGTACAAGGACTAGGGGACACAGATTTAAGGTTTTGGGCACGAGATACGGGGGATGTGAGGAAAAACTTTTTTACGCAGCGAGTGGTGAGGACCTGGAACTCGCTGCCGACGGAAGTGGTGGAAGCGGAGACACTCAATGTTTTCAAGGGGAGACTGGACAGGCACTTGAGGGAAATAAACTTGCGGGGATAGAGCGGGGGAATGGGACTGACTGGATTGCTCTACAGAGAGCCAGCACGGACTCGATGGATCGAATGGCCTCCTTCTGTGTCGTTATGACTATGACTTGAAAAGGGAAAAAATTGCAGGGCTATGAGGAAAGAGCAGGGGAGTGGGACGAATTGGAGAGCTCTTTCAAAGAGCTGGATCAGGCACGATGGGCAGAAAGGCCTCCTTCTATGCTGTATCATTCTATGATTCTTTCATCTGAAGGTCTGGTCCTATTTTGTGCAGGTTCTCGAGGCCTCTGAGCTGGTGGTCTACTGCAACGGATACTTCCTGAAGAACATGCTGCCTTTACTGGAGCAGGACTCCTTCCAGCAACTGCTGCACAGCCAGACAGAGAAACATCACCATGTTGTGACAGAGCTGCAGCAAGCTCTGGCCTCCAGGATGCAGGCTGTATACCAGCCCGTCTCCAAGGAAACAATGGTGTGATTCTAAACCAGGGCCTGAATGCAAACTCAACCGTTGGATGATGGACATTGCCCTTTTTCTAAAATAATGGAGACCTCGATTAGCTTACCTTCTCTGTAAATCTGAGTGCTGTGATGGAAATTTAGTGTATTGGGGAGGCTGAATCAGTGAGTGAGCAAAACACTTTAATAAGCTATGATATGAGGGGCTTGTAACTGAAACAAAGGAACCTATGACTGCTTCCTCTCAGGATCTGTCTCTCTTTCTATATCTATCTCTATCTCTCAATCTATCTCTATCTAACAGATTTTATAGATCAGAAGCTACTTTGGTAATTTGTGAACACTTAATCAATGTGGTGTCCAGTCCACAGAGAGACTAATGGGGATCAGAGCCTTCTACCCTGGGGCAAGGAATTCTGGGTCTCTTCTATCATTGCCCCACCTTTCCTGTCCTCTTGACACTGTCTCATTTTTGAGGGTCATTGTGTCATTATCAGAAAATATGGGTGCATTGCCTTTCACCTCTCTTCCCCCCGTTGCCCACGGACCCCACTCTCATCCCATTTCTCCACTCGGTCTCCACCCCAAGGTCATTTTAATCTAGATGAGGCCCAATTCTCTGACTGTATGTCTGCTGTGGGGAGCGGTCCTCACTGGGCAGTGCGTCCGTGGTCTGTGAGCAGGCGGGGCTCCTGGTGGTAGAGCACCTTTGGAGCATCGCCCCTCTCGTGCATCACGGCTGGGATGTCTCTGCCATTCACGACCCATGGCGAGCCGCTTCACTCAATCATAAACAGTTCATGTGCCTCAGACAGCAAAGGTCAGAAAAACATTTCATCAGTTGAAAAAGTTGACCAATTCATGTAACAGTATTTTAGCGACATCTTAAAATTAAACTTGCCTACAGTGGGCTGACTTCAGGGGCTGTTTCAATCGGTGGTCTGTCTCCTAATAGACATTTGGCCTGGGTCAGTAATCTATATGATGGTCTCAGTGAAGTGGTGTCGGCCCCTGAACACATGAGTGAGTCAAAGCATTGAAAGCCAAGCTTTGTGTGATCGGGAAATGCCACCATCACAGCAGCCTTCTTTAAAGGGCTGGTTCACAATTATTACCCAGAGGTTCCATTGATAAAACTCCACTGGGCCTCTTGGCTGTTTACAACCGAAAGAGGAAGCAGATTGACTATTTATTACTAATGTGCAATACTGTGTATAAATTATTGTTCAAATATTTCTTTTTGCTTAATTTAACTTTCAACGTATTTTCTTTGTGTAAAAGAACATTTTTATTAACCTGGAGAAGACTATTAAATTATAAGGAGTGTGACAGAAATCTGTATTTTCATCAGGAATGAAAATCAAATGAAGGATTTCAAAACTGTGACTGATAATTTTACAATGTTGAATGCATTGATGCCTTTAACACTGTGTGTGCCTTTTATAATTAAACAGGACTCAGTTCCATCCTGTCCTCTTGTGTGGTTTTGTATTTTTCAAGGGCTGGGGTGGGGGTGGGGGTGGGGGTGGCGTGGGGTTGCCTGAATTGTTTGTATCAGTCACTAGTGGCAAGTGGACAATCCCACTCGGCCTCTTCCTGAGGTCCCCACTGTCATGGATGACAGTGTCCAGCCAATTTGGTTCACGCCACCTGACATTAAGAAGCAGCTGACTACACTGGACACAGCAAAGGTACAGGCTGGGATAATATCCCGGCTGTAGTGCTGAAGACCTGTGCACCAGGGCTAGTTACTCCCCTAGCCAAGCTGTTCCAGTACAGCTATGACACTGGCATCTACCCAACAAAGTGGAAGATTACCCAGGTATGTGCTAGCCACACAAGGGACACATCTGACCCAGCCAATTACTGCCCTAGCTGCCTCCTCCCAATCATCATTAAACTAATGGAAGGAGTCATCAATAGTGCCATCTACTCACTAATAACCTCGTCACCAATGCTCAGTTCAGCTTCTGCAAGAACCACTTGGCTCCAGACCTCATCATGGCCTTGATCTAGACATGGATGCAAGGGCTGAATGCCAGAGGAGAGGTAGGAGAGGTGAGAGTAGCTGCCTTCGACATCAAGGCAGCATTCAACTGACTATTGTACCAAGGAGCCTCAGCAAACTGAGGCCAATAGGGACAAAGGGAAAGCCGTCCAGTGACTGGAGTTATAGCTGACATAAAGAAAGATGGTTGTGGTTATCAGAGGCCAATCATTACAGTCCCAGGCAATGATCCCTCTTTTTTTGGTGCATGGTCCCTTTAAGTTGCTGTGCGTCCCATTCAAATTTTTGCGCATGCGCAGTTTCTCTCTTCCAAAAGCCCGTGAACGGCCTGTGCGGGACTAGCAGGGCGCTGATTTGTCGCACAGCTTAGCAGGAATGTTGGTCCCAGGACATTGCTGCAGGAGTTCCACAGTCCTTGGTCCAACTACAGCTGCTTCATCAATGACCTTTCCTCTGTCATAATGTTAGCGGCTGATAATTCTACAATGCTCAGCTTCATTCACAATGAAATATCCCATGCCATCCTGCAACCGGACCTGGATAACCAGGCTTGGGCTGAGAAGTGGCAGGTTACATTTGTGCTACGTAAGGGCCAAGTAATGGCCATCTCCAACATGGCATGGGATTTGGTTAGTTTAAAAAGGAATAAGAGGAGTACAGTATACATTGGTCTAAGTAAGCTTCGGGAAAACAAAAGTCAATAAATAAACTAAAACTAGAAAATTAAAAAGTAATATAAGGGTTAAGTCATGGCAGTAGAGCTCGGACCTGTGTCATGCTCCTCCTGTAACATGTGGGAAATCAGGGACGCTTCCTGTGTCCCTGACAACCATGTGTGCGGGAAGTGTGTCCAGCTGCAGCTCATGTGGGACCGCATGACGGCCCTTGAGCTGCGGATGGACTCACTTTGGAGCATCCACGATTCTGAGAGGGTTGTGGATAACACATTTAGTGAGTTGGTCACACCGCAGGTTAAGGCCAGCGTAGATAGTACATGGGTGACCAAAAGGCAGAGCAAGGGCAGGAAGGTAGTGCAGAAATCCCCTGGGGTTGTCTCCCTTAGCAACAGGTTCACCGCCTTAGGTGCTGTTGTCGGGGGGGATGACTCATCGGGGGAAGGCACCAGCAGCCAGGCTCATGGCACCATGACTGGCTCTGTTGCAAAGAAGGGAGGGAAAAAGAGTGGCAGGGCTATAGTAATAGGGGATTCGATTGTAAGGGGAATAGATAGGGGTTTCTGTGGTCGCGACCGAGACACCAGGATGGTATGTTGCCTCCCTGGTGCAAGGGTCAAGGATGTCTCGGCGCGGGTGCAGAACATTCTGGAGGGGGAGGGGGAACAGCCAGTTGTCGTGATACATGTTGGTACCAACGACGTAGCTAAAAAAAGGGAAGAGGTCCTACAAGTAGAATTTAGGGAGTTAGGAGCCAAGCTAAAAAGTAGGACCTCGAAGGTAGTAATCTCTGGATTACTACCAGTGCCACGTGCTAGTAAGAGTACAGAGAACAGGATAGTTAGGCTAAATACGTGGCTTGAGCAGTGGTGTAAGAGGGAGGGTTTTAAATTTTTGAGGCATTGGAACCAGTTTTGTGGTAGGTGTGACCTATACAAAAGGGACGGTCTACACCTGTGCAAAGATGGAACTGATGTTCTCGGGGTAACTTTTGATAAAGCAGTTCGGGAGCATTTAAACTAGTATGGCAGGGGGCTAGAAACCTATGTCGTGAAATAGAGGAAAGTGAAAGGCAGACAGAAATAAATGGTAAAAGGGTGAGGAACAAAAAACAAAGGGCCAAACCAATTCATAAAAAATGTGAGCATAAAAAAAGCCTGAGTGTTTTATACCTTAATGCGAGAAGCATCAGGAACAAGGTAGATGAATTAGCTGTGGAAATAGAGGTTAATAATTATGATCTAATTGGGATTACGGAAACATGGTTGCAGGGTGAGCAGGGCTGGGAGCTTAACATACAGGGGTATTCAGTATTTAGGAAGGATCGACAAAAAAGAAAGGGAGGAGGGGTAGCATTGCTGGTAAAAGAAGGGATAAATGCAATTGAAAGGAAGGATATTAACTCAGTTAATACAGAATCTATATGGGTGGAGCTAAGAAATAGCGAGGGGCGAAAAACATTAATAGGAGTGGTATATAGGCCTCCAAATAGTAAAATAGAGGTTGGGGAGGGCATCACGAGGGAAATTAGAGAAGCGTGCAATAAGAGCACAGCTGTCATCATAGGTGACTTTAACTTACATATAGATTGGAATAGCCTAATCAGTAAAAATAATGAGGAGGAGGAATTCCTTGAGTGTTTAAGGGATGGTTATCTGGATCAATATGTCGAGGAACCAACTCGGGAACAGGCTATATTGGACTGGGTACTGTGCAATGAGAAGGGACTAATTAGTAATCTTGTTGTACGGGGACCCTTGGGTCAGAGCGATCATAACATGATCGATTTCTCACTCGAAATGGAGAGCGAAGAAATTGACTCAGATACTAAGGTCCTGAATTTAAACAAGGGGAATTATGATGCCATTAGACGGGAACTGAGTAGGTCTGATTGGACAACGTTCCTGGGAGGACTGGAGGTAGATAAACAATGGCAAGCATTTAAAGATAGAATGACAAAATTGCAAAAATTGTTTATACCAATCTGGCATAAAAGGAAATCTAAAAAGGTGACTCAACCGTGGATAACAGGGGAAATTAGAGACAGCATAAAATCCAAAGATAGGGCGTATAAAATAGCCAAAAAAAGCGCCAGAGCGGAAGATTGGGAACAGTTTAAGATAGAGCAAAGGAGGACAAAGGGCTTAATCAAGAGGGGCAAAATAGCTTACGAAAGCAAGCTGGCGGAAAATAGAAAAACTAACTCCAAAAGCTTTTATAAGTATATCAAGAGGAAAAGACTGGTGAAAACCAAAGTTGGCCCATTGCAGTCAGATACGGGGGAATATATAACGGGAAATAAAGAAATGGCAGACCAACTAAATGCATACTTTGGGTCAGTCTTTACGAAGGAAGACACAAAAAACCTCCCTGGGATATCGGGAAAAATAGGGACATTTGCAAAGGAGGAACTGACGCAAGTCAATATCTCTAAGGATATGGTGTTAAGGAAGCTAAAGGGATTGAAGGCGGACAAATCCCCAGGGCCTGATAACATGCATCCTAGGGTGCTGAAGGAGGTGGCCCTAGAGATAGCGGATGCACTAAGTATGATTTTTCAGAATTCATTAGACTCGGGAACAGTGCCCATGGATTGGAGGGTAGCTAACGTTACCCCACTATTCAAAAAGGGGGGTAGGGAAAAAGCAGGTAATTACAGACCTGTAAGCCTTACATCAGTTGTGGGCAAAATGCTGGAGTCCATCATTAAGGATGAAATAGCGGAGCACTTAGCAAATGGGGACAGGATAGGACAGAGTCAACATGGATTTACAAAGGGTAAATCGTGCTTGACTAATCTATTGGAATTTTTTGAGGGAGTAACTGGTAAAATAGATGGGGGAGAGCCAGTAGATGTGGTGTACCTGGACTTCCAAAAGGCCTTCGATAAGGTCCCACATAAAAGATTAGCAGGGAAAATTGAAGCTCATGGGATAAAGGGGAAAGTATTGACGTGGATAGAGAACTGGCTGTCAGATAGAAAACAGAGAGTTGGAATAAAAGGCTCATTTTCTGAATGGCAGGCAGTAACAAGTGGGGTACCACAGGGATCTGTCCTGGGTCCCCAGCTGTTCACAATTTACATTAATGACCTGGATCAGGGAGTCGGATGCAGCATTTCCAAATTTGCAGACGACACTAAACTAGGAGGGGGGGTGGGCTCAGAGGAGGAGACCAGGAAGCTCCAGAGCGATTTGGACAGACTGGGTGATTGGGCGGATAAATGGCAGATGCACTATAATGTGGACAAGTGCGAAGTTATCCACCTTGGGTGCAGGAACGGGAGGGCAAATTATTATTTAAATGGCAATAAATTGGGAGAGGGGGAAGTACAGAGAGACCTGGGTGTTCTTGTACACCAGTCACTGAAGGCGAGCATGCAGGTGCAACAGGCGATCAAGAAGGCAAACGGTATGCTGGCCTTCATAGCAAAAGGGTTGGAATACAGGAACAGGGATACCTTGCTGCAGCTGTACAGGGCACTGGTGAGACCACACCTCGAGTACTGTGTACAGTTTTGGTCGCCTCATCTGAGGAAAGATGTTCTTGCCATGGAGGGGGTGCAGCGGCGATTCACCAGGCTGATACCAGGAATGGCGGGATTGACCTATGAGGAGAGACTATGTAGTTTAGGGATGTACACACTGGAGTTTAGAAGATTGAGAGGGGACCTCATAGAAGTGTATAAAATTCTGACAGGTCTAGACAGACTAGATGCAGAAGGAATGTTTCCCTTGGCGGGTGAGAACAGAACTAGAGGACATAATTTAAGGATAAGGGCTAAACCATTTAGGACAGAAATGAGGGGGAATTTCTTCACTCAGAGGGTGGTGAACCTGTGGAACTCATTGCCACAGAGGGCAGTGTACGCCAGCTCATTAAATATATTTAAGAGGGAATTAGATATATTTCTACAGGCAAAAGGGGTTAAGGGTTACGGAGAGAAGGCGGGGACGGGATACTGAATTGGAGGATCAGCCATGATCTCATTAAATGGCGGAGCAGGCTCGAAGGGCCGGATGGCCTACTCCTGCTCCTATCTTCTATGTATCTATGTATCTATGTATCCACCGCCCCTCCCCCCACCACATTCAATGGCACCACTGTCACCGAGTCCCCTACCATCAAAATCCACAAACTAGAAGTTGAACCAGGCCAGCCATATCAACACTGTGGCTACAAGAGCAGGGCAAAGGCTGGTTCGTTACTCTTTGACGGGTTATGCACCTCCTGAGCCCTCAAAGCCACTCCACCTCTACAAGACTCCTGCCAGGGGTGTGATGGAAGACTCACTACTTGCATGGATGGATGCAGCCACAACAACACTTGACACCATCCAGGACAGAACAGTCCGCTTGATCAGCACCCCCGCCATTGAACTCAATATGCACTGAGGCTGCAGTGTGTACAATCTGTGGGATGCACTGCAGCAACTAACCAAGGTTACTTCACAGCAGTTCTTTCCCCTGCAACTTGAAGGACAAGGGTAGCAGGAGAATGGAACACCATCATCTCCAAGTCACACATCATCCTGACTTGGAAGTATATCGCCATTCCTTCATCATCGCTGAGTCAAAATCCTGGAATTCCCTCCCTAACAGCACTGGGGGAGAGCCTTCACCACATGGACTGCAGCGGTTCAAGAAGAAGGCTCCCCACCACCTTCTTAAGGGCAGATAGGGATGGGCAATAAATCCCTTAGATGGTAGAAGTTGATCACATACTGAGAACAAATTCAAAAAAGGACACACTTTAGGGGTTTCATCAACAAAGAGCTCCCAGAGATGAAAGGAGATGATGTTCTAAGCCATTCACAGAAAGGTAGTCATGAGCTTATCATCCAATAACAAACTCTTCCCCATTATACATCATGCAGTGGATTGTTAAATATTGACATAAGCGGTTCACAGTGTAAATGACCAATTCAATATCACCTGCAGCCATGAATTGTACAAGTCCACAGCTAATACATTCTTTGAGCAATGGAGAAGTGATTTATTAGCAGATTGCTCATGCTTAGCTGCCTGTGGGAAGGATTTGTCGGTACATTCACAGTCTGCTTCCATGGCCATAACCATCTTTATCCCAGCTAGGGGAGTTAGTTGAATACAGCAGCAAGGTTTTATGAGCTCCCACAACTCATATGATGAGGATGGGGATGGGGTCACCCACACTCACCAGATGTGAATATCTCACTGGATGTCAAACCCAGAATTCAAGTCTCACACTCGCCAGGACTATCACGTGCAGGGTGCGGACGCAGCACCTTCTGACTCAGGGGCAGGAATGGTACCACTGAGCTAAAGGCTGGCTCTGTGGTGGGAGTTGAAGAGACAGCATGTATGAACTTCCACTGCTGTGTTCCTCTTACTTGCATTGACTCTGTAGATGACACCTCCATAAGAAAGACCCTGCCCTACTAACCAACTGTACAGCAAAGGAACTGCTCCCAAAATGACATCCTGCATATTTTCTGTTTCTACACCAAAATCTTTGTGCTGCTCAAAGACTTCCGTTTCAGGACGGCCAGCCACAAGAATGATAATGTGGAGATATCACGACAGGGTTTTACTTAATTTACGTTTGCCTATAGGTAGGACTGTATGGCAAAACTTTGCAAAAACATTTTATTGTCAATAACTACCAAGAATTTACAATAAGCAACTGGTTATAGTTATTTTAAAGCATTTACATTCTGCTCACTATTGCAATATATATTGAGTTCACATATCTATCACATATAGGGGTCCAAACTGGACAGCCCCCGAAAACGGGCGCAGGGATCGCGATGCACGATAAACCCGAGCTCATTGATTGAAATGCAGGCACCAACTTCGTGCTGCCTGCTCATTAGAATGATTTCTGCATGCAGCCAATGCTAACCGTGCTGTTCATTGGCTGCACGCATCAGTAGGGGGCCCAAAATCGTAATTTTCTAGCACCTAGTCGTGCAGGAGGTGAATCTGTCCTGGGAAACAGTGAGGAATGGCACATCATGGCAGAGAGTGGCCTCCAAGGTTTCCAGACGCTGCACTGGAGGTCTTGGTGGAGGAGTTGGAAAGGGGGAGAGATGTCCTGCATCTACAGGGGCCAGGAGACCCTCCAGACACACGGTCAAAAGCCACTGGGAGCAGATAGCCCTGGAGGTCAATGCCAGGAGTCTAGTCCCCAGGACCTGGATGCAGTGCCGCTAGAACTTCAATGACCTCACACAAGTTGTCAAGGTCAGTGAATGCATCTTCAAATTCCATATCCCACCAACTGAACCACTAGGCTCAGAGACTGCTCAATTCACCACACTCCCTCACTCACATACAAACAATCCCTATCAATCAGGATTCATATCTAACATTCATAGCTACAACTCATCCTCTGCACTGCTGCAAGCCTCACAGCCACATCTCACATCTTGCACACACTGCCAGCTATTCAACCATGACAGCCATATCACCCAAACAGATTGCACGACACTCACTGAAACACTTCCCCCTCTCTTGCAGGACAAGGTGGCGCACAACCGGAGGCAGCAGCAGCTAACCGGACGGGGACAGACGCACCTGCATGTCCTAACCCCCATGGAGGAGACGGTGCTGGCCATTGTTGGAACGGCCATGGCTGAGGCCATTGAAGATGATGGTATCTTGATACCTAATCCTCCTTCTCACATCCCGCTTCCCCCGCATCCCACAATCTCTTCTGATTTACAAGCTGCAGATGGTATAAGCATGCACCTCTTACTTTCCGCCCCACCCTCCCCTCCCCTTGTGCCTTTTTCCTTTCAGATACCCAAGAGGAGTAATCTGGCCAGGCAGTGGTGGAACACCAACAAGAGACTGATGATGAAGACACAGCACCGTCACTTGATTTCACACTCGCAGCTCAGTTACTGACACTGCGCATATCTTAGAGGATAGATTAGAGGCGGGATCTGCATGTGGTGAGACACCGGGCACGAGTGGGCTGCAGCCAGGGCAGGGGGCAAGGATAGCAGGGGTGCCAGTTCACCGGAGGGTGAGGTGGCACACGGGTTCCGCTGCAGAGGACTTCGATTGACAGCCTACAGAAGAACAACAAAATGCCTGGTTCTTTGGCTGGCCTGCAATGTCAAGGAGCATGGAGGAGTCTGGCACAAACTTGGCACAGAGCTTTGCGAAGAGCTTGGAGCCCATCCTTTCCAGCATGGAAGTGGTGGCCAACTCCATCAACACACTTGTGGAACTCACTATGATGCAGCTTCTGATGGCCGATGTCGCAGCTTCCATTGCAGCACAAGCAGCAGCCACCCAACGTCTGAGTGCTGCAGTGGAAGCTCAGACTGCTGCCATCGTGGCTGTGGATTATAGTGTTCAAAGGGGCTTGCAGGGTGTCACAGCAGTCCAGCAATCTGTCCTCCAACAGATTACTAGGATGGCTGAGGTGCCGCCCCGGGGGAGTGTCAGTGGCTCCATGGAGCACGACCCTGCTGTCCTCTCTCAGGTTGACAGCATTCCTGCTCCCACCCCTGCCACTCCGCCGGTGCCCTTGCTGTTGCCTGTCAGCCAGTCAGTCCAGACTGCTGCCGCCCAGGCTGAGCTGGGGCAATCTACAGCTGGGCCTTCTGGGCCCAGAGCTGGTCAAGGTCGTCCTCCAAGGCCATCTGCAGTCTCCTCCACTGAAAGTCAGCAGCCTTCCACCAGCCATGCTGGGGTAGCACTGCGTAGGAGCATTCGGAAGACAGGCACTAGAGAATGCACAAGGGTGATCAGTTTACCTTTGTATGCATTATGCAATGATTTCAGTTATAAGTTTGGTTTGTGATGTTTATTTTGTGGTGGCTTTTATTTTTCCAGTCATGCTGTATTGCAAGGGGTATGCCTGCTACTGCACCCATATCTGGGAGCAAGTGGTTTGTGCAGAAGCCTTGAAGTCAGGAAATAATCCTTCAGCACCTGCCACACCACTCCCTGTAGACTTTTGCAACTTGAAAGAACTATGGAAAGCTCCAAACACTTGTAAAATTGTGGCTGGAGCGATGAGCTCCAAAATGGCAGCGTTGGCATCCAATCAGCATTGCACGCTGACTGACGTCATGATCTGCTTGCTTTGCATATTTTCGGCAGACGTTAGCTGCACGCGTGCTAACACACTCACTAACATGGCGCCCGGCGCGATTCGCGGCAGGTATTCACCCGTGCATTGGATGCCATTTTGGTCCCTGAACAGCACCCTTAGCGCCCAAACAACAGGTGCTACTAAGCCCAATCTTGCGCCCATAAAATTTGGTATGCATTCGTTGAAAACGTATTCTAAGTGCCTGCAGCATCGGTTACTCCTGTAGGTGGCACTGTGAGAGGCGTTTTCAATGATAAAGCTGTCAGACTGTGCGGCGCACAATGGCTGCTACTTGATTGTCAGTCTATCACCCGGTGATCGCACAGTCTGGACCAACAGATTTCCAGAAATCGCTCAAAAATTCTTTTTGAATTTTTTTTTATCTCCCATTTTTTTCCCTCTGAGTTTTTTTTAACTGATCAAAATAAGAGTTTAATCAAAATAAAATTCATAAAACTACGTATTCACAATAACGTGATTAAATGTATCCCTGAAATTGTCTTTTGTGTCTTTTGATGTCTTCATTAAAGTTTTCACTTGGAAACCTTGGAGTTAATATTTTTGCCTGGAGCTGTGAGCTGAGTTTGTTTTGTGCCATCTGAGCGTGTGCAGTGTCACCACAAATCCTTGCAATCATCAATACTGTATCGTCAATGTATTGCTGGAATATTTTTCTTTAACTTCCAGTACTTTCTGCTCAGTAGCTTTTCTTCAAATAATTTTGAAAAGCAAGGGGATAAATTTCTAAAGCTTTGAGGCACAATACATATCATTTTACAAAAAGCAGAAAATCAGTGTGTGTGTGTTTATGCGAGTGTGCAAATATGTGTGTGTGTGTGCAAAAGAGGGTGAGAGAGAACAGCATTCTGATTACACATCTGTTGTATATTTTGTTTTATATTCTATAAACTTTAGAAAGTTTATTAAGCGAAGTGAGTGCATCTTCATGTTAATTTTCTAAAAGTAACACCAATTTAAATTTTGAAGTCAACTAATTATCACACCTGTGTTTTATTGACAATTCTAAGAGATAAAGAGTGTCTTTTTCCATTTATGTTACGTTATTTAAAAAAAAGAATGAGTTGAATTTTGACGCCAATTAATTATCTCCATATGTGTGTGGTTGGTAAGTTAGATCTGTGAGACAGATTTTAATTTCTAACAGAAGGGAGAGAGAAAGACACCATTAGAGAGAAAGTCAAACCATTTCTGTCTTCATTCTAATTTGATTTTTTTTAAAAACAGGTTCAATTTTGAAAGCAAGCAAAGCTCTTTGAGGTAAACAGATGGAAAAGGAGAATAGGGGGGAAACTATTAGAGGGTGTGGGGTTTTCAGGCTCTCTCACCCACCTTTGAGGAAAGTGAGTGAGACTGGGGGAAATGGATGGAGGGTTAAGATTGAGGTGAGAGATAGTGGAGTAGAGAGGAGGGGAAGGTATTGGGGTTGAGTGGATAGTTGAAACATCTCCCACTGCTGTTCATTATTTCCCAGGCCTTCAAAACACTGCAACCTTCTTCTGCCTACAATCTAAAACCCAAACTTGGTGTCACCTAATCACTACTTAGTTTACCTTGTCTTCACTCCTGCTCTTTCCAACCTTGCCAGAGTCTAGAGTCTGACATTTCAGCTAGATTTCTCTTGTAGAGTTGGGGGTGGGTGGGGGACTGCATCAACTACGTTGGTCACTCACATTTGAATCCATTGACTCTTTATGCCTACAGATATTGGGTGCAATGTTCCCGTTAAGCCACGCGGCCACGCAGTGATCTATTGGACCCGCGCAGGATGCTTGCTGGCTTCACAATGGGAAAAAGCGCACCTGCGCGGTAATTTGAATGGGCCGCGCATCACCTTAAAGGGGGCGCGCACCCAAAAAAAAATTAAAGGGAACATTGATTGGGTACATGCTGTAGATTGACTTCCTTGCTCTAGGCTCAGGCTCAGAGCTCAGTCTCTTGTTTTAAAATTACACTGAGTTCCCCTGAACATGGGTGTTTAATTCTGACCCCAGGAAGCAGAGGGTCTGTGTTGCTGACGCTTTCGCTGTGCAGGGATTTGTCACCGGGCTTGTCAACTAAACCACCTCTTCGAAGAGTATATTCTCAGAAGACACATAAATAGGATTGTTCTTACTATAAGGGGTGCGAGCATTTGTTGACCATTGGAGATGACATACACATTGTTTAACATCCCCAGTCATTGTGGAGACTTCCCCAGTGTCTGGTCCCCTCCATCACCGTACATTGTGCACCGCAGCTGAAAGTTTAGCCAGATATTTGTTTTCCGTCTCATTCCATGTCCTTTCTCAGAGTGCAGCGGGCAGGTTTATGCAAGTTTTAACATGAATGACCCACACTTATACAGCACAGTATCACATTTCTGACAAACACATCCAAACCCTTCGCCCAATGAATTATACTTGACTCCAGTGCAGTACTGAGGGAGTGCTGCACTGTCGGAGGTGCCGTATTTCAGATGAGACGTTAAACTGAGGCTCAGTCCGTTCTCTCAGGTGGACGTAAAAGATCCCATGACACTTTTTCGAAGAAGAGCAGGAGTGTTAATCCCCGGTGTCCCGGCCAATATTTACCCCTCAACCAAATCACTAAAACTGATGATCTGGTCATTTTCACATTGCTGTTTGTGGGAGCTTGCTGTGCACAAATTGGCTGCCGTGTTTCCTACATTACAACAGTGACTACACTTCAAAAAGTACTTCATTGGCTTTGGGACGTCTGATGGTCATGAAAGGCTCGATAGAAATGCAAGTCTTTCTTTTATTTCAGGTGCAGTGACTGTTGCTATGTAGCCAGGTACGGCAGCCAAACTCTTCACGGCAAAAATTCTTGTTACAAGTTTTGGGATCGCTTTAGATATTCTCTCAGGTACAGTGGCGCTGGTCACTCCCATAAGCGGGAGTTGTCTGATTGAGCGTCCTGATTGCCTTACGTTCAGGAGTGCGCCCACACTATCCAATATCTAGTTCAAAGTGAGTATTGACACCACCGTGTCAGCCAATGAGTTGGAGATGGGGCTGGATTTACGCAGGACTTACAGCAAACAGAGTCTCTACAAACTACAGCAAACAGAAGTCATGACTGAAACTAGAGCAAAGACTCCCGATAACAGCAGGATTATTTCTCCAGCAAGGATAGTTACAGAATATAAATGACGTGTGTAAAATCAATCCCAGTCACTTACAGCAGTACGTGATTGACGGGGAAATTACCCAATCATCTCCATTCTGGCCGGGACTTCCCTATCTAGTTATAGAATACAAATAGCCAGGGGTGTAACACTTTCTGAACTGTTGTGTTTTTTCACATGTCTCCTTGCCTGGTCACCACATTACAAGAAAGATGTGATTGCACGAGAGGGGGTACAGAGGAGATTTACAAGGATGTTGCCGGGAGTAGAGAATCTTAGCTATGAGGAAAGACTGGATAGGCTGGGTCTGTTTCCCTTGGAACAGAGGAGGCCGAGGGGAGACCTTATTGAGGTGTATAAAATTATGAGGGGCCTAGATAAAGTGGATAGAAAGGACCTATTTCCCTTAGCAGAGGGGTCAAAAACCAGGGGGCACAGATTTAAAGTAATTGGTGGAAGGTTTAGAGGGGATTTGAGGGGAAATTTCTTCACCCAGAGGGTTGTGGGGGTCTGGAACTCACTGCCTGAAAGGGTGGTAGAGGCAGGAATCCTAACCACATTTAAAAAGTACTTGGATGTGTACTTGGGATGCTCTAACCTGAAGGGCTACGGACCAAGAGCTGGGAAGTGGGATTAGGCTGGATAGCTCTTTGTTGGCCGGCGCGGACACGATGGGCCGAAATGGCCTCCTTCTGTGCTGTAACTTTCTATGATTCTGTGATTCTTGCTACACTAGGCTGGCGGAGGAACACGCTAGTGAGACAAGGCCAGAGGCAAGTTGATAAGCTGCTTTATTCAAAGTAACAGTCAAAGCAAATTCCACTTACTTCACTCAATCTCACTTCCTCTCAAAACATGGAAAAAGGTAATAAACCACAAACGCTGCCCCATTCCATGGGCGGACTAACTTGTTTTGGTATATTTTTCCGTCTAGACAGTTCCTACCTGCAACAAACTGCCCTGCTGCATTTTCACTTCTGGCTCTAGGCTCACCGAGTGCTCCTGGACATGGGCTCTTAATTACAATCCCAGGAAGCAGAGACACCTTCCCAATTCAGAGATTCACCACTGGGCCTGTCAACCAAACCCAGTACTCTGACAAGAGTATATCCTCGGCTGACGCCTCATGCTGGACCCATGTAAATGGAATTGACCTCACTGACTGTGAATATCTGTCGGAGATCAGATAACGAATTGCTTAACATTCCCAGTCACGGTGGAGACTTCTCCTGCGTCTGACTCATTAACTCCTCACACTCCTCTCTGTCCCAGTGTTGTGATATGTGGATCTTCAAACCTGTGTGAATTCACTTTGTTGTATTTAACAACAATTACCCTGTTTTGGTGATGTTGGTTGAATGATAAATATTCCCCAGGGAGAACTCCCAGCTCTTCTACAATTAAAGCCATTGGGTGAAAAACTCGGTATCAACCATTTTGGGGCGTTAACATCGGCTGGCCGCAAAATTTAGCATCCGGCGCAAATTATCACCGGCGACTGTGAAATTCGTCTCCAGCGCCCCTGGAGGTGATTGGGGCGCTAAATCAAGCACTACACACTTCTCTGAGGGTGCTAACATTGGGGAACAGGGCGCTACCTCAGAACGCTATCGAAGCTCAGGCAATGCCAATCACCTTGCACTCAGGCAGACTGGCACCATCCAGTTCTTAAAGGGGAGGGTCCATCATGCTGCACAGCCTCACCCTTCTCATTGCTGCTTGTGACCTGGGCCTGCAAGAAGCTGCAAATCTTGAACCAGGAATATCATGGCTGCTCAGAGGCCCAGGGAGAGAGCTCGCCGGTTCAGCGACCAGGCATTGGAGGCTCTGGTTGTGGCTGTGGAACACCGACCGGGCAGTGCTGTTCCCAGACACTGGCAGGAGGCCATTGCCCTGCGAGTTCACAAGGGTGTGGAGGGAGGTGGCCCATTATGTCTCCTCCAGGAGCCTGGTCCAAAGGACTCACACCCAGTGCTGCAAGAAGTTCAACGACCTCACTCGGGTGGTCAGGGTTAGTAGATGCTTGAAATACCTCTACATCCCACCATCTCAACCTCACTCTGTGCACAGACGGTGTAAAGTGCCAAATCCCCAACACTCACCCACCAGCTATGCCCATCTACTAAAAGTCACATCCGCATCTCACACCTTGCAGACATTAACGGCTATTCAGCTATGGTAGGCACATCTGCCAAACACGTGGCTGCACACTCACTCACACGTGGTCCTTTTTCTTGCAGGCCAAGCTTTCTCATAACAGGAGGGAGCAACAACGCACGGGAGGAGGTCAGGCGGAGCTACACCCCCTTACAGACCTGGAAGAGCGAGTGCATAGAATCATCGCGAGCCATGTCATGGGCCCTGTGGCAGTTGGAGAGGTCGACCCCCTTGGGGACAGCAATGGTATGTTCATCATCTCTCTCTCCTCTCTCATACCACTTCCCCCTCACAACACGAGCCCTTCACACTTTCCACCTAAGTATACTGTCTCCAGTCCTTGCTCCCTTCCTGCCCTCCTCTCCTCAAGTTAAAGCCACTCTTGTGCCTTCCTGCTTTCAGATAGTGAACCACCAGCTGACCAGCCTGTCCCTCAAACTACCAGTGGCAGCGACGCCCCAGGCGAGGAGGAAGAGGAACCCGGAGCCTCAGTGCCTGCGTCTCCCGAGGGTGACACATCGGATACTGGGGCCACGCGGTCACTGGAGGGGAGCAGGGGAATTGGCTCTGATGTGGGTGAAGCTCCGGGACCCAGCGGGCTGCAGCAACGTCATGGGGAAAGGGAAGCTCGGGGGCCATCTCCCCGGAGGGTGAGTGCGCGCACGAGTTCAGCTGCACAGGACTCGGATGAGGACCTTGACATCGCGGCCATGAACACACAGGCGATGAGCATGCATACTGAGCTCATGGGTGCAATGGCAAGGGTGCCCGAGAGCATGGATGGACTGGCTAGGAGTGTGGAGGAGTCCGCCGCTAGCACTGGTGCCATCTGTGCGCAAACCCTTGAGCCCATCCTTGCCTGGTTGCAGAGGATGGTTGAATTGCAGAGAGACCGTGGGGACCCAGACCCCATGCCGCGTGTAGTGGGTGAGGTGGCAGGATCTATTGCAGCACAGGCCGACGCAACGCAATGGCTTAGTGCTGGAATCGAGTCTTTGGCTGGTGTCGTCCAGCCTCAGACTGTTCTGATGCAGTCTCAGATTGATGTCACGCAAGCACTGACTGCTGCCATCGTAGCTGGGACGACCACTGTCCACCAGGGATCTCACGGTGTCGCAGCAGGCCAGCAATCTGTGCTCGAGCAGATTGCTCCGGATGCTGAGGTACTGCCCCGTGGGAGTGCCAGTGTGTCGGTCGAGCAGGAAGGTGCTGTCCTCTCTCAGGATGACAGCATTCCTGCTCCCACCACTGGCACTTCCTCATTGCACTTGCCACAGCCTGCAACACAGCCAGCCCAGACTGCTGCCGCCCATGCAGAGTTGGTGCAGTCTGCAGCCGGGCCCTCCAGGCCCTGAGCTGGTCGAGGGCGTCCTTCAAGGGCATCTGTCGTCTCTGGAACTGACATTCAGCAGCCTTCCACCAGCCTTGCTGCTTCCACTGGGGCCCCATTACGGAGGAGCAGTAGGGTGGGAAGGGGAAAAGTGCGCAGGGGATGGAGATCACCCTTGAAGGGCAAACAGTAGGATGTGTAAATAAATGGGGGGAATGATTGTGGGAAAATTTGAGGTTCTTGTTATTATATTTGTTTAGTGTTTTGCCATTTATCTCCATGTTGTGAGAACGAGTTTTGTTAGTTCATGAATTGTTGGATTTGTTTCTAATTGTTTGTCCTGAATAAATGACACAGAGTATGTAATATAAGTAATTTTTTTATTTTAACTTTACATATTTGTTGATTTGACTCATTGGAGCTTTGCCTGGTAATAGGGGCTGCGGGATGCTTTCCATGATTTGCTTCTTCATCCCAGAAGCCATCTTCTCTGTCATTCGTCAGAAGCGGTGTCTTATCAGGCGTTCCCAGACGGCCCTTGCAGAGGCAACATTCCTCTTCCCATGTTAGTGCTGCTGATCCTCCTCTTCATTCTCCTCCTCCGCCTCCTCCTTCTGAGGTGCTGCACCAATCCCTGGTCTGCATAATTGCAGTGTTATGAAGCATGCAGCACACAACAATGAAAAGCAAACTCGATCAGGGGAGTACTGCAGGGCTCCTCCAGAGCGGTCAAGACACCGGAATCGTTGTTTCAAGACACCGATTGTCTGTTCAATGAGGTTCCTAGTGGCGCTATGGCTCTCATTGTATGCGAGCTCAGCAGGAGTGTTGGGGTTACGGAGCGGTGTCATCAGCCAGGTGCAGAGTGGATAACCCTTGTCCCCGAGGAGCCAACCACGAGGTTGATGCAGTGGTTGGAACAGTTCTGGGACACCAGTCTGGCACAGGATGAAAGCACTGTGGCTGCTGCCAGGATAGCGGGCATTGACGGCGAGTATGCGCTGTCTGTGGTCACACACCAACTGGACATTTAAAGAGTGGAAGCCCTTGCAGTTGCGGAACACCTCTGCATTCTCATGAGGTGCCCACAATGCCACGTGGGTGCATTCAATGGCGCCCTGAACCATGGGGAAGCCCGCTATTCTCGCCAAGCCACAGGTGCGTTCACGCTGTTTGTCTCAGGTGATGGGGAAAGAGATGTACTCTCTTCTCCTTCTGTACAGAGCATTTGTCACCTCCCAGATGCAGCAATGGACGGTGAACTGGGAGATATTCGCTATGTCCCCAGTAGAAGCCTGGAAGGAGCTGCTGGCATAGAAATTCAGAGCCACTGTCACCTTCACTGCCACCGACAGAGATGTCCTGGTCCTGAGTTGAGGCTGCAGATCTGGTTGCAGCAGGTGGCAGAGCTCAGTGACCACCTCCTTGCTGAAGCGCAGCCTGCGCAAACACTGCTCCTCAGACAAATGAATGGAGGAGAATTGTTCCCGGAATACCCTGGGAGGGTAAGGTCTCCTGTGCAGAGGCCTGTTGGCCCTCCTCCCTCTGGCCATGTTTGCCACTCTCTCTCTGCGCCTCTGCTGCCTCCGATTGTGAAGCTGGACGACGCCCCGAGTTAGTGCAGCCCCCATAGAAGCTTCTAAATATCGTTAGAAGGAAGGTGAAATAAAAATGAACCTCCAAAGTGTTACTCAGGACCCAAAAATCCTTCGGACAGTGTCGAATCTCTGCAGACGTCTCTCTCCCTCTCAACCTGCGCGTTCCAAAAATTTTGCCGACAAGCAAAGGCAGGAAGCGGCCGCCTTTGAATAGCGCTCCCCCAGCCCCTTCCTGACCGCAAAACGTTCCCCTCTACCTGTCGTTCCTAGTGGCAGGCGCTAAGGCAGGGGGCGCCACTCAATATCCGGTCTGGGGCGCTACCGGGTCGTTGCACACTCGACTGATGTCACGATCTGCGGGCGCAGGAGATCGTGAAAGTAATGTTTAGCGCTGCCGCAAAACGACAGGTCAATTTCTTGAGCGGCGCTAAAAAGCGCCGCGCTCGGGCGCTAAGTTCCTAGTGCCCCGTTAGCGCCCCCTAGAGGCACTAATGGGGGGCGCTAAGCAACCGAATTTCCCCCCCTTAGTTTCCAACTTTGGTCACATTGCAACCATGTCTCCGTAATGGCTATTAGATCAAACCTATTCATTTCTATCTGCGCTATTCATTCATCTATTTTGTTGCAAATGTTTCGTGCATTCAGATATGGTGCCTTTAGCTTTGACTATTTTCTATTTTTCCCTGATGTCACCTTAGTCACTGATGCCCTATTACCTTTGTTACTGTCTCTGTCCCTTCCTGACCCACTCTGCTTATTTTTACCCAAAACTCTGTTCTGCTATAGAGCCTTGACTGCTTTTAAATTTACTCTTTCCTGAATCCTCTCACCCACCCCTTCATTAGTTTAAAGCCCTGTCTACTCCCTAGTTATTCAATTCGCCAGGATACTGGTTCCATCCTGGTTTAAGTGGAGCCCGTCCCAATGGAACAGCTCCCTCTTTTCCCCAGTACTGGTGCCAGTGGCCCAAGAAGCGAAACCCCTGCCCCCCACACCACTCTTCCAGCCACACAGTTAACCTTCTAATCTTCTTACCCCTATGCCAATTTGCGCGTGGCTCAGGTAACAATCCAGAGATTATTACCTTTGAGGTTCTGCTTTTTAATTTGGATCCTAGCTCCTCAAACTCCCTCAGCAGAACCTCATTCCTAGTTCTATCTATGTCATTGGTTTCTACGTGGACCACGACAACTGGATCCTCCCCCTCCCACTCCAAGTTCTTTTCCAGCCGTGAGGAGATATCCTTAACCCTGGCAGGCAACACAGCCTTTGGTACTCCCTGTCACGGCTGCAGAGAACAGTATCTATCCCCCTGACTATACTGTCCCCTACCACTACCACATTCCTTTTTACTCCCCCCACTTGAATGGCCTCCTGTACCACAGTGCCATGGTCAGTTTGCCCATCCTCCCTGCAGTCCTTGTTCTCATCCATACAGGTAGAAAATACCTTGTTCCTGTTGGACAAGGTCCAGGGCTGAGGCTCCTCCATCACTACATCCTGGGTCCCCATACCTGCCTGACACGCAGTCACACCCTCCTGTCCCTGACCACTGACGAACTCTAAAGTACTACTTAACCTAAAGGGTGTGACTGCCTCCTGGAACAAAGTGTCCAGGTAACTCTCCCCCTCCCTGATGCAGCGCCATGTCTGCAGCTCGTACTCCAGCTCAACAACACTGAGCCGAAGTTCCTCGAGTTGCAGACACTTACTGCAGATGTGATTGCTCAGGATCGCGATGCTCTCCACCAACTCCCACATGCTGCAGTTACAACACCACCTGCCCTGCCATCTCTAACAACCTTATTTTATTTATTAATTAGTTACAGTTTTTATTCAAATGATTACTTTTAGTTTTAATTTTTAGTTTTAATTAGTTAATTTAGTTGAAGTTATTAATTCAATAAAGTTGTAGTTAATACTCTCCCAGTTGTGAATTTAATCCACTTACCTAATCTAGAGAGCAAAAGAGCTGTAATATTCACCAACCAATCACCTACCTGCTGTCCTGTGATATCACTCCTTGTTGTTTTATTTGTTTTTAAGCCTCCGCCTCCACTCCCGCTCAGGTCTGCACTGTGAATGTTCTCCTGGTCTTGCTGCAGGTGGGCACGGACTGCTTCATTATCTGAGGAGTTGTGAATGGCACTGAACACTGTGCAGTCATCAGCGAACATCCCCACTTCTGACCCAAATGGAGGGAAGATCATTGATGAAGCAGCTGAAGATGGTTGGGCCTAGGACACTGCCCTGAGGAACTCCTGCAGCGATGACCTGGGGCTGAGATGATTGACCTTCAATGACCACAACAATCTTCCTTTGTGCTAGGTATGACTCCAGCCAGTGGAGAGTTTTCACCCCCCGATTCCCATTGACTTCAGTTTTACTAGGGCTCCTTGATGCGATACCTTGAGGTCAAATGCTGCCTTGATGTGAAGGGCAGTCACTCTCACCTCACCTCTGGAATTCAGCTCTTTTGCCCATGTTTGGACCAAGGCTGAAACGAGGACTAGAGCCGAATGATCCTGCCAGAACCCAAACTGGGCATCAGTGAGCAGGTTATTGGTGAGTAAGTGCCGCTTGATAGCACTGTCGACGACACCTTCCATCACTTTACTGATGATTGAGAGTAGACTGATGGGGCAGTAATTGGCCGGATTGGATTTGTCCTGCTTTTTGTGGACAGGACATACCTGGGCAGTTTTCCACATTGTCGGATAGATTCCAGTGTTGTAGCTGTACTGGAACAGCTTGGCTGGAGGCATGGCTAGTTCTGGAGCACAAGTCTTCAGCACGATAGCCGGGATGTTGTCGTGGCCCATAGCCTTTGCTGTATCCAGTGCGCTCAGCCGTTTCTTGATATCACGTGGAGTGAATCGAATTGGCTGAAGACTGGCTTCTGTGATGGTGGGGACCTCAGGAGGAGGCCGATGTGGATCATCCACTCGGCACTTCTGGCTGAAGTTGGTTGCAAACACTTCAACTTCGTCTTTTGCACTCATGTGCTGGGCTCCACCATCATTGAGGATGGGGATATTCATGGAGCCTCCTCCTCCCGTTAGTTGTTTAATTGTCCACGACCATTCACAATTGGATGTGGCAGGACTGCAGAGCTTTGATCTGATCCGTTAGTTGTGGGATCGCTTAGCTCTGTCTATAGCATGCTGCTTCCGCTTTTTAGCATGCATGTAGTCCTGTGTTGCAGCTTCCCCAGGTTGGCACCTCATTTTTAGGTACGCCTGGTGCTGCTCCTGGCATGCTCTTCGACACTCCTCATTGAACCAGAGTTGGTCCCCTCGCTTGATGGTAATGGTAGAGTGAGGAATATGTCGGGCCATGAGGTTACAGATTGTGGTGGAAAACAATTCTGCTGCTGCTGATGGCCCACAGCGCCTCATGCCCAGTTTTGAGCTGCTAGATCTGTTCTGAATCTATCCCATTTAGCACGGTGGTAGTGCCTCACAACATGATGGAGGGTGTCCTCAGTGTGAAGATGGGTCTTCGTCACCACAATGACTGTGCGGTGGTCACTGCTACCAATGCTGCCATGGACCATAGATTGGTGAGGACAAGGTCAAGTAGGTATTTCCCTCGTGTTGGTCCTCTCACAGGCTCAGTATGACAGTTATGTCCTTCAGGACTTGGCCAGCTCGGTCAGTAGTTGTGCTACCGAGCCACTCAGTGATGGACATTGAAGTCCCCCACCCTGAGTACATTCTGTGCCCTTGCTACTCTCAGTGCTTCTTCCAAGTGGTGTTCAACATGGAGGAGTACTGATTCATCAGCTGAGGGAGGGCGGTAGGTGGTAATCAGCAGGAGGTTTCCTTGCCCATGCTTGACCTGAAGCCATGAGACTTCATGGGGTCCAGAGTCAATGTTGAGGACTCCCAGGGCCACTCCTTCCCGACTGTATACCACTTTGCCGCCACCTCTGGTGGGTCTGTCCTGCCGGTGGGACAGGATATACCCAGGGATGGTGATGGAGGAGTTTGGGACATTGGCTGAAAGGTATGATTCTGTGAGTAGGACTATGTCAGGGTGTTGCTTGACTAGTCTGTGTGACAGCTCTCCCAATTTTGGCACAAGTCCCCAGATGTTGGTGAGGAGGACTTTGCAGGGTCGACTGGGCTGGGTGTGCCGTTGCCGTGTCCGGTACCTAGGTCGATGCGTCCAGTTTTATTCTTAGTATACTTCTTTGTAGTGGTTTGGTACTGTAGCGCTTTGTGAGTCTGGAGTCACATATGGGTGAGATAAGGTAAGGATGGCAGATTTCCTTCCCTAAAGGACATTACTGAACCAGATGGGTTTTTACAATAATCCAGTGGTTTCATGGCCACCATTACTGACACTCGCTTTTTTCTAATATTCCAGATTTATTTAATTAACTGAATTTAAATTCCCCAGCTGCTGTGGTGAGATTTGATCGCTCCTATACTGGATCATTAGTCCTGGGCTCTGGATTAACAAGTCTAGTAGCATAACCATTATGCTACCGTACCCCTCGTGTTGGCTCCCTCACCACGTGCCGCAGGCCTAGTCTGGCAGCTGTGTCCTTCAGGACTCGATCAATCGAGCCCTCTGGGAGCCAGGCATCACCCCAGCTCAGGCTGGTGAAAGGAAGGTTACTGGTCTCTGATGGGGGTCTATGCCCATATCTGGTGGTGGGTCTCCACCAGTTTCCAGTGACTGAAGGGGTCCACAGTTCCACACCGCCCATTAAAGACCTGCCAGCGAATATGATCACGTAACCGACATTCGCACAAGAGACAAGCAAAGTCTTCAACAGCGACACGATTGACCAACCAATCCTGCAGCGCTCGGTCTCGGTTTCTATTGGAGTTTTTATTGTTTTTTTCAAAATAAAAGGTAGCACCACACACACACACAAAAAACCCCTTTCTTAGGGACAAACATTGCAAGAGAGGGTCCTTCTTAAGCACGGGAGAATTCTGAGACACAGCCTACATATACTTGGAAATACATCAATCCTTTTGTACATTTTAATGTAGATGACTCAAGGCTGCCAAACCGCAGAGAGAGAGAGAGAGACATGTGTCGTTCTCAACAATACAAAGTCTAGGCCCAGGAATCCTCCAGCGACCAGGTGAAGATCTCCTAGAAAATGGTCAGTCGGGTGTTCCTGGGGTTCAGACACCACCCAACCATGTCCAAGGTATTGGAGACCCAGCGTCCTTCTATTGACTGGTGAACTCCCTGCGGTACATATCCAACCCACAGTGTGAGAGGTGCTCTTTAAATTTGGGTAAATGTTCCACTCTCAGTACGGGTATAAAACCGGTCACATCTTCTTGAGTTTCTTGTCTTCGTCGTCCTTCCGTTTTCTTATCAGATCTCGGGCCGCCTCCAGCCCGAGGAAGTGGAATACCCCCCAGTACTCATGGTCCTCCTCAGGCACGCTGACCAGCATCCCGTCTGGCACGGCCATTGGGGCACGGAACAGGATATTGAACAGGGTCTCGTCGAGCTGCTCAGGGTTGGGTCGCTGCTCGGAGGCTGACAGGAGGGGAGCAGAGGTGGAGACTGCTGGGCTCCTTGGTGTGGTGGGAGGAGCGGTCCTCCCGCTTCAGGGACCCAGACCAGTGGCTCCACCGCCCGCCAAGGCGAGTCTCTGCTGGGAGTGAGCAGGTTTGGTGCTGAGATTGCTGGCTCCAGCAGTGAGGCCTTGCGGGACACAGTCCCTGTACCTGAGTCTGGGGTAGGAACAGCTGACTCCAAGTGTAGAGATGTTTTAGATGGCGGTTGGGTGACTGAGCTTGAGGTGGTTACATCTGAAAGTGAGGGAGATGTTTCATCACTCGCCGCTTTGGATTCAGCCCCCAAATATGAGCCAGAGGGAACGCTCTCTGCTGCTGCGGGGGCTTTGCCTGGTTCTGCGGGGACTTTGCCTGGTTCTGCGGGGACTTTGCCTGGTTCTGCGGGGGCTTTGCCTGGTTCTGCGGGGGCTTTGCCTGGTTCTGCGGGGGCTTTGCCTGGTTCTGCGGGGGCTTTGCCTGGTTCTGCGGGGGCTTTGCCTGGTTCTGCGGGGGCTTTGCCTGGTTCTGTGGGGATTTTCTCTGGTTCTGCGGGGCTTTGCCTGGTTCTGCGGGGCTTTGCCTGGTTCTGCGGGGCTTTGCCTGGTTCTGCGGGGACTTTGCCTGGTTCTGCGGGGGCTTTGCCTGGTTCTGCGGGGGCTTTGCCTGGTTCTGCGGGGACTTTGCCTGGTTCTGCGGGGACTTTGCCTGGTTCTGCGGGGACTTTGCCTGGTTCTGCGGGGACTTTGCCTGGTTCTGCGGGGACTTTGCCTGGTTCTGTGGGGATTTTCTCTGGTTCTGCGGGGGCTTTGCCTGGTTCTGCGGGGACTTTCTCTGGTTCTGTGGGGATTTTCTCTGGTTCTGTGGGGATTTTCTCTGGTTCTGTGGGGATTTTCTCTGGTGCTGCGAGTTCAGTCAATGGTCCTTTTCCCACCTCGCCTTTGAGTCCCTCTGCACTTGGCAAAGAAGTTTTCGGCACCTCATGGTCTCCACTGCTGGCTTCTGGTGGGCTGGTTGACGTCGGGGGGCTATCGGGAATGGGGTCAGCAAGGCTACCACCAAGTTCCTGGAGATACAAAGAAAACCCAAGTGACATTTTTTAAAACTCTTTTGGACAAACAAAAATCAGGTTCCCAGCATCCTCAGATCAGAATAGCTGAAATAAATTCACCAAATACTACACTAGGGAGAGGCAGAACAGGTCCTCAACATGTCAACTGTAAACAGATTACATGGGTTTGCGACAAGTGCACACACGCATACACATACACGCACACATACACACATACGCACACACACGCACACACACACTCACATACACACATACGCACATACACACTTACGCACATACACACATACGCACACATACGCACATACACACTCACATACACACTTACGCACACACACACACACACATGCACATATATACATACATACACGCTTGTATGCACACATTTTCAAATGGGGTCACTGGATGGTGATGATGAGTGGGAACCCTGGGGAACACTTCCCAAGCCTGGGGCACTGAAGTCGATTGTAGTTTGCCAACCGGTGCCCGGCTGCCATCCACTAACAGTATAGACTAGGACCTTCCAGGGTGTGTGGGCTTCATCACCACATCAGATCATGCATTTACAAGCGGGCCCATGGAGCTGCTGGATGTCACGGCTTTCGATAGTCTCCGGAGAAAGGACATAGAGTGGAATGTCAAAAGAGGATTGTAAGAAGCTGCATTCCCAGCAGAGAATTGTATTCAAAGGGAACATAGGTTGGAGACATGGCTGCAAGACCAGACTAATTCTCCGAGAGCCAGTCCCTTCGAGCAAAGCTCCCTACTGGATGTGCGGCATCGGTGAACTTTCCCTCGGCATCCAATCAACAATCAGCGTGCTAGTTAAAGGAGGTCACAGAGGTGGGCCTGGATCTCCACAACAAGACATCCATTGGTCCAAACCCTTCCAGCTGTCATATGCAAGAACTGTGCTGGGTCAGGGCGATGGCAGTAATTTCAGGTTTGTAGAATTCTTCACAATTCGCGGAGTTGCCACATCTTTTAAGCAGCGAAATTTCAAAAGAATTTTCTGTTGGTGTTTCTGCCCACAAAAAAATAGCCACAGGGACCTTCTGCCCCATTAGGACTTCTGTGATTGGACCAAGTGATCCTCAGGGTCAGGAGAGACTCATACAGGAACAGGAGGAGACCATTCAGCCCCTTGAGTCTGTTTCACCATTCAATCAGATCATGGCTGATCTGTACCTCAACTCCATTTACCTGCCTTTGATATCCTTATGCAATAAAAATTTGTCAAACTCAGTCTTAAACGCTCCAATTTGTCCCCCAGAATCCACAGCCTTTTGGGGAAGAGAGTTCCAGATACAACTACTCCTTCTGTGAAAAAGTGCTTCCCAATTTCACTCCTAAATGGACTGGCTCGAATTTTAAGGTCATGCCCTCTTGTTCTTGATTTCCCTCACCAGAGGAAATAGTTCCTCTGTATCTACTCTATCGAATCTATTTCTCATTTTGAAAACCTTGATCAGATCATTTCTCAATCTTCTACACTCAAGGGAATACAAGACAGATTTACACAACCCGTCCTCATCATTTAACCCTTTAAGCTCTGGTATCATTCTGGTGAATCTGCACTGCACCCCCTCCCAAGGCCAATATATCCTTCCTAAGGTACATATGAAAGGATGGGACAGGGTAGATGGAAGCAGACTGTTTCCAGGAGTTGAGGGCTCTAGAACAAGGGGCCATAGATAGAAGATTGAATGAAAGAGATTTCCAACAGAGGGCAGGAGAAACCTCTTCACTCAGAGAGCTGTGAGGCTGTGGAATTCACTCCCAGGGTTAGTGGGTGAGGCAGAAACTATGTCAAGATTGGATTGGATAGGCTGAAGGAAAAGGGGATGAACGGAAATGGGAACAGGTTGGGTAAATGTGATTCGGACCATTTGCTCGCGTGGAGGGTAAATGCCGAGATGGACTGGATGGGCCTATGGTCTGTCTGCGTGATGTAACTCCTACGTTTCAGGAGGGGGATTGTCCACAGCACAGTAAAGGGTGGAATATACTGCATGAAATGTGCCACTTACTATGGGTGACTGGATGACGATCACACTCTGGGAGCTTTTGTGCAGTACGTTAGTGACACTTGACTTACTGTTTCCCATCTTATCTGTCTGAAAAGCAGAGATAAATAGAGTTAGCCAATGGGTGAAGGGTATTGGATAAAGGGCTCTGATTGCCTGTGGACCAATAGTAATCCCGATGCACTCACAGTTTCATTCCATTTTCGAGTCTCTCATTGGTCACGATTGTTCCTTGTCGGAGCTGGTGCTGTGAAGTGAAGGGAGCCAGAGTCAATAATGGAAAAGTATTAACTTCACATTTAATAAATGAATTAGTTGCGGCGATTAGCAAAAATGCATTGAAGGGGAAGCTAGATAAGTACATGAGGGAGAAAGGAATAGAAGGTGATGCTGATTGGGTGAGATGAAACATAGAAACATAGAAGATAGGAGCAGGAGTAGGCCATTCGGCCCCTCGAGCCTGCTCCGCCATTCAATGCGATCATGGCTGATCATCCAAACTCAGTACCCTGTCCCTGCTTTCACCCCATATCCCTTGATCCCCTTAGCCTTAAGAAATATATCTAACTCCTTCTTGAATATATTTAATGAATTGGACTCAACTGTCTTCTGTGGTAGAGAATTCCACAGGTTCACCAGTCTCTGGGTGAAGAAATTCCTCCTCATCTCAGTCCTAAATGGCTTACCCCTTATCCTTAGACTGTGACCCCTGGTTCTAGACTCCCCCGCCATCGGGAACATACTTCCTGCATCTAGTCTATCTAGTCCTGTTCGAATTTTATAAGTTTCAATGAGATCCCCTCTCATTCTTCTAAACTCTAGCGAATACAAGCCCAATCGACCCAATCTCTCTTCATACGTCATTCCTGCCATCCCAGGTATCAGTCTGGTGAATCTTCGCTGCACTCTCTCCATGGCAAAAACATCCTTCCTCAGATAAGGTGACCAAAACTGCACACAATACTCAAGGTGTGGTCTCACCAAGGCCCTGTACAACTGCAGCAAGACATCCTTGCTCCTGTACTCGAATCCTCTCGCTATGAAGGCCAACATACCATTTGCCTTCTTAACCACCTGCTGCACCTGCATGCTTACTTTCAGCGACTGGTGCACAAGGACACCCAGGTCTCATTGCACTTCCCCTTTTCCCAATCTATTGCCGTTCAGATAATAATCTGCCTTCCTGTTTTTGCCACCAAAGTGGATAACCTCGCATTTATCCACATTATACTGCATCTGCCATGCATCTGCCCAATCACTCAACCTGTCCAAATCATACTGGAGTTTCTCTGTATCCTCCTCACAGCACACACGCCCATCCAGCTTTGTGTCGTCTGCAAACTTGGAGATATTACATCTAGTTCCCTCGTCTAGATCATTAATATATATTGTGAATAACTGGGGTCCTAGCACTGATCCCTGCGGTACCCCACTAGTCACTGCCTGCCACTCGGAAAAAGACCCATTTATTCCAACTCTTTGCATCCTGTCTGTCAACCAGTTTTCTATCCAAGACAGTACCTTTCCCCCAATCTCGTGTGCTTTAACTTTGCACGCTAATCTCTTATGCGGGACCTTATCGAAAGCCTTCTGAAAGTCCAAATACACCACATCCACTGGTTCTCCCTTATCTATTCTACCAGTTACATCCTCAAAAAATTCCAGTAGATTAGTCAAGCATGATTTACCTTTTGTAAATCCATGCTGAATTTGTCCGATCCTGTCACTGTTTTCCAAGTGTTCTGCTATTACATCTTTTATAATAGACTCTAGCATTTTGCCCACTATTGATGTCAGGCTTACCGGTCTATAATTCCCCATTTTTTCTCCACCACCTTTTTTAAATAGTGGGGTTACATTAGCTACCGTCCAATCCATGGGAACTGTTCCAGAGTCTATAGAATTTTGGAAGATGACCAGCAATGCATCTACTATTTCTAGGGCCACTTCCTTAAGTACCCTAGGATGTAGATTATCAGGCCCTGGGGATTTATCGGCCTTCAATCCTGTCAATTTCCCGAATACCATTTTGCTACAAATACTGATTTCATTCAGTTCCTCCCTCTCATTAGACCCTATGTTCCCCGACATCTCTGGGAGGTTATTTGTGTCCTCCTTTGTGAAGACAGAACCAAAGTATGTATTTAATTGGTCTACCATTTCTTTGTTCCCCATTATAAATTCCCCTGATTCTGACTGCAAGGGACCTACGCTTGACTTCACCAATCTTTTTCTCTTCACATATCTATAGAAGCTTTTACAGTCAGTTTTTATGTTCCCTGAAAGCTTACTCTCATACTCTATTTTCCCCTTCTTAATTAATCCCTTTGTCCACCTTTGCTGAATCCTAAACTGCTCCCAATCCTCAGGTTTGCTGCTTTTTCTGGCCAATTTATATGTCCTCTTCTTGGATCTTATGCTATCGCTAATTTCCCTTGTTAGCCACGGTTGAGTCACCTTATTTGTTTTATTTTTATGCCAAACAGGGATGAACAAATTCTGTAGTTCATCCATGCAATCTTTAAATGTTTGCCACTGCCTATCCACCGTCAACCCTTTAAGTATCGTTCCCCAATCCATCCTAGCCAACTCGCACCTCATACCATCGTAGTTTCCTTTATTTAAATTCAGGACCCGAGTCTCTGAGTCAACTACTTCACTCTCCATCTTAATGAAGAATTCTATCATATTATGATCGCTCCTCCCCAAGGGGCCTCGCACAACAAGATTGCTAATTAATCCTTTCTCATTATATAATACCCAGTCTAAGATGGCGTGATCTCTAGTTGGTTCCTCAACATATTGGTCCAGGAAACCATCCCGTATACACTCTAGGAATTCCTCCTCCACAGTATTGTTACTAATTTGGTTAGCCCAATCTATATGGAGATTAAAGTCACCCATGATAACTGCTGTGCCCTTATTGCACGCGTCTCTAATTTCCCATTTAATGCCATCCCCAACCTCAGCATTACTGTTTGGGGGTCTGTATACAACTCCCACTAACGTTTTCTGCCCCTTGGTATTTCTCAGCTCTGCCCATACAGATTCCACATCATCAGAGCTAATATCCTTCCTTACTATTGTGTTAATCTCCTCTTTAACCAGCAATGCTACCCTACCTCCTTTTCCTTTTTGCCTGTCCTTCCTGAATATTGAATACCCCTGGATGTTGAATTCCCAGCCTTGGTCACCCTGGAGCCATGTCTCCGTAATCCCAATTATATCATATCCGTTTACATCTATTTGCACAGCTAATTCATCCACCTTATAACGAATGCTCCTCGCATTAAGACACAGAGCCTTCAGGCTTGTTTTTTTAACAGTCTTAGACCTTTTAGAATTATTATTTACTGTGGCCATGTTTGATTTACACCCTTGATTTCTCTGCCTTCCACTTTTGCTTTTCTCCTTCCTGTCTTTTGTTTCTATCCTTGCTTCCCTTTCCTCTGTCTCCCTGCACAGGTTCCCAACCCCCTGCCATTTTAGTTTAAACCCTCCCCAACAGCACTAGCAAACACTCCCCCTAGGACATCGGTCCCGGTCCTGCCCAGGTGCAAACCATCCAGTTTGTACTGTCCCACCTCCCCCAGAACCGGTTCCAATGTCCCAGGAATTTGAGGTGGGAGGAGGCTCGTGTGGAGCACAAGTAGCAGCAGAGACCAGCTGGGCCGAATGGCCTGTTTCTGAGCTCTACATTCTATGTAAAAGAAACTGCCTCTACTGCACAACAGTACCCAGCTTTAACTTGTGTTTAAACATTACTGGCACGAGCTAATTAATGACACATCCTCTTGCCTTTTGCCTCTGGGGCCTGGATTCGAATTCAGCACAAACTAATCATCATCTGGGGTTTACGTTCAAATTTAGCCCAGACTAATCAATCATCTGGAGTTCGGATTGAAATTCATTCCAGACTAATCAATTATCTGGGCCTGGGTTCAAATGCAACCCTAATCAATCATTCTCCGACAGAAGGGTTAAAGGCTCCTGTCTCTGCTGGAGGTAATGTATTTGGACAGTCTCGGCCTAGGTCCCAGTGGCTGGGCGTTCAGGAACATGGCCAGCCAAAGTGAGAAATAAAAGGAATCAACCCGGAGAATGGGGGCGCGTTCTTCTCAATTTGGAACTGAGGCACATCCAATCCACACTGTACCTGTTGTTGGGGCAGTGTAGAGGGAGATTTATTCTGTATC
Source organism: Squalus acanthias (assembly GCA_030390025.1). Classification (NCBI taxonomy): domain Eukaryota; kingdom Metazoa; phylum Chordata; class Chondrichthyes; order Squaliformes; family Squalidae; genus Squalus; species Squalus acanthias. The sequence goes on from JASTWF010000046.1 coordinate 2,112,995, forward strand.
TAACCTGTGCTGTACCTGCCCTGGGAGTGTTTTATGGGACAGTGTAGAGGGAGCTTTACTCTGTATCTAACCCGAGCTGTACCTGCCCTGGGAGTGTTTGATGGGACAGTGTAGAGGGAGCTTTACTCTGTATCTAACCCGTGCTGTACCTGCCCTGGGAGTGTTTGATGGGACAGTGTAGAGGGAGCTTTACTCTGTATCTAACCCGTGCTGTACCTGCCCTGGGAGTGTTTGATGGGGACAGTGTAGAGGGAGCTTTACTCTGTATCTAACCCGTGCTGTACCTGCCCTGGGAGTGTTTGATGGGACAGTGTAGAGGGAGATTTATTCTGTATCTAACCTGTGCTGTACCTGCCCTGGGAGTGTTTGATGGGACAGTGTAGAGGGAGCTTTACTCTGTATCTAACCCGTGCTGTACCTGCCCTGGGAGTGTTTGATGGGACAGTGTAGAGGGAGCTTTACTCTGTATCTAACCTGTGCTGTACCTGCCCTGGGAGTGTTTGATGGGGACAGTGTAGAGGGAGCTTTACTCTGTATCTAACCCGTGCTGTACCTGCCCTGGGAGTGTTTGATGGGACAGTGTAGAGGGAGCTTTACTCTGTATCTAACCCGTGCTGTACCTGCCCTGGGAGTGTTTGATGGGACAGTGTAGAGGGAGCTTTACTCTGTATCTAACCTGTGCTATACCTAGAATCACAGAATCATAGAAAGTTACAGCACGGAAGGAAGCCATTTTGGCCCATTGTGTCCGCGCCGGCCAACAAAGAGCTATCCAGCCTAATCCCACTTCCCAGCTCTTGGTCCGTAGCCCTGCAGGTTACAGCATCCCAAGTGCACATCCAAGTACTTTTTAAATGTGGTTAGGGTTCCTGCCTCTACCACCCTTTCAGGCAGTGAGTTCCAGACCCCCACAACCCTCTGGGTGAAGAAATTTCCCCTCAAATCCCCTTCAAACCTTCCACCAATTACTTTAAATCTGTGCCCCCTGGTTTTTGACCCCTCTGCTAAGGGAAGTAGGTCCTTTCTATCCACTTTATCTAGGCCCCTCATAATTTTATACACCTCAATAAGGTCTCCCCTCAGCCTCCTCTGTTCCAAGGAAAACAGACCCAGCCTATCCAGTCTTTCCTCATAGCTTAGATTCTCTGCTCCCGGCAACATCCTTGTAAATCTCCTCTGTACCCTCTCTAGTGCAATCACATCTTTCCTGTAATGTGGTGACCAGAACTGCACACAGTACTCTAGCTGAGGCCTAACTAGTGTTTTATACAGTTGAAGCATAACCCCCCCTGCTCTTGTATTCTATGCCACGGCTAATAAAGGCAAGCATTCCGTATGCCTTCTTAACCACCTTATCTACCTGGCCTACTTCCTTCAGGGATCTGTGGACATGCACTCCAAGGTCCCTTTGTTCTTCTACACTACTCAATGTCCTACTATTTAACGTGTATTCCCTTTCCTTGTTAGCCCTCCCCAAATGCATTACCTCACACTTCTCCGGATTGAATTCCATTTGCCACTGTTCTGCACACCTGACCAATTTAATGATATCTTCGGCAATCTATAGCTTCCTTCTTCAGTATCAACCACACAGCCGATTTTAGTATCATCTGCAAACTTCTTAATAAGACCCCCTATATTCAAGTCTAGATCATTGATATATACCACAAAAAACAAGGGACCTAGTACTGAGCCCTGCAGAACCCTACTGGAAACAGCTTTCCAGTCACAAAAACACCCATCAATCATTACCCTCAGCTTCCTGTCTCCGAGCCAGTTTTGAATCCAACTTGACACTTTGCCCTGGATCCCATGGGCTTTTAAATTCGGGACTAGTCTGTCATGTGGAACCTCATCTGCGCTGGGAGTGTTTGCTGGGACAGTGTAGAGGGAGCATTATTCTGTATCTAACCCACGCTGTACCTGCCCTGAGTATGTTTGATGGGGCAGTGTAGAGGGAGCTTTACTCTGTATCTAACTTGTGAAGAACCTGCCCTAGGAGTGTTTGATGGGACAGTGTAGAGGGAGATTTACTCTGTATCTAATCCGTGCTGTACCTGCCCTGGGAGTGTTTGATGGGACAGTGTAGAGGCAGCATTAATCTGTATCTAACCTGTGCTTACCTGCCCTGGGAGTGTTTGATGTGACAGTGTAGAGGGAGCTTTATTCTGTATCTAACACGTGCTGTACCTGCCCTGGGAGTGCTTGATGGGACAGCGTAGAGGGAGCTTTACTCTGTATCTAACCCGTGCTGTACCTGCCCTGGGAGTGTTTGATGGGACAGTGCAGAGGGAGCTCTACTCTGTATCTAACACGTGCTGTACCTGCCCTGGGTGTGTTAGATGGAACAGTGTGGAGGGAGCTTCACTCTGTATCTTACTGATGCTGTACCTGGGAGTGTTTGATGGGTCAGTGTATAGGGAGCTTTACTCTGTAGCTATCCCGTGCTGTACCTGCCCTAGGAGTGTTTGATGGGACAGTGTAGAGGGAGCTTTCCTCTGTATCTAACCCGTGCTGTACCTGCCCAGGGAGTGTTTGATGGGAATGTGTAGAGGGAGCTTTACTCTGTATCTAACCTGTGCTTACCTGCCCTGGGAGTGTTTGATTGGACAGTGTAGAGGGAGCTTTACTCTGTATCTAACCCATGTGGTACCTGCCCTGGGAGTGTTTGATGGGACAGTGTAGAGGGAGCTTTACTCTGTATCTAACAAGTGCTGTACCTGAAGTGGGAGTGTTTGATGGAACAGTGTAGAGGGAGCTTCACTCTGTATCTAACAAGTGCTGTACCTGACGTGGGAGTGTTTGATGGAACAGTGTAGAGGGAGCTTCACTCTGTATCTAACAAGTGCTGTACCTGACGTGGGAGTGTTTGATGGAACAGTGTAGAGGGAGCTTCACTCTGTATCTAACCAGTGCTGTACCTGCCCTGGGAGTGTTTGATGGGGCAGTGTAGAGGGAGCTTTAAACTGTATTTAACCCATGCTGTACCTGCCCTGGGAGTGTTTGATGGGACAGTGTAGAGGGATCTTTACTCTGTATCTAACCCGTGCTTTACTTGCCCTGGGAGTGTTTGATGGAACAGTTAGATGGGGATTTACCATGCATCTATCCTGTGCTGTACCTGCCGTGGGATTGATTGATGGGAAAGTGTAGAGGTAGCTTTACTTTGTATCTAACCCGTGCTGTACCTGCCCTGGGTATGTTTGATGGGGCAGTGTAGAGGGAGCTTTACTCTGTATCTAACCCATGCTGTACCTGCCCTGGGAGTGTTTAATAGGACTTTGCAGAGGGAGCTTTACTCTGTATCTAACTTGTGCTGTACCTGTTCTAGGAGTGTTTGATGGGACAGTGTAGAGGGAGATTTACTCTGTATCTAACTTGTGCTGTACCTGGTCTCCGAGTGTTTGATGGGACTGTGTAGAGGGGGCTTTACTCTTTATCTAACCCGTGCTGTACCTGCCCTGGGAGTGTTTGATGGGATTGTGTAGAGGAAGCTTTACTCTGTATCTAACCTGTGCTGTACCTGCCCTGGGAGTGTTTGATGTGACAGTGTAGAGGGAGCTTTATTCTGTATCTAACACGTGCTGTACCTGCCCTGGGAGTGCTTGATGGGACAGCGTAGAGGGAGCTTTACTCTGTATCTAACCCGTGCTGTACCTGCCCTGGGAGTGTTTGATGGGACAGTGCAGAGGGAGCTCTACTCTGTATCTAACACGTGCTGTACCTGCCCTGGGTGTGTTAGATGGAACAGTGTGGAGGGAGCTTCACTCTGTATCTTACTGATGCTGTACCTGGGAGTGTTTGATGGGTCAGTGTATAGGGAGCTTTACTCTGTAGCTATCCCGTGCTGTACCTGCCCTAGGAGTGTTTCATGGGACAGTGTAGAGGGAGCTTTCCTCTGTATCTAACCCGTGCTGTACCTGGTCTCGGAGTATTTGATGGGACTGTGTAGAGGGAGCTTTACTCTGTATCTAACCCGTGCTGTACCTGCCCTGGGAGTGTTTGATGTGACAGTGTAGAGGGAGCTTTACTCTGTATCTAACCCGTGCTGTACCTGCCCAGGGAGTGTTTGATGGGAATGTGTAGAGGGAGCTTTACTCTGTATCTAACCTGTGCTTACCTGCCCTGGGAGTGTTTGATTGGACAGTGTAGAGGGAGCTTTACTATGTATCTAACCCATGTGGTACCTGCCCTGGGAGTGTTTGATGGGACAGTGTAGAGGGAGCTTTACTCTGTATCTAACAAGTGCTGTACCTGAAGTGGGAGTGTTTGATGGAACAGTGTAGAGGGAGCTTCACTCTGTATCTAACAAGTGCTGTACCTGACGTGGGAGTGTTTGATGGAACAGTGTAGAGGGAGCTTCACTCTGTATCTAACAAGTGCTGTACCTGACGTGGGAGTGTTTGATGGAACAGTGTAGAGGGAGCTTCACTCTGTATCTAACCAGTGCTGTACCTGCCCTGGGAGTGTTTGATGGGGCAGTGTAGAGGGAGCTTTAAACTGTATTTAACCCATGCTGTACCTGCCCTGGGAGTGTTTGATGGGACAGTGTAGAGGGATCTTTACTCTGTATCTAACCCGTGCTTTACTTGCCCTGGGAGTGTTTGATGGAACAGTTAGATGGGGATTTACCATGCATCTATCCTGTGCTGTACCTGCCGTGGGATTGATTGATGGGAAAGTGTAGAGGTAGCTTTACTTTGTATCTAACCCGTGCTGTACCTGCCCTGGGTATGTTTGATGGGGCAGTGTAGAGGGAGCTTTACTCTGTATCTAACCCATGCTGTACCTGCCCTGGGAGTGTTTAATAGGACTTTGCAGAGGGAGCTTTACTCTGTATCTAACTTGTGCTGTACCTGCCCTGGGAGTGTTTGATGGGACAGTGTAGAGGGAGATTTACTCTGTATCTAACTTGTGCTGTACCTGGTCTCCGAGTGTTTGATGGGACTGTGTAGAGGGGGTTTTACTCTTTATCTAACCCGTGCTGTACCTGCCCTGGGAGTGTTTGATGGGATTGTGTAGAGGAAGCTTTACTCTGTATCTAACCTGTGCTGTACCTGCCCTGGGAATGTTTGATGGGACAGTGTAGAGGGAGGTTTACTCTGTATCTAACCCATGCTGTACATGCCCTGGGTATGTTTGCTGGGACAGTGGAGAGGGAGCTTTACTCTGTATCTAACTGTGAAGGAATAAGCCATATAACCTTTTCAGAAAAGTACACCATTCTATGAAAGAATTCTGGCCTTATTAAAACATGACAAACTGGGTTTGGAAATCTGAAGGCCTAACAATGGAGAAGCTGTAGCAGCATTCAGGCTATTGAGATAAGATAAGTTGTTGACACTGAATCAATAGCCTTAGAGAAACAGAAGGTTGGAGGCTCCTGATGGTCTGAATCTTTGGAAAGAAGACAATGGTGCATCCTGGTTAAGGTGTTCTAAGTTACACTTCATAAACAGGCACATAAAATTAAGAAACATATGCCTTCGTAAAAAGGATATCAAGTAAAAGAAACACCTGCTGTCACACCGTTTTTGTGTTAAGCTTAAGACACCTACACAGGAGACATAATTCTGTATTGCAACCAGCTGAGGTGACTAAGAATTGCATAGATCACCCTAGTTGAGGTCTTCTAATTTACACTTCGTAAAGAGGCACAAACAGAAGGCCTTAGTAAAAATGACATCAAATGAAATGCACCTGCCGTTACACTGTTTTTTATAGTAAGCTTTGAACACCGAGGTAGGGACATAATTCTGCAATGCTACCAGCTGAAGTGACTGTAAGAATTGCAGAAGTCAGCAGAAAAATGACTAGAGATAATTAGCTTACATCAGCAGAAAACCTTAAAGGGAATACCACTGGAAAAGGCTATAAATATTGAGCTCTCAAATGGGATAATAGATTCGCTGTAAAGGGGCAAAGCGATTCTCAGGCTTCAGAGGCGGCTCTATAAGTCTACAACTCTTTGTATCTCGGGGATCAAGGTACTATATTTGATTTTGATGGATATTCTGAATAAGACTAAGAACTGTATAACTGTAGCGAAGTAAAGATTTGAGAATAAGGATCTCTGATAATAGAATTGTAAAGCTTTCTCTTTTTGGAACTGTTAATGTTGCGATTGACTCACCAACTGCAAACTGCATGTCGGTTCTTTAATAAATCTATATATTTTCAGAATTGTCTCACATAATACTTCTGTATCAAACTCGCAAACTCAATCTCTGTTCGCTCTTTGGTGAGGAGTTGCAGAATTCTGGGGGAGTTTTCCGGACCCTCATAATATCCGGAACGTAACAGTCTAGCTAAACTTATTAAAAGTGCTATCTGGAGGACGGTAACATTTTCAGGTTGTTCCTTTCCTTTAGGGAGAGATGGTCGAGACCTTTAGACCCAATTAAGCGTCTTTAGGATTCGGCTACCTCAAACTTTAGTTGAAAGTGAACGTCTGGGGAATAAGCCTGATCCGGGGTAGCCCTAAAGGGGCTAGGACTAGTAATTATCCCTTCATAACCTGTACTGTACCTGACCTGCGAGTGTTTGATCGGACAGTGTAGAGGGAGCTTTACTCTGTATCTAACCCATGCTGTACCTGCACTGGGAGTGTTTGATGGGACAGTTAGATGGGGATTTACCATGTATCTATCCCATGCTGTACCTGCCGTGGGATTGATTGATGGGAAAGTGTAGAGTTAGCTTTACTCTGTATCTAACCCGTGCTGTACCTGCCCTGGTTATGTTTGATGGGGCAGTGTAGAGGGAGCTTTACTCTGTATCTAACCCGTGCTGTACCTGCCCTGGGAGTGTTTAATGGGACTGTGTAGAGGGAGCATTATCCTGTATCTAACCTGTACTGTACCTGCCCTGGGAGTGTTTGATGGGACAGTGTAGAGGCAGCATTAATCTGTATCTAACCCGTGCTTACCTGCCCTGGGAGTGTTTGATGTGACAGTGCAGAGGGAGCTTTACTCTGTATCTTACCCGTGTTGTACCTGCCCTGGGAGTGTTTGATGGGACAGTGTAGAGGGAGATTTACTCTGTATCTAACCCGTGCTTACCTGCCCTGGGAGTGTTTGATGGGGCAGCGTAGAGCGAGCTTTATTCTGTATCTAACCCGTGCTGTACCTGCCCTGGGAGTGTTTCATGGGACTGTGTAGAGGGAGCTTTACTCTGTATCTAACTTGTGCTGTACCTGCCCTGGGAGTGTTTGATGGGACAGTGTAGAGGCAGCATTAATCTGTATCTAACCCGTGCTTAACTGCCCTGGGAGTGTTTGATGGGACAGTGTAGACGGAGTTTTTCTCTATCTCTCACGTGCTGTACTTGGTCTCGGAGTGTTTGATGGGACATTGTAGAGGGAGCTTTACTCTGTATCTAACCCGTGCTGTACCTGCCCTGCGAGTGTTAGATGGAACAGTGTGGAGGGAGCTTCACTCTGTATCTAACTGATGCTGTACTTGCCCTGGGAGTATTTAATGGGACTGTGTAGAGGGAGCTTTGCTCTGTATCTAACTTGTGCTGTACCTGCCCTGGGAGTGTTTGATGGGACAGTGTAGAGGGAGCTTTACTCTGTATCTAATCCGTGCTGTCCCTGCCCTGGGAGTGTTTGATGGGACAGTGTAGAGGCAGCATTAATCTATATCTAACCCATGCTTACCTTCCCTGGGTGTGTTTGATGGGACAGTGTAGAGGGAGCTTTACTCTGTATCTAACCTGTGATGAAGCTGCCCTGGGAGTGTTTGATGGGACAGTGTAGAGGGAGCTTTACTCCGTATCTTTCCCGTGCTGTACCTGCCGTGGGAGTGATTGATGGGAAAGTGTAGAGGGAGCTTTACTCTGTATCTAAGCCATGCTTTACCTGCCCTGGGTGTGTTTGATGGGACAGTGTAGAGGGAGCTTTACTCTGTATCTAACCCGTGCTGTACCTGCCCTGGGAGTGTGTGATGGGACAGTGCAGAGGGAGCTTTACTCTGTATCTAACCCGTGCTGTACCTGCCCTGGGAGTGTTTGATGGGACAGTGTAGAGGGAGCTTTACTCTGTATCTAACCCGTGCTGTACCTGCCCTGGGAGTGTTTGATTCTGAAACTGGATGCCTGAAACTGAAGGCTTTTCATACCCAACACTGACTTTGATGGGCACACAGGTTCTTGCATGTTGCAGTTTAGCTGCTTTTATATTCATGAATTGATCACGGAAGTACTCACCGTGACTCCTAGCCGGCTCACAGTTTTGGACGCCCATACTTTGACCTGGCCAGTCCTAAAGGAGAGTTAGAATACAAGAAACGGTTAGACTGGGAACAGGCAAAGGTTGCACCGGAAGCTCTGCAGCCCCGGAATCAGTGCACGAAAATGGGCCTTCCTCTTTCAGACATATCCAAGCTGGTGATTCGCTCATGAGCCATTTCATTAAATTCATGTGTTCATATATTTCATCAGAAATCTTTTCAGCTACTGCTTTGGAGTGAGAGGAAACATTGGTGGATGAGCCACACTGACTGACAGAAACACTGCTAAAATTCACATCCTTGTTTTCAAATCTCTCCATGGCCTCGCCCCTCCCTATCACTGTAATGTCTTTCAGCCTTACAACTTTCCGAGATCTCTGCACTCCTCCAATTCTGGCCTCTTGCACATCCCCGATTATAATTACTCGACCATTGGCAGCTGTGCCTTCAGCTGCCTCAGCTCGAAGCTCTGAAATTTAGGAAGGATAGGGAAGGAAGGAGGGTGGGTTAGCTGAACTCATTAGAGACAACATAATAGCAATAGAAAAAAGGGACATAACTAATATTAAGATCGAAACAGAATCCATGCGGATTGAGACAAAGGCTCCGAAGGGATCAATCATGTTAAAAGACCACCTAATAGTGGAAGGGAAGTGGAGGAAGAAATATGAAGGCAAATGTATGAAATCAGTAAACGATACAGAAAAATGACATGAGAGATTTCAACGGTGCCCAAATAAAATGGCAAGTTGAGTTAGGGAAAAGAGAAAGGAGTTTAAAAAAAAATGTGTCCAGGACTCATTTCTTACCCAGTCCGTAAGAAGCCTAACAAGAGAGGAATCACAAAAGCAAAATACTGCAGATGCTGGAAATCTCAAATGAAAACAGAAAATGCTGGAAATACTCAGCAGGTCAGGCAGCATCAGTGGAGAGAGAAACAGAGTTAACGTTTCAGGCCAATGACCCTTCATCAGAACTGGAAAAAGTTGGAGATGGAAAAGGTTTTTAAGCAAGTGCAGGGGCAGGGAAAGGGGGAAGGGGAGGAAAGAACAAAAGGGAAGGCCTGTGATGGGTGGAAGGCAGGAGAGATTAAGAGACAAAAGGGATGATGGTGCAAATCAGAAGGAGATGGTAATGGGACAAGTGAATAAACAAAAGATGAGTCTAGATGAAGTGTAAATGGGAATGGCAGAATCATCAACAGCTGCCATGTGAAAAAAAATAGGGGCCGAGGTTATGGTCTGAAATTGTTGAAGTCGATGTTGAGTCCAGAAGGCTGTAAAGAGCCTAATGGAAAGATGAGGTGCTGTTCCTCGAGCTTATGTTGAGCTTCATTGGCACTGTGTCAGAGGCCGAGGACAGAGAGGTCAGAGTGGGAGTGGAGCGGAGAATTAAAGTGACAGGCGACCGGAAGCTCGGGATCATCCTTACGGACTGAACGGAGGTGTTCCGCATAGAGGAATCACTACTGGAACTAGTAATGCAAAAGGAAACAGAGCAGATAAAAGAAGTATACGTAGGGGAGCATCTAGGCAATAGCGATCACAATAACATAAGGTTTAAGATAATGATTGAGGAAGACATAACTAAGACAAAGACCAAAGTAATAGATTGGTAGAAACTAATTTTTAGGGGATGAGAATGGAACAACGGAAGATAAATTAGAAAAAAACATTGACAAACAAAGAGATTGAACAGCAGGGGGAAATATTAAAAGGTGATTAATAGAGATCAGGAGAAATATATTCCACCAAAAAACAATAATGAAACACCGTGGATGAATAAAGAGATAAGGTAAAATTTAACCTAAAGAAAAAGGCATGCACTGAGTATAAAGGAGAGGATGACAAAAGGGAATACGAAGAGGTTAGGAAACAAGTAAAAAATTAAAAGAAATAGTAAGTATTCTACAGACACATAATGAACAAAGAAAAATCAGGATCGGGATGGGGCCACCAAGCGATACACACGGTAAACTCATAGGTAATTACAACAAAATGGCAGAAATATTGAATAATTACTTTGCCTCGGTATTTACCGGGGAGACTAACAAGGTGGACATGACATTGGAAGAAGAGAGTAAAAAGGATATAAAGACATTGAAGATAGAAAGGGGGAAATAATTGATAAACTAATCAAACTTGGAGAGGATATAACCCCAGAGGATGGAGGACAGCTGATGCTGTTCCATATTTTAAAAGGGAGATAGAACAAGTCCAGGGAACTATAGAGCAGTTAGCTTAACGTCGGTGGTAGGAAAGATAATGGAATCTTTACTCAAAGATGTAATAGAAAGACACCTAGAAACTGAAAATGTAATAAAGAATAGTCAGCAAGGATTTCAAAAGGGAAGGTCATGCTTGAGCAGACTTAGAGTACTGTGCACAGTTCTGGTCGCCATGTTATTAAAAGGATAGAGAGGCAATGGGGAAGGTACGAAAAAAGATTTACTAAAATGATACCAAAACTGAGAGGTTTTAACTATCAGGAAAAATTGAACAGGCTGGGGGTCTGTACTCTAGAAAAGAGAAGCCTGAGGGGTGACCAGATAGAGGTATTTAAAGTTATAAAGGGGCTTGATAGGATAGACTTAAAGAAGTTGTTTCAACTGGTGGGTGAGTCCAAAACTAGAGGTCATGAAGATAAGATAATCACTTATAAATCAAATTAGGATTTCAGTATCAACTTCTTCACTCAGAGTGGGTAGAATGTGGAACTCGCGACCACATGGAGCAATGGAGGTGGATAGCTTAGGTGCATTTAAGGGGAAGCTAGATAAACACATGAGGGAGAAAGGAATAGAAGGATGTGCTGATAGGGTGAGATGAAGTAGGGTGGGAGGAAGCTCACATGCAGCATAAACACCGGCTCAGACCAGTTGAGCTCAATGGCCGGTTTCTGTGCTAAACATTCTCCGTCATTCTATATAAGTACCTGACCGAAACAGACACTGACCGAAACAGACACTGACCGAAACAGACACTGACCGAAACAGACACTGACCGAAGCAGACACTGACCGAAACAGACACTGACCGAAACAGACACTGACCGAAACAGACACTGACCGAAACAGACACTGACCGAAACAGACACTGACCGAAGCAGACACTGACCGAAACAGACACTGACCGAAACAGACACTGACCGAAACAGACACTGACCTAAACAGACACTGACCGAAACAGACACTGACCGAAGCAGACACTGACCGAAACAGACACTGACCGAAACAGACACTGACTGACAGAGACACTGACTGACAGAGACACTGACTGATAGAGACACTGACTGACAGAGACACCGACTGATAGAGACACTGACTAACAGAGACACTGACTGACAAAGACACAGACTGACAGAGACACTGACTGATAGAGACACTGACTGACAGAGACACTGACTGACAGAGACACTGAATGAAAGACACTGACTGACAGAGACACTGACTGATAGAGACACTGAATGAAAGACACTGACTGACAGAGACACTGAATGAAAGAGACGCTGACTGACAGAGACACTGACTGATAGAGACACTGACTGATAGAGACACTGACTGACAGAGACACTGAATGACAGAGACACTGACTGACAGAGACACTGACTGATAGAGACACTGACTGACAGAGACACGGACTGACAGAGACACTGACTGAGAGAGACACTGACTGACAGAGACACTGACTGATAGAGACACTGACTGATAGAGACACTGACTAACAGAGACACTGACTGACAAAGACACAGACTGACAGAGACACTGACTGATAGAGACACTGACTGACAGAGACACTGACTGACAGAGACACTGAATGAAAGACACTGACTGACAGAGACACTGACTGATAGAGACACTGAATGAAAGACACTGACTGACAGAGACACTGAATGACAGAGACACTGACTGACAGAGACACTGACTGATAGAGACACTGACTGATAGAGACACTGACTGACAGAGACACTGAATGAAAAAGACACTGACTGACAGAGACACTGACTGACAGAGACACTGACTGATAGAGACACTGACTGACAGAGACACTGACTGACAGAGACACTGACTGACAGAGACACTGAATGAAAGAGACACTGACTGACAGAGACACTAACTGACAGAGACACTGACTGATAGAGACACTGACTGATAGAGACACTGACTGATAGAGACACTGAATGAAAGAGACACTGACTGACAGAGACACTAACTGACAGAGACACTAACTGACAGAGACACTGACTGATAGAGACACTGATTTACAGAGACACTGACTGACAGAGACACAGACTGACAGAGACACTGACTGATAGAGACACTGACTGACAGAGACACTGACTGATAGAGACACTGACTGAAAGACACTGACTGACAGAGACACTGACTGACAGAGACACTGACTGACAGAGACACTGACTGATAGAGACACTGACTGACAGAGACACTGACTGATAGAGACACTGACTGACAGAGACACTGACTGACAGAGACACTGACTGATAGAGACACTGACTGAAAGACACTGACTGACAGAGACACTGACTGACAGAGACACTGACTGACAGAGACACTGACTGAAAGACACTGACTGACAGAGACACTGACTGATAGAGACACTGACTGAAAGACACTGACTGATAGAGACACTGTCTGACAGAGACACTGACTGACAGAGACACTGACTGACAGAGACACTGAATGAAAGTCACTGACTGACAGAAACACTGACTGATAGAGACACTGACTGACAGAGACACTGACTGATAGAGACACTGAATGAAAGAAACTGACTGACAGAGACACTGACTGATAGAGACACTGACTGACAGAGACACTGACTGACAGAGACACTGAATGAAAGAGACACTGACTGACAGAGACACTGACTGATAGAGACACTGACTGATAGAGATACTGACTGACAGAGACACTGACTGACAGAGACACTGACTGACAGAGACACTGACTGACAGAGACACTGAATGAAAGTCACTGACTGACAGAAACACTGACTGATAGAGACACTGACTGACAGAGACACTGACTGATAGAGACACTGAATGAAAGACACTGACTGACAGAGACACTGACTGATAGAGACACTGACTGACAGAGACACTGACTGACAGAGACACTGAATGAAAGAGACACTGACTGACAGAGACACTGACTGACTGAGACACTGACTGACAGAGACACTGTCTGACAGAGACACTGACTGATAGAGACACTGACTGACAGAGACACTGTCTGACAGAGACACTGACTGACAGAGACACTGACTGACAGAGACACAGACTGATAGAGATCAGACTGACAGAGACACTGAATGAAAGTGACTGACTGACAGAAACACTGACTGACAGAGACACTGACTGACAGAGACACAGACTGACAGAGACACTGACTGATAGAGACACTGAATGAAAGACACTGACTGATAGAGACACAGACTGATAGAGGCACTGAATGAAAGACACTGACTGACAGAGACACTGAATGAAAGAGACACTGACTGAGAGAGACACTGAATGAAAGACACTGACTGACAGAGACACTGAATGAAAGAGACACTGACTGATAGAGACACTGACTGACAGAGACACAGACTGATAGAGACACTGACTGATAGAGACACTGAATGAAAGACACTGACTGATAGAGACACAGACTGATAGAGACACTGAATGAAAGACACTGACTGACAGAGACACTGAATGAAAGAGACACTGACTGAGAGAGACACTGACTGACAGAGACACTGAATGAAAGAGACACTGACTGATAGAGACACTGACTGACAGAGACACAGACTGATAGAGACACTGAATGAAAGACACTGACTGACAGAGACACTGAATGAAAGAGACACTGACTGAGAGAGACACTGACTGACAGAGACACTGAATGAAAGAGACACTGACTGAGAGAGACACTGACTGACAGAGACACTGACTGAAGAGACACAGACTGAAAGAGACACAGACTGACAGAGACACTGACTGATAGAGACACTGACTGACAGAGACACTGACTGACAGAGACACTGACTGATAGAGACACAGACTGACAGAGACACTGACTGATAGAGACACTGACTGACAGAGACACTGACTGATAGAGGCACTGACTGATAGAGACACTGACTGACAGAGACACTGACTGACAGAGGCACAGACTGACAGAGACACTGACTGATAGAGACACTGACTGACAGAGACACTGACTGATTAGACACTGACTGACAGAGACCCAGGGCTGGATTTTGTCAGTGTGGGCGGGCTGTTGCATGTCAGGTGGAAATCGTGTCAGGACCCCGACTCCTCAGTGAAGTGCTGAAAAAGTGGGATTTTCCCCTAATTGGGCAATTGATTTCCTGCGTGTGGGAACCACTGGCCCAATGAGTCTTTTCATACAGAAAGTCACCTCCGATGACGTCATCAATGCTGTTGGATTTAAGACCTGCAAGCAGCCTTGCTTCTTCTGGAGACTGCAAAGGCTCTGCAAATTGTATGAAGGAGTTGAATTGTGGAAAATGTCAACGATCAAGCAAATGTGTGCACCTCGGTTTGATGAGCCCTCCCTCCAAGCTCTGGTGCGCGGAGTCAGCTGTAATAAGGAGGTGCTGTTCCCTTCCTCAGGGAGAAAAAAGCCACCCCAGCAGACTAAAGCTGTGTGGCTACAAGTGGCCCAGGAGGTCAACTCCATCTCGATGAGCCGCAGAACCTGGCTGCAATGCAGGAAGAGGTTTCATGACCTTCTCCACACAGGAAAAGTGAGTATGACTTTCCCATCACCCTCAATCTGATCCCCATCGCCTCTCCTCACCAGCACTCTGCTTTGCCAACCTCTTCCTCCACATCCCACTTGACACTTACATCCCTGCACCCTTACCCATTCCCTCTCTCTATGGTCACATTCACTTAACTATTTGACTATGCAGCCCTCACACTCCCTATCACTGTGATGCCATGACAACAACAACTTTCAACACACAGGGATGGCCCTTTGTATCCTTCTAAGCATCTATGATATGGATTATCTACACTCACTCCTTCATTCTCACTCAAACTCCACTTGTCTCCCTCATTGCAGGAGAAGAGAGCGCACAATAAGAGGGAAAGAGCCATGACAGGAGGAGGGCCACCCTCAGTAGCCCAGCTCACCGCCTGGGAGGAGGCGGCCCTGGAAATCGCCGGGATCGAGGAGGATTCCCAAGTGGGGGACGGACAGACGGGCGCATCACAGCAAGCTGGTGACAGAATAGTTTGGCATCTCTCTCAATGACATTGCATGAGTCACTGATAATGAATCTGATGCTCTAACACATTGACTTATGATCATCTACACTATTCAATGTGCATGTAAACGTGACCTCACATCTCTAACTCTTTCCTTTACTCTCCCACAGGACCATCGAGAGCTCCCGTCCCCACTGTCCAGGAGGAAGAGCCTGAGCGACCAGACTCCTCAGAGGAAGCTGCAACCTCTGAGGGCGCAGCCTCAGCAGAATTCAGCACCAGCGCAGACACTCACACCTCGGTGGGACCTTTGCGAGATAGAGTAGTGTTGTCACCTGGTGTATCACAGCTCACAAGTGAGCATCAGCAGATGGTGGAGACAGGGACAGCAGTGGAGAGTCCTCATCGGAGGGTGCAGGACTCTGCCAGCTCGGCTCCACTGCATGTCGACCCTGTGTCTCCGGGTCCATCCAGAAGGAGAGCGGTGTTGGAACTCCAGGAACTGGTGCAGGAGTCTCTGGCAGGTTTTGTCTCCAGGGTCGCTGCGAGTGTGGAGCGAATGGAGGAGTCCATCGCGAACATGAGCAGAGCCTTTGTGGAGGCATTGGCGCATGAACGCATCACCATGGAAAGGATGGCAACCTCCGTGGAAAGGATGGCTACAGTAGAGGAGAGGATGGCTATGGCAATGGAGGAGCTAAGTCGCCAGAGTGTAGAAAACATGGTCATTGTTCAGAATAGACCGGCATCTCTTGAGGAGCGATGGTTAGCTATTGAGCATAGGAACCAGACCTTCATGGAAATCCTCTGGAGTAGGACTTTCAGTGCAGAAATGGGTTCTCATGGCCCCCCTGAAGTGCAGCAAGGTGCTGTCCAGGCACTTGCTAGCTCTGAAGTGGGGCTGACCCATGAGAGGGATGTTGGTGGCAGACAACAAGGAAGTGGGGGCTCCTCTCCAAGCGCTCGAACGACCATGCCACTGCAAAGCTCTCGGTCAGAGCCCCACCAGAGACCTCACCCAACTGAGATCGGCGTCTCATCCCCTGCACAGCCGCAGGAGCAGCAGACTGTTGCCGAGCCCTCACAGGTTCGCAACCCCAGAGGACAGCCGCCAAAGGTGTCGACACAGGAGCAGCAAGAAAGTGAGCAAGGGGCCTCCACATCTGCTGAATCCACAGGGGAAGCACCACGTAGGAGCACGCGTAAGAGGAAGATAATGCACAAGTAGTCACAAGGGTAGTCACTTGGGTGTTATGTTGTGTTTATTTTTGAAATGCCACCAGTTGCTTGTTGTGATAAAAAATTCTGATGACAAACTGTTGAAGTTGTGGCCTGTGTCATTTTGCAAATGGGACTTCCACATTGAGGGCTTAGGGCGACTTGCAATTGTCAGTATGGTGGTCAGAGTTATAGGAATCCGCAGTTTCTTGTCCATTGTTGATGCTCTGGTAAGAAGGCGCGAGGCAAAAGTGTTTGATTGTACAGGCTAAGCAAATGTGACCAACATGAGTACGTCCCTTGCATCCCGGGCAGCAATATGCTCGCGCTCTGGCAACTTCTGGTCTGTGCATCTTCAGGTGGGTGACTAGCAGCTTGGCGCTCCTGTTGATGCTCCTGCTGTTGGTGCTGCTGTTGCTCATGGTTCTGCTGCTGCCGTGGCTGGTCTTCATCCGAATCTGATGTCCAGGAGGAAAAGAATTAAATGGTCGCCGTGCTTCTGGTATATACCTCAGTTGAGGAAGTGCTTAATCAAGGTGGGGAGAGGGGATTCCCAGGAGGTCACACTGGAGACGGGTGTCAGGCTCTAAACTTCCACAACAATGAGTAGGCCTGCTAAAAGTTCCCCCAGACCTGTGACAACAAAGTTCTGCCACCTGCAAATGATCATTGGTGAAAACTCCTTTGTAATGGTGGAGCTGCAGCTGTTTGTAAGCAATCCACTTGTGAGGCTGCCAGCATTACCTGGCGTGTTCCAGAGGAGGCGTGAGGGATGGGGGGAATGACTAAAAATCGGAAAGGCCTCTCAAAATGGGATTATAGAGGCAATTAAGTGGATGTTAAGGGCCTTAAGGGCCTATCCCGCCTCTTGGAGGCGGGATGGAAAGGGGGTCAGAAAACATGCGTTTGGGAAAATTGCTTGGAGGCGGGATCGGGCCCGCCCGCCATTTTTGGCGATTTTAACAACTCACACGCCTCCAATCCCGCCTCCTCGGGCCTGGCAAAATCGAGCCCACTGACTGACAGAGACACTGACTGATAAAGGCATTGATTGCCAGAGACACTGACTGACAGAGACACTGACTGACAGAGACACAGACTGATAGAGACACTGACTGACAGAGACACTGACTGATAGATACACTGAGTGATAGAGACACTGACTGACAGAGACACTGACTGACAGAGACACTGACTGATAGATACACTGACTGACAGAGACACTGACTGATAGATACACTGACTGACAGAGACACTGAGTGATAGAGACACTGACTGACAGAGACACTGACTGACAGAGACACAGACTGATAGAGACACTGACTGATAGAGACACTGACTGACAGAGACACTGACTGACAGAGACACAAACTGACAGAGACACTGACTGATAGAGACACTGACTGACAGAGACACTGACTGACAGAGACACTGACTGATAGAGACACTGACTGATAGAGACACTGACTGAGAGACACTGACTGAGAGAGACACTGACTGATAGAGACATTGACTGACAGAGAGACTGACTGACAGAGACACTGACTGATAGAGACATTGACTAACAGAGACACTGACTGACAGAGACACAGACTGACAGAGACACTGGCTGACAGATACACTGGCTGAGAGAGACACTGACTGACAGAGACAGTGACTGAGAGAGACACTGACTGATAGAGACACTGACTGATAGAAACACTGACTGACAGAGACACTGACTGAAAGAGACACTGACTGGTAGAGACACTGACTGATAGAGACACTGACTGGTAGAGACACTGACTGAAAGAGACACTGACTGGTAGAGACACTGACTGATAGAGACACTGACTGAGAGAGAGACTGACTGACAGAGACACTGACTGACAGAGACACTGACTGATAGAGAGACAGACTGATAGAGACACTGAC
Source organism: Squalus acanthias (assembly GCA_030390025.1). NCBI lineage: Eukaryota > Metazoa > Chordata > Chondrichthyes > Squaliformes > Squalidae > Squalus > Squalus acanthias. The sequence goes on from JASTWF010000046.1 coordinate 2,131,599, forward strand.
TGATAGAGACACTGACTGGTAGAGACACTGACTGACAGAGAAACAGACTGATAGAGACACTGACTGATAGAGACACTGACTGACAGGGACACTGACTGATAGAGACACTGACTGACAGAGACACAGACTGATAGAGACACTGACTGATAGAGACACTGACTGACAGAGACACTGACTGACAGAGACTCTGACTGACAGAGACACTGACTAATAGAGACACTGACTGACAGAGCCAGTGACTGATAGAGACACTGACAACAGAGACACTGACTGACTGGAATACTGACTGATAGAGAAACAGACTGATAGAGACACGGAGTGATAGAGACACTGACTGATAGAGATACTGACTGATAGAGACACTGACTGACAGACAGTAAAACACAGACACTGACTGACAGAGACACTGACTGATAGAGACACTGACTAACAGAGACACTGACTGATACAGACATTGACTGATAGAGACACTGACTGACAGAGACACTGACTGATACAGACATTGACTGATAGAGACACTGACTGACAGAGACACTGACTGATACAGACATTGACTGATAGAGACACTGACTGACAGAGACACTGACTGATACGGACATTGACTGATAGAGACACTGACTGACAGAGACACTGACTGATACAGACATTGACTGATAGAGACACTGACTGACAGAGACACTGACTGATAGAGACTCTGACTGATAGAGACACTGACTGAAAGAGACTCTGACTGACAGAGACACAGACTGACAGAGACACTGACTGATAGAGACTCTGACTGACAGAGTCACTGACTGATGGAGACACTGACTGACAGAGACACTGACTGACAGAGACACTGACTGACAGAAACACTGACTGACAGAGACACTGACTGATCGAGACACAGACTGACAGAGACACTGACTGACAGAGACACTGACTGACAGAGACACTGACTGATCGAGACACAGACTGACAGAGACACTGACTGACAGAGACATTGACTTACAGAGACACTGACTGACAGTGACATTGACTGAGAGAGACACTGACTGACAGAGACACTGACTGACAGAGACACTGACTGATCGAGACACAGACTGACAGAGACACTGACTGACAGAGACACTGACTGACGGAGACACTGACTGATAGAGACATTGACTGACAGAGACACTGACTGACAGAGACACTGACTGAAAGAGACACTGACTGATAGAGACACTGACTGAAGAGACACTGACTGACAGAGACATTGACTTACAGAGACACTGACTGACAGAGACATTGACTGAGAGAGTGACTGACTGACAGAGACACTGGCGGAAGAGACACTGACTGACAGACCCCATTGACTGATAGAGACCATGACTGACAGAGACACTGACTGACAGAGACACTGACTGATAGAGACACGGACTGATAGAGACACTGACTTACAGAGACACTGACAGACAGAGACACTGACAGATAGAGACACTGACTGATAGAGACACTGACTGATAGAGACACTTACTGACTGAGACACTGACTGACAGAGACACTGACTGATAGCGACACTGACTGATAGAGACACTGACTGATAGAGACACTGACTGATAGAGACACTGACTGATAGAGACACTTACTGACTGAGACACTGACTGACAGAGACACTGACTGGTAGACACACTGACTGACAGTGACACTAAATGACAGAGACACTGACTGTAAAAGACACTGACTGAAAGAGACACTGACTGATAGAGACACTGACTGAGAGAGACACTGACTGACAGAGACACTGACTGGTAGAGACACTGACTGACAGAGAAACAGACTGATAGAGACACTGACTGATAGAGACACTGACTGACAGGGACACTGACTGATAGAGACACTGACTGACAGAGACACAGACTGATAGAGACACTGACTGATAGAGACTCTGACTGACAGAGACACTGACTAATAGAGACACTGACTGACAGAGCCAGTGACTGATAGAAACACTGACAACAGAGACACTGACTGACTGGAATACTGACTGATAGAGAAACAGACTGATAGAGACACGGAGTGATAGAGACACTGACTGATAGAGATACTGACTGATAGAGACACTGACTGACAGACAGTAAAACACAGACACTGACTGACAGAGACACTGACTGATAGAGACACTGACTAACAGAGACACTGACTGATACAGACATTGACTGATAGAGACACTGACTGACAGAGACACTGACTGATACAGACATTGACTGATAGAGACACTGACTGACAGAGACACTGACTGATACAGACATTGACTGATAGAGACACTGACTGACAGAGACACTGACTGATACAGACATTGACTGATAGAGACACTGACTGACAGAGACACTGACTGATACAGACATTGACTGATAGAGACACTGACTGACAGAGACACTGACTGATAGAGACTCTGACTGATAGAGACACTGACTGAAAGAGACTCTGACTGACAGAGACACAGACTGACAGAGACACTGACTGATAGAGACTCTGACTGACAGAGTCACTGACTGATGGAGACACTGACTGACAGAGACACTGACTGACAGAGACACTGACTGACAGAAACACTGACTGACAGAGACACTGACTGATCGAGACACAGACTGACAGAGACACTGACTGACAGAGACACTGACTGACAGAGACACTGACTGATCGAGACACAGACTGACAGAGACACTGACTGACAGAGACATTGACTTACAGAGACACTGACTGACAGTGACATTGACTGAGAGAGACACTGACTGACAGTGACACTGACTGACAGAGACACTGACTGACGGAGACACTGACTGATAGAGACATTGACTGACAGAGACACTGACTGACAGAGACACTGACTGAAAGAGACACTGACTGATAGAGACACTGACTGAAGAGACACTGACTGACAGAGACATTGACTTACAGAGACACTGACTGACAGAGACATTGACTGAGAGAGTGACTGACTGACAGAGACACTGGCGGAAGAGACACTGACTGACAGACCCCATTGACTGATAGAGACCATGACTGACAGAGACACTGACTGACAGAGACACTGACTGATAGAGACACGGACTGATAGAGACACTGACTGAGAGAGACACTGACTGACAGAGACACTGACTGGTAGAGACACTGACTGACAGAGAAACAGACTGATAGAGACACTGACTGATAGAGACACTGACTGACAGGGACACTGACTGATAGAGACACTGACTGACAGAGACACAGACTGATAGAGACACTGACTGATAGAGACACTGACTGACAGAGACACTGACTGACAGAGACTCTGACTGACAGAGACACTGACTAATAGAGACACTGACTGACAGAGCCAGTGACTGATAGAAACACTGACAACAGAGACACTGACTGACTGGAATACTGACTGATAGAGAAACAGACTGATAGAGACACGGAGTGATAGAGACACTGATTGATAGAGATACTGACTGATAGAGACACTGACTGACAGACAGTAAAACACAGACACTGACTGACAGAGACACTGACTGATAGAGACACTGACTAACAGAGACACTGACTGATACAGACATTGACTGATAGAGACACTGACTGACAGAGACACTGACTGATACAGACATTGACTGATAGAGACACTGACTGACAGAGACACTGACTGATACAGACATTGACTGATAGAGACACTGACTGACAGAGACACTGACTGATACAGACATTGACTGATAGAGACACTGACTGACAGAGACACTGCCTGATACAGACATTGACTGATAGAGACACTGACTGACAGAGACACTGACTGATAGAGACTCTGACTGATAGAGACACTGACTGAAAGAGACTCTGACTGACAGAGACACAGACTGACAGAGACACTGACTGATAGAGACTCTGACTGACAGAGTCACTGACTGATGGAGACACTGACTGACAGAGACACTGATTGACAGAGACACTGACTGACAGAAACACTGACTGACAGAGACACTGACTGATCGAGACACAGACTGGCAGAGACACTGACTGACAGAGACACTGACTGACAGAGACACTGACTGATCGAGACACAGACTGACAGAGACACTGACTGACAGAGACATTGACTTACAGAGACACTGACTGACAGTGACATTGACTGAGAGAGACACTGACTGACAGAGACACTGACTGACAGAGACACTGACTGATCGAGACACAGACTGACAGAGACACTGACTGACAGAGACACTGACTGACGGAGACACTGACTGATAGAGACATTGACTGACAGAGACACTGACTGACAGAGACACTGACTGAAAGAGACACTGACTGATAGAGACACTGACTGAAGAGACACTGACTGACAGAGACATTGACTTACAGAGACACTGACTGACAGAGACATTGACTGAGAGAGTGACTGACTGACAGAGACACTGGCGGAAGAGACACTGACTGACAGACCCCATTGACTGATAGAGACCATGACTGACAGAGACACTGACTGACAGAGACACTGACTGATAGAGACACGGACTGATAGAGACACTGACTTACAGAGACACTGACAGACAGAGACACCGACAGATAGAGACACTGACTGATAGAGACACTGACTGATAGAGACACTTACTGACTGAGACACTGACTGACAGAGACACTGACTGATAGCGACACTGACTGATAGAGACACTGACTGATAGAGACACTGACTAATAGAGACACTGACTGATAGAGACACTTACTGACTGAGACACTGACTGACAGAGACACTGACTGGTAGACACACTGACTGAGAGTGACACTAAATGACAGAGACACTGACTGGTAGAGACACTGACTGAAAGAGACACTGACTGATAGAGACACTGACTGAGAGAGACACTGACTGACAGAGACACTGACTGGAAGAGACACTGACTGAAAGAGACACTGACTGAAAGAGACACTGTCTGGTAGAGACACTGACTGATAGAGACACTGACAGGCAGAGACACTGACTGAAAGAGACACTCACTGAAAGAGACACTGACTGGTAGATACACTGACTGATAGAGACACTGACTGAAAGAGACACTGACTGAAAGAGACACTGACTGGTAGAGACACTGACTGATAGAGACACTGACTGAGAGAGAGACTGATTGACAGAGACACTGACTGACAGAGACACTGACTGATAGAGAGACAGACTGATAGAGACACTGACTGATAGAGACACTGACTGACAGAGACACTGACTGACTGAGACACTGACTGACAGAGACACTGACTGATAGAGAAACTGACTGACAGAGACACTGAAAGTTAGAGACACTGACTGACAGAGACACTCAATGACAGAGACATTGACTTATAGAAACACTGATTGATAGAGACACTGACTGATAGAGACACTTACTGACAGACACACTGACTGACAGAGACACTGAATGAAAGAGACACTGACTGACAGAGACACTGACTGATTGAGACACTGTCTGACAGAGACACTGACTGAACGAGACACTGACTGATACAGACACTGAGTGACAGAGACACTGACTGACATAGACACTGACTGGTAGACATTGACTGATAGAGACACTGACTGACAGAGACAATGACTGACAGAGACACTGGCTGATAGAGACACTGAATGATAGAGACACTGACAGAGAGAGACACTGACAGAGAGAGACACTGACAGAGAGGCACCGACTGATAGAAACACAGACTGACAGTGACACCGTCTGTCAGATCCGACTGACAGAGACACTGACTGATAAGACACGGACTTACAGAGACACGGATTGAAAGAGACACTTAATTATAGAGACACTGACTGACAGAGACACTGACTAATAGACACACAGACTAAAAGAGACACTGACTGACAGTGACACTGACTGATAGACACACAGACTGAAAGAGACACTGACTGACAGAGACACTGACTGACAGAGACACTGACAGACAGATACACAGACTGAAAGAGACACTGACAGATAGAGACACTGACTGACAGAGATACTGACTGATAGACACACAGACTGAAAGAGACTCTGACTGACAGAGACACTGACTGACAGAGACACTGACTGCTAGAAACACTGACTGATAGAGACACTGACTGACAGAGACACTGACTGACAGAGACACTGACTGATAGACACACTGACTGAAAGAGACACTGACTGCCAGACACGCTGACTGAAGAGACACTGACTGAAGAGACACTGACTGACAGACACATTGACAGACAGAGACACTGACTGATAGAGACACTGACTGACGGAGACATTGACTGATGGAGAAACTGATTGAAGAGACACTGACTGACAGAGACACTGACTGATAGAGACACTGACTGTTAGAGACACTGACTGAGAGAGACACTAACTGATAGATACACTGACTGACAGAGACACTGACTGACAGAGACACTGACTGATATTGACACTGACTGAGAGAGACACTGACTGAGAGAGACACTGACTGACAGAGACACTGACTGACAGAGACATTGAGTGACAGAGACACTGATTGATAGACACACAGACTGAAAGAGACACTGACTGATAGAGACACTGAATGACAGAGACACTGACTGGTAGAGACACTGACTAGTAGAGACACTGACTGACAGAGACACTGACTGACAGAGACACTGACTGACAGAGACACTGACTGACAGGGACACTGACTGGTAGAGACACTGACTGAAAGAGACACTGACTGAAAGAGACACTGACTGATAGAGACACTGACTGATAGAGACACTGACTGACAGAGAGACTGACTGACAGAGACACTGACTGGTAGACACACTGACTGAAAGAGACACTGACTGACAGAGACACTGACTGATAGACACTGTGACTAACAGAGACACTGACTGAAAGAGACACTGACTGGTAGAGACACTGACTGATAGAGACACTGACTGGTAGAGACACTGACTGAAAGAGACACTGACTGAAAGAGACACTGACTGAGAGAGAGACTGACTGACAGAGACAGTGACTGAGAGAGACACTGACTGATAGAGACACTGACTGATAGAGACACTGACTGAGAGAGACACTGACTGACAGAGACACTGACTGACAGAGACACTGACTGACAGAGACACTGACTGATAGAGACACTGACTGATAGAGACACTGACTGAGAGAGACACTGACTGATAGAGACACTGACTGATAGAGACACTGACTGACTGAGACACTGACTGACAGAGACACTGACTGACAGAGACACTGACTGATAGAGACACTGACTGACAGAGACACTGACTGACAGAGACACTGACTGATAGAGACACTGACTGATAGAGACACTGACTGATAGAGACACTGACTGACAGAGACACTGACTGACAGAGACACTGAATGAAAGAGACACTGACTGACAGAGACACTGACTGACAGAGACACTGACTGATAGAGACACTGACTGACAGAGACACTGACTGATAGACACACTACTGAGAGAGACACTGACTGACAGAGACACTGACTGACAGAGACACTGACTGAGAGAGACACTGACTGAGAGAGACACACTGACTGAGAGAGACACTGACTGAAAGAGACACTGACTGACAGAGACAATGACTGACAGAGACACTGGCTGTTGAGACACTGAATGACAGAGACACTGACAGAGAGAGACACTGACAGAGAGAGACACTGACAGAGAGAGACACCGACTGACAGAAACACAGACTGACAGTGACACCGTCTGACAGATCCGACTGACAGAGACACTGACTGATAAGACACGGACATACAGAGACACGGATTGAAAGAGACACTTTCTGATAGAGACACTGACTGACAGAGACACTGACTGATAGACACACAGACTGAAAGAGACGCTGACTGACAGTGACACTGACTGATAGACACACAGACTGAAAGAGACACTGACTGACAGAGACACTGACAGACAGACACACTGACTGACAGAGAAACTGAATAATAGAGACACTGACTGACAGAGACACTGACTGACAGAAACACTGACAACAGAGACAGTGACTGATAGAGACACTGACTGACAGAGACACTGAATGACAGATACATTGACTGACAGAGACACTGACTGAAGAGACACTGACTGACAGACACATTGACTGATGGAGACACGGACTAATAGAGACATTGAGTGACAGAGACACTGACTGACAGAGACACTGACTGATAGACACACAGACTGAAAGAGACTCTGACTGACAGAGACACTGACTGACAGAGACACTGACTGATAGAGACACTGACTGATAGAGACACTGACTCATAGACACTGACTGACCGAGACACTGAATGACAGATACATTGACTGACAGAGACACTGACTGAAGAGACACTGACTGACAGACACATTGACTGATGGAGACACAGACTGATAGAGACACTGACTGATGGAGACACTGATTGATAGAGACACTGACTGATAGCGACACTGACTGACAGAGACATTGACTGATGGAGACACTGACTGACAGAGACACTGACTGATAGCGACACTGACTGATAGAGACACTGACTGACAGAGACATTGACTGAGAGAGACACTGACTGGTAGACATTGACTGATAGAGACACTGACTGACAGAGACACTGACTGAGAGAGACACTGACAGAGAGAGACACTGACAGAGAGAGACACTGACAGAGAGAGACACTGACTGATAGTGACTCAGACTGACAGTGACACCGTCTGACAGATCCGACTGACAGAGACACGGATTGAAAGAGACTCTGACTGACAGAGACACTGACTGACAGAGACACTGACTGATAGAGACACTGACTGACAGAGACATTGACTGATGGAGACACAGATTGAAAGAGACACTGACTGACAGATACACTGACTGATAGAGAAACTGACTGACAGAGACACTGACTGACAGAGACACTGAATGGCAGACACATTGACTGACAGAGACACTGACTGAAGAGACACTGACTGATAGAGACACTGACTGAAAGAGACACTGACTGAAGAGACACTGACTGACAGAGACACTGACTGACAGCGACACTGACTGATAGAGACACTGACTGACAGAGACACTGACTGACAGAGACACTGACTGACAGAAACATTGACTGATGGAGACACTGATTGAAAGAGACACTGACTGACAGAGACACTGACTGATAGAGACACTGACTGATAGATACACTGACTGATAGAGACACTGACTGAGAGAGATACTGACTGAAGAGACACTGACTGACAGACACATTGACTGATGGAGACATGGACTAATAGAGACATTGAGTGACAGAGACACTGACTGACAGAGACACTGACTGATAGAGACACTGACTGATAGAGACACTGACTCATAGACACTGAGTGACAGAGACACTGAATGACAGATACATTGACTGACAGAGACACTGACTGAAGAGACACTGACTGACAGACACATTGACTGATGAGACACAGACTGATAGAGACACTGACTGATGAGACACTGATTGATAGAGACACTGACTGAAAGCGACACTGACTGACAGAGACATTGAATGATGGAGACACTGACTGACAGAGACATTGACTGATAGAGACACTGACTGGGAGAGACACTGAGTGACAGAGACACTGACTGATAGAGACACTGACTGACAGAGACATTGACTGAGAGAGACACTGACTGGTAGACATTGACTGATAGAGACACTGACTGACAGAGACACTGACTGATAGAGACACTGACAGAGAGAGACACTGACAGAGAGAGACACTGACTGATAGTGACACAGACTGACAGTGACACCGTCTGACAGATCCGAATGACAGAGACACGGATTGAAAGAGACTCTGACTGACAGAGACACTGACTGACAGAGACACTGACTGATAGAGACACTGACTGACAGAGACACTGACTGATAGACACACAGACTGAAAGAGACACTGACTGATAGAGACACTGACTGACAGAGACACTGACTGATAGACGGACAGACTGAAAGAGACACTGACTGACAGAGACACTGACTGACAGATACACAGACTGAAAGAGACACTGACTGATAGAGACACTGACTGACAGAGACACTGACTGATAGACCAACAGACTGAAAGAGACACTGACTGACAGAGACACTGACTGACAGATACACAGACTGAAAGAGACACTGACTGATAGAGACACTGACTGACAGAGACACTGACTGATAGACACACAGACTGAAAGAGACTCTGACTGACAGAGACACTGACTGACAGAGACACTGACTGATCGACACACTGACTGAAAGAGACACTGACTGACAGAGACACTGACTGATAGAGACACTGACTGACAGAGACATTGACTGATGGAGACACAGATTGAAAGAGACACTGACTGACAGAGACACTGACTGATAGAGAAACTGACTGACAGAGACACTGACTGACAGAGACACAGACTGATAGAGACACTGACTGATAGAGACACTGACTGACAGAGACACTGACTGATAGACCGACAGACTGAAAGAGACACTGACTGACAGAGACACTGACTGACAGATACACAGACTGAAAGTGACACTGACTGATAGAGACACTGACTGACAGAGACACTGACTGATAGACACACAGACTGAAAGAGACTCTGACTGACAGAGACACTGACTGACAGAGACACTGACTGATCGACACACTGACTGAAAGAGACTCTAACTGACAGAGACACTGACTGACAGAGACACTGACTGATAGAGACACTGACTGACAGAGACATTGACTGATGGAGACACAGATTGAAAGAGACACTGACTGACAGAGACACTGACTGATAGAGAAACTGACTGACAGAGACACTGACTGACAGAGACACTGAATGGCAGACACATTGACTGACAGAGACACTGACTGAAGAGACACTGACTGATAGAGACACTGACTGAAAGAGACACTGACTGAAGAGACACTGACTGACAGAGACACTGACTGACAGCGACACTGACTGATAGAGACACTGACTGACAGAGACACTGACTGACAGAGACACTGACTGACAGAAACATTGACTGATGGAGACACTGATTGAAAGAGAGACTGACTGACAGAGACACTGACTGATAGAGACACTGACTGATAGATACACTGACTGATATAGACACTGACTGAGAGAGATACTGACTGAAGAGACACTGACTGACAGACACATTGACTGATGGAGACATGGACTAATAGAGACATTGAGTGACAGAGACACTGACTGACAGAGACACTGACTGATAGAGACACTGACTGATAGAGACACTGACTCATAGACACTGAGTGACAGAGACACTGAATGACAGATACATTGACTGACAGAGACACTGACTGAAGAGACACTGACTGACAGACACATTGACTGATGGAGACACAGACTGATAGAGACACTGACTGATGGAGACACTGATTGATAGAGACACTGACTGATAGCGACACTGACTGACAGAGACATTGAATGATGGAGACACTGACTGACAGAGACATTGACTGATAGAGACACTGACTGGGAGAGACACTGAGTGACAGAGACACTGACTGATAGAGACACTGACTGACAGAGACATTGACTGAGAGAGACACTGACTGGTAGACATTGACTGATAGAGACACTGACTGACAGAGACACTGACTGATAGAGACACTGACAGAGAGAGACACTGACAGAGAGAGACACTGACTGATAGTGACACAGACTGACAGTGACACCGTCTGACAGATCCGACTGACAGAGACACGGATTGAAAGAGACTCTGACTGACAGAGACACTGACTGACAGAGACACTGACTAATAGAGACACTGACTGACAGAGACACTGACTGATAGACACACAGACTGAAAGAGACACTGACTGATAGAGACACTGACTGACAGAGACACTGACTGATAGACGGACAGACTGAAAGAGACACTGACTGACAGAGACACTGACTGACAGATACACAGACTGAAAGAGACACTGACTGATAGAGACACTGACTGACAGAGACACTGACTGATAGACCAACAGACTGAAAGAGACACTGACTGACAGAGACACTGACTGACAGATACACAGACTGAAAGAGACACTGACTGATAGAGACACTGACTGACAGAGACACTGACTGATAGACACACTGACTGAAAGAGACTCTGACTGACAGAGACACTGACTGACAGAGACACTGACTGATCGACACACTGACTGAAAGAGACACTGACTGACAGAGACACTGACTGATAGAGACACTGACTGACAGAGACATTGACTGATGAGACACAGATTGAAAGAGACACTGACTGACAGAGACACTGACTGATAGAGAAACTGACTGACAGAGACACTGACTGACAGAGACACTGACTGCAGAGACACATTGACTGACAGAGACACTGACTGAAGAGACACTGACTGATAGAGACACTGACTGAAAGAGACACTGACTGAAGAGACACTGACTGACAGAGACACTGACTGACAGCGACACTGACTGATAGAGACACTGACTGACAGAGACACTGACTGACAGAGACACTGACTGACAGAAACATTGACTGATGGAGACACTGATTGAAAGAGACACTGACTGACAGAGACACTGACTGATAGGACACTGACTGATAGAGACACTGACTGATAGAGACACTGACTGAGAGAGACACTGACTGACAGAGACACTGACTGACAGAGACACTGACTGATAGAGACACTGACTGAAGAGACACTGACTGATAGAGACACTGACTGACAGAGACACTGACTGACAGAGACACTGACTGACAGAGACACTGACTGACAGAGACACTGACTGATAGAGACACTGACTGACAGAGACACTGACTGACAGAGACACTGACTGACAGAGACACTGACTGACAGAGACACTGACTGATGAGACACTGACTGACAGAGACACTGACTGATAGAGACACTGACTGACAGAGACACTGACTGACAGAGACACTGACTGACAGAGACACTGACTGACAGAGACACTGACTGATAGAGACACTGACTGACAGACACTGACTGACAGAGACACTGACTGACAGAGACACTGACTGATAGAGACACTGACTGAAGAGACACTGACTGACAGAGACACTGACTGACAGAGACACTGACTGACAGAGACACTGACTGACAGAGACACTGACTGACAGAGACATTGACTGATGGAGATACAGAACGACAGAGACACTGACTGATAGAGACACCGACTGACAGACACTGACTGACAGAGACACTGACTGACAGAGACACTGCCTGACAGAGACACTGACTGATCGAGACACTGACTGACAGAGACACTGACTGAAAGAGACACTGACTTACAGAGACACTGACTGACAGAGACATTGACTGAGAGAGACACTGACTGACAGAGACACGGACTGATAGAGACACTGACTGATAGAGACACTGACTGACAGAGACACGGACTGATAGAGACACTGACTGATGGAGACACTGATTGATAGAGACACTGAATGATAGCGACACTGACTGACAGAGACATTGACTGATGGAGACACTGACTGACAGAGACACTGACTGATAGAGACACTGACTGACAGAGACACTGACTGTCAGAGACACTGACTGAGAGAGACACTGAGTGACAGAGACACTGACTGATAGAGACACTGACTGACAGAGACATTGACTGAGAGAGACACTGACTGGTAGACATTGACTGATAGAGAAACTGACTGACAGAGACACTGACTGAGAGAGACACTGACAGAGAGAGACACCGACAGAGAGAGGCACTGACTGACAGAGACACTGACTGACAGAAACATTGACTGATGGAGACACTGATTGAAAGAGACACTGACTGACAGAGACACTGGTTGATAGAGACAATGAATTATAGAGACACTGAATGATAGAGACACTGACAGAGAGAGACACTGACAGAGAGAGACACTGACTGATAGTGACACAGACTGACAGTGACACCGTCTGACAGATCCGACTGACAGAGCCACGGATTGAAAGAGACACTGACTGATAGAGACACTGACTGACAGAAACACTGACTGATAGACACACAGACTGAAAGAGACACTGACTGACAGAGACACTGACTGACAGATACACAGACTGAAAGAGACTCTGACTGATAGAGACACTGACTGACAGAGACACTGACTGATAGACACACAGACTGAAAGAGACACTGACTGATAGAGACACTGACTGACAGAGACACTGACTGATAGACGGACAGACTGAAAGAGACACTGACTGACAGAGACACTGACTGACAGAGACACTGACTGAAAGAGACACTGACTGATAGAGACACTGACTGACAGAAACACTGACTGATAGACACACAGACTGAAAGAGACTCTGACTGACAGAGACACTGACTGACAGAGACACTGACTGATCGACACACTGACCGAAAGAGACACTGACTGACAGAGACACTGAATGATAGAGACACTGACTGACAGAGACATTGACTGATGGAGACACTGATTGAAAGAGACACTGACTGACAGAGACACTGTCTGATAGAGAAACTGACTGATAGAGACACTGACTGACAGAGACACTGACTGAAGAGACACTGACTGACAGAGACACTGACTGACAGAGACACTGACTGAGAGAAACATTGACTGATGGAGACACTGATTGAAAGAGACACTGACTGACAGAGACACTGACTGACAGAGACACTGACTGATAGAGAGACAGGCTGATAGAGACATTGACTGATAGAGACACTGACTGACAGAGACACTGACTGACAGAGACACTGACTGATAGCGACACTGACTGATAGAGACACTGACTGATAGAGACACTGACTGACTGAGAGACTGACTGACTGAAAAACTGACTGACAGAGACGCTGACTGATAGAGACACTGACTGATAGAGACACTGACTGACAGAGACACTGACTGACAGAGACACTGACTGACAGAGACACTGACTGACGGAGACACTGACTGACAGAGACACTGACTGATAGAGACACTGACTGACAGAGTCACTGACTGACAGAGAAACTGACTGACAGAGACACTGACTGACAGAGACACTGACTGACAGAAACAGTGAATGATAGAGACACTGACAACAGAGACACTGACTGACAGGGACACTGATTGATAGAGATACTGACTGATAGAGATACTGACTGATAGAGACACTGACTGACAGAGACACTGTCTGACAGAGACACTGACTGACAGAGACACTGACTGATAGAGACACTGACTGACAGAGACACAGACTGACAGAGACACTGACTGACAGAGACACTGACTGACAGAGACACTGACTGATAGAGACACTGACTGACAGAGACACTGACTGATAGAGACACCGACTGACAGAGACACTGACTGACAGAGACACTGACTGACAGAGACACTGACTGACAGAGACACTGACTGATAGAGACACTGACTGACAGAGACACTGACTGAAAGAGACACTGACTGATAGAGACACTGACTGAAGAGACACTGACTGACAGAGACACTGACTGACAGAGACACTGACTGACAGAGACATTGACTGAGAGAGACACTGACTGATGGAGACACTGACTGATAGAGACACTGACTGATAGAGACACTGACTGACAGAGACACTGACTGATGGAGACACTGACTGACAGAGACACTGACTGATAGAGACACTGACTGACAGAGACACTGACTGTCAGAGACACTGACTGAGAGAGACACTGATGACAGAGACACTTACTGATAGAGACACTGACTGACAAGACATTGACTGAGAGAGACACTGACTGGTAACATTGACTGATAGAGACTACTGACTGACAGAGACACTGACTGAGAGAGACACTGACAGAGAGAGACACCGACAGAGAGAGGCCACTGACTGACAGAGACACCTGACTGACAGAGACAATGACTGACAGAGACACTGGTTGTAGAGACAATGAATTATAGAGACACTGAATGATAGAGACACTGACAGAGAGAGACACTGACAGAGAGAGACACTGACTGATAGTGACACAGACTGACAGTGACACCGTCTGACAGATCCGACTGACAGAGCCACGGATTGAAAGAGACACTGACTGATAGAGACACTGACTGACAGAAACACTGACTGATAGACACACAGACTGAAAGAGACACTGACTGACAGAGACACTGACTGATAGACACACAGACTGAAAGAGACTCTGACTGACAGAGACACTTACTGACAGAGACACTGACTGATGGAGACACTGACTGACAGAGACGCTGAATGACAGACACATTGACTGACAGAGACACTGACTGATAGAGACACTGACTGGCAGAGACACTGACTGATAGACACACAGACTGAAAGAGACACTGACTGATAGAGACACTGACTGACAGAGACACTGATTGATAGAAGGACAGACTGAAAGAGACACTGACTGACAGAGACACTGACTGACAGATACACAGACTGAAAGAGACACTGACTGACAGAGACACTGACTGACAGAGACATTGACTGATCGACACACTGACCGAAAGAGACACTGACTGACAGAGACCCTAAATGATAGAGACACTGACTGACAGAGACATTGACTGATGGAGACACTGATTGAAAGAGACACTGACTGACAGAGACACTGACTGATAGAGACACTGACTGATAGAGACACTGACTGATAGAGACACTGACTGACAGAGACACTGACTGACAGAGACACTGACTGAAGAGACACTGACTGACAGAGACACTGACTGACAGAGACACTGACTGACAGAGACACTGACTGATGAGACACTGACTGAAAGAGACACTGACTGACAGAGACACTGACTGATAGAGACACTGACTGATAGATACACTGACTGATATTGACACTGACTGAGAGAGACACTGACTGACAGAGACACTGACTGACAGAGACACTGACTGATAGAGACACTGACTGATAGAGACACTGACTGATAGAGACACTGACTGACAGAGACACTGACTGACAGAGACACTGACTGACAGAGACACTGACTGATAGAGACACTGACTGACAGAGACACTGACTGACAGAGACACTGACTGATAGAGACACTGACTGATAGAGACACTGACTGATAGAGACACTGACTGACAGAGACACTGACTGATAGAGACACTGACTGACAGAGACACTGACTGACTGAGACACTGACTGACTGAGACACTGACTGATAGAGACACTGACTGAAAGAGACACTGACTGAAAGAGACACTGACTGATAGAGACACTGACTGACAGAAACACTGACTGATAGAGACACTGACTGATAGAGACACTGACTGATAGAGACACTGACTGACTGAGACACTGACTGAGAGAGACACTGACTGAAAGAGACACTGACTGACAGAGACACTGACTGATAGAGACACTGACTGATAGAGACACTGACTGACAGAGACACTGACTGATAGAGACACTGACTGAAAGACACTGACTGATAGAGACACTGACTGATAGAGACACTGACTGACAGAGACACTGACTGACAGAGACACTGACTGATAGAAACAGTGACTGAAAGACACACTACTGATAGAGACACTGAGTGACAGAGACACTGACTGACAGAGACTGACTGACACTGACTGAAAGAGACACTGACTGACAGAGACATTGACTGATGGAGACACTGACTGACAGAGACACTGACTGATAGAGACACTGACTGACAGAGACACTGACTGTCAGAGACACTGACTGAGAGAGACACTGAGTGACAGAGACACTGACTGATAGAGACACTGACTGACAGAGACATTGACTGAGAGAGACACTGACTGGTAGACATTGACTGATAGAGACACTGACTGACAGAGACACTGACTGAGAGAGACACTGACAGAGAGAGACACCGACAGAGAGAGGCACTGACTGACAGAGACACTGACTGACAGAGACAATGACTGACAGAGACACTGGTTGATAGAGACAATGAATTATAGAGACACTGAATGATAGAGACACTGACAGAGAGAGACACTGACAGAGAGAGACACTGACTGATAGTGACACAGACTGACAGTGACACCGTCTGACAGATCCGACTGACAGAGCCACGGATTGAAAGAGACACTGACTGATAGAGACACTGACTGACAGAAACACTGACTGATAGACACACAGACTGAAAGAGACACTGACTGACAGAGACACTGACTGATAGACACACAGACTGAAAGAGACTCTGACTGACAGAGACACTTACTGACAGAGACACTGACTGATGGAGACACTGACTGACAGAGACGCTGAATGACAGACACATTGACTGACAGAGACACTGACTGATAGAGACACTGACTGACAGAGACACTGACTGATAGACACACTGTCTGAAAGAGACACTGACTGATAGAGACACTGACTGACAGAGACACTGACTGATAGACGGACAGACTGAAAGAGACACTGACTGACAGAGACACTGACTGACAGATACACAGACTGAAAGAGACACTGACTGATAGAGACACTGACTGACAGAAACACTGACTGATAGACACACAGACTGAAAGAGACTCTGACTGACAGAGACACTGACTGACAGAGACACTGACTGATCGACACACTGACCGAAAGAGACACTGACTGACAGAGACACTGACTGATAGAGACACTGACTGAAAGAGACACTGACTGATAGAGACACTGACTGAAAGAGACACTGACTGACAGAGACACTGACTGATAGAGACACTGACTGATAGAGACACTGACTGACAGAGACACTGACTGAAGAGACACTGACTGACAGAGACACTGACTGACAGAGACACTGACTGACAGAGACACTGACTGATAGAGACACTGACTGAAAGAGACACTGACTGACAGAGACACTGACTGATAGAGACACTGACTGATAGAGACACTGACTGATAGAGACACTGACTGAAGAGACACTGACTGACAGAGACACTGACTGACAGAGACACTGACTGATAGAGACACTGACTGATAGAGACACTGACTGATAGAGACACTGACTGACAGAGACACTGACTGACAGAGACACTGACTGATAGAGACACTGACTGATAGAGACACTGACTGATAGAGACACTGACTGATAGAGACACTGACTGATAGAGACACTGACTGATAGAGACACTGACTGATAGAGACACTGACTGATAGCGACACTGACTGATAGAGACACTGACTGATAGAGACACTGACTGATAGAGACACTGACTGATATCGACACTGACTGACAGAGACACTGACTGATAGAGACACTGACTGACAGAGACACTGACTGGTAGAGAGACAGACTGATAGAGACACTGACTGAGAGAGACACTGACTGACAGAGACACAGACTGACAGAAACACTGACTGACAGAGACGCTGACTGACAGAGACAGTGACTGATAGACACACAGACGGAAAGAGACTTTGACTGACAGAGACACTGACTGACAGAGACACTGACTGACAGAGACACTGACTGAAAGAGACACTGACTGATAGAGACACTGAGTGATACTGACTGACAGACACACAGACTGAAAGAGACACTGACTAACAGAGACATTGACTGATAGAGACACTGACTGAAAGAGACACTGACTCACAGAGACATTGACTGATAGAGACACAGACTGACAGAGACACTGACTGATAGAGACACTGACTGACAGAGACACTGACTGACAGAGACACTGACTGATAGAGACACTGACTGACAGAGACACTGACTGACAGAGACACTGACTGACAGAGACACTGACTGATAGAGACACTGACTGACAGAGACACTGACTGATAGAGACACTGACTGAAAGAGACACTGACTGACAGAGACACTGACTGACAGAGACACTGACTGACAGAGACACTGACTGACAGAGACACTGACTGACAGAGACACTGACTGACAGAGACACTGACTGATAGAGACACTGACTGATAGAGACACTGACTGATAGAGACACTGACTGACAGAGACACTGACTGACAGAGACACTGACTGACAGAGACACTGACTGACAGAGACACTGACTGATAGAGACACTGACTGACAGAGACACTGACTGACAGAGACACTGACTGACAGAGACACTGACTGATAGAGACACTGACTGACAGAGACACTGACTGACAGAGACACTGACTGACAGAGACACTGACTGACAGAGACACTGACTAATAGAGACACTGACTGACAGAGACACTGACTGACAGAGACACTGACTGACAGAGACACTGACTGACAGAGAAACTGACTGACAGAGACACTGACTGAAGAGACACTGATTGACAGAGACATTGACTTACAGAGACACAGACTGACAGAGACACTGACTGACAGAGACACTGACTGACAGAGACACTGACTGATCGAGACACTGACTGACAGAGACACTGACTGAAAGAGACACTGACTGATAGAGACACTGACTGAAGAGACACTGACTGACAGAGACATTGACTTACAGAGACACTGACTGACAGAGACATTGACTGAGAGAGACGCTGACTGACAGAGACACGGACTGATAGAGACACTGACTGATAGAGACACTGACTGACAGAGACACGGACTGATAGAGACACTGACTGATGGAGACACTGATTGATAGAGACACTGACTGATAGAGACACTGACTGACAGAGACACTGACTGACAGAGACACTGACTGACATAGACACTGACTGAAAGAGACACAGACTGACAGAGACACTGACTGACAGAGACACTGACTGATAGAGACACTGACTGATAGAGACACTGACTGATAGAGACACTGACTGACAGAGACACTGACTGATAGAGACACTGACTGACAGAGACACTGACTGATAGAGACACTGACTGACAGAGACACTGACTGACAGAGACACTGACTGATAGAGACACTGACTGACAGAGACACTGACTGAAAGAGACACTGACGACAGAGACACGACTGACAGAGACACTGACTGATAGAGACACTGACTGACAGAGACACTGACTGACAGAGACACTGACTGATAGAGACACTGACTATTAGAGACTCTGACTGAAAGAGACACAGACTGAAGAGAGCACTGACTGATAGACACACTGATTGATAGAGACACTGACTGATAGAGACACTGACTGAAAGAGACACTGACTGATAGAGACACTGACTGACAGAGACACTGACTGATAGAGACACAGACTGAAAGAGACACTGACTGATAGAGACACTGACTGACAGAGACACTGACTGATAGACGGACAGACTGAAAGAGACACTGACTGACAGAGACACTGACTGACAGATACACAGACTGAAAGAGACACTGACTGATAGAGACACTGACTGACAGAGACACTGACTGATAGACACACAGACTGAAAGAGACACTGACTGACAGAGACACTGACTGACAGAGACACTGACTGATAGAGACACTGACTGAAAGAGACACTGACTGACAGAGACACTGAATGATAGAGACACTGACTGACAGAGACATTGACTGATGAGACACTGACTGAAAGAGACACTGACTGACAGAGACACTGACTGATAGAGACACTGACTGATAGAGACACTGACTGACAGAGACACTGACTGAAGAGACACTGACTGACAGAGACACTGACTGACAGAGACACTGACTGACAGAAACATTGACTGATGGAGACACTGATTGAAAGAGACACTGACTGACAGAGACACTGTCTGATAGAGAAACTGACTGAGAGAGACACTGACTGACAGAGACACTGACTGAAGAGACACTGACTGACAGAGACACTGACTGACAGAGACACTGACTGACAGAAACATTGACTGATGGAGACACTGATTGAAAGAGACACTGACTGACAGAGACACTGACTGACAGAGACACTGACTGATAGAGAGACAGGCTGATAGAGACACTGACTGATAGAGACACTGACTGACAGAGACACTGACTGATAGCGACACTGACTGATAGAGACACTGACTGATAGAGACACTGACTGATAGAGACACTGACTGACAGAGACACTGACTGACTGAGACACTGACTGACAGAGACACTGACTGATAGAGACACTGACTGATAGAGACACTGACTGACAGAGACACTGACTGACAGAGACACTGACTGATGGAGACACTGACTGACAGAGACACTGACTGATAGAGACACTGACTGATAGAGACACTGACTGACAGAGACACTGACTGACAGAGACACTGACTGACAGAGACACTGACTGACAGAGACACTGACTGACAGAGACACTGACTGAAAGAGACACTGACTGATAGAGACACTGACTGACAGAGACACTGACTGACAGAGACACTGACTGACAGAGACACTGACTGACAGAGACACTGACTGACAGAGACACTGACTGATAGAGACACTGACTGACAGAGACACTGACTGACAGAGACACTGACTGATAGAGACACTGACTGACAGAGACACTGACTGATAGAGACACTGACTGACAGAGACACTGACTGATAGAGACACTGACTGACAGAGACACTGACTGACAGAGACACTGACTGACAGAGACACTGACTGATAGAGACACTGACTGACAGAGACACTGACTGATAGAGACACTGACTGATAGAGACACTGACTGACAGAGACATTGACTGACAGAGACACTGACTGAAGAGACACTGACTGATAGAGACACTGACTGAAAGAGTCACTGACTGACAGAGACACTGACTGATAGAGACACTGACTGATAGAGACACTGACTGACAGAGACACTGACTGATAGAGACACTGACTGACAGAGACACTGACTGATGGAGACACTGACTGAAAGAGACACTGACTGACAGAGACACTGACTGATAGAGACACTGACTGATAGAGACACTGACTGACAGAGACACTGACTGATAGAGACACTGACTGATAGAGACACTGACTGAGAGAGACACTGACTGACAGAGACACTGACTGACAGAGACACTGACTGATAGAGACACTGACTGATAGAGACACTGACTGACAGAGACACTGACTGAACAGACACTGACTGACAGAGACACTGACTGATAGAGACACTGACTGACAGATACACTGACTGACAGAGACACTGACTGACAGAAACATTGACTGATGGAGACACTGATTGAAAGAGACACTGACTGACAGAGACACTGACTGACAGAGACACTGACTGATAGAGAGACAGACTGATAGAGACACTGACTGATAGAGACACTGACTTACAGAGACACTGACTGATCGAGACACTGACTGACAGAGACACTGACTGAAAGAGACACTGACTGATAGAGACACTGACTGAAGAGACACTGACTGACAGAGACATTGACTTACAGAGACACTGACTGACAGAGACATTGACTGAGAGAGACACTGACTGACAGAGACACGGACTGATAGAGACACTGACTGATAGAGACACTGACTGACAGAGACACGGACTGATAGAGACACTGACTGATGGAGACACTGATTGATAGAGACACTGAATGATAGCGACACTGACTGACAGAGACACTGACTGACAGAGACACTGACTGACAGAGACACTGACTGATAGAGACACTGACTGACAGAGACACTGACTGTCAGAGACACAGACTGAGAGAGACACTGAGTGACA